>VDFB02018296.1:26350251-26561072 GCA_007258455.2 Sequoia sempervirens
GATGTATAAGAAAAACCAACTTTATAATAACACGAGCGCATTTTTAAGAAGTAGAGACATAGCCGTTCTAGGAAGAGATAACGTGCTCATGTTATAACGTGAGCACGTTATAGCTTGCACTAGAAATGGTAAAAAACACAATATACCCGTGATGTCAGCCCACATTCTACATATTCTTCTGGTTCTGTGCATGCTCTGACAAAAATAGCTTTTTAATGATTGAGTGAAGTGTCCATGCATGATTTTTATTTTCCACCACCTTTTTCATTATCTTTCCACCACCTTTGCTTGAAATAGCAGAGTTTTCACGTTGAAAGACATATAATATCAATTCAATTTTGAATTCTAGTGATAACTGATATACAATTGAAGTTTGGAGGGGAACAAGCTTTTGAATTTAAGTCAAATTGTTGAGGAGTTTGAGGAAAGAAGAACCAAAGGCTACATAATTGGGTAGAACTCCTCCATTTGAAACTCTGGTTTTTTAGGTATGTGAAGTCTTTGTACATTTTTTTTCATTCTATTATGGCTTGCTTTCATTTTTGTTGTTTTGCATATTCCATGTTGATAATTGTTTGTTTGTCATGTTACAACCTTAGGTTATCAATGGACATTTTAAATTACATAATTCTATACACTTTCCAATTACATTTTTAAACCACATCTCTTTGAGGCATTTTGTTATTTAACAATTGACTTACTTTGTGTATGCTTTTAAAGCTTTCAATGAGGTATTTTGTCAAACAGTTATACAAACTAGTTGATTGCCTTGTCTATGCTACCAAATTTTCCATACATGTCTCTAAAAAATTGGAATATACTCCTAATGTAGTAGGGGGAGGCCTGCAACACACAAACACAACTCCAATCTGCAAACACAATTTTCAATTTACATTTTCATCAAGACCTCTTCATTTAGCATATTCACAGTGTTTTCCCTTGTAGCATATCAAAGTCACTCAATTTGGTATAATTCCACTCGCACAACCTTTCAACTCATAACACAACACACATTAGGGACACATTATAGAGCCTTTCAACATATCAAACAATCACCAATGCTTGTTTTGTACCAAACTGAACAAATCAGGTTTTCTACACTTATAAGTGCCCAAGTTAGCCCACTTTTACAAAGGGACCACCTTCAAAACTTGTCCAAATCTCCTAAAACCTTGGGGAAGCACTTTATATCTATCAAAAATTCAAATTAAAGTGTTATATTGCATACATTCAATCATTTACCACCCAAACCATAAAACCCTCTCTGTCTAGGCTTAGAAACCCTAGGTTTTATTGAAAGTAGCACTTGCCAAATACTCCAAAACTTGACAACTATTCAAACAAGTCTAAAGTACCTTGCTCATGCTCGATCTAACATAAAATAATTCTTCCCAACTTATAAACTCAATTTCACTAACCAAAACCTCATTTTTCTTAAGGAAATCTCAACATTTCCTCATTTGGTTTGATGCCCAATCCAAGGATCATCCTCTATTCAAGTTTCTCATGGCCTTTGATAATGTTTCCCTCATAAAAAAAACCACTTCAACTTTGAAAACTACCTTTTGAAAGAGGTGACCGTTGGTCTCCCTCTTTAATACACTTTTACAACCCTAGTGTAGGAGCACCTACACCTCATCCTCCTTATTTGATCATTTGATGGTAATCAGGAGGTTCATAGGTAGGTGGATGAGTCTTTGATAAATTTTTTTTTGAATAAGTTTAATCAAGACCACCAAGCATGTCTTAGGTTGAGTTTTTGAGTTTAGGTGTTAAAATGTGAAAAAATGGTGATCTTGCACTAAAGTATCTTTGTAGCCTTTGAAGGAAAGTTTTTGAATTTACATGTAAAGTGTGCAATATTAGTGTTTTGTGGATGTAATAAGGCCCATTTCAAGCTATTGGTGCAGTTTTAGTGAGTTATAGGTGTTAGGGGTGCAAACTTACAATATGAGTAATATTGTTGTTATATTATGTGTAAATGATGTAAACTTGGCCTTCAATGGTCATTAAGGGTTTGAAATTCAGTTGCAAGGTAGTTGGTCAGTGGGATGTGAAGAAGAAGCATTTAAATGGTATGTAGACATGGAATGCAAGTTTTATTTGGAGTTTTTGAGAAGAAAAAACATTGAAATCTCAAGTTTAGGAGCAATTTTCTATGTTTTCATGTTTTTTCCTAACTTGTAACTCATGTAAGGGACCCTATGATGTCTGATTTAAGTGTAGGATGCATGATTTGAGTGCTAGGAAAGAAATAGGAGTAATAAACCTGCTGCTACAATGAGTTTTGTGAACAAAAATGCATGTGAATGAGGGCTTAGGCCTAGGGTTTGGAAGAATCTATGGGAGGTCATGATGTTTTGAACTTTTAAGCATGTGTAGGGTTAATTTCCTTTGTTCAAGTTGGTTTCAAAGTCTGGGAGGTTGTGGAAGTAACATATTCAATAAACCCTCTTGAATAGTGCATAAAACAAGGGTTTTCATGTTTGGCATGATTTTTTCTATACCAGAGGAATCTAGTTGTGGTTTTAGAGGTTTGGGAACCTCAGAAATACTGCCCCAAGGTTTCAAGGTCCTGTGATAAGTTTGAGGGCATGTTGCTTTGAAAATTAGACCTAATCAGCCTAATTAGGTCAACCTAGAAGGGGTGTTTTTGGGGATTTGGTTCAAAGAAATTGTAGTTGACATTGAGATATTTGTAATAACTCTGAAATGGGTTTCTAAAACCATGAAGATTTTGTTTGGTGCCTTGGAGAACATTTGAGTTATTGGGAAAAAACTGAGTTTCCACTACTACTAGGGTTCAAGGGGTGAAATTGTGAAATCTAACTTCTGATGATTGTCAAGCTTTGATGGTTGTTTGGTTTGTTCAAATATGTCATCTTAATCTTGTTAGATTTCTCTAAAAGGAATTTTTTCAAATCGGTTGTGATTGAGCCTCCTAGGTCTACATCAAACCCTTCACTATTTGTTAATTTCACAACTTAGCACTTTTTGCACATTTTGATAATTCTACTACCTATTTAAAATATTTTGGTTTTCATTTCTATTTCTAAATTACCTCATTAGTAAAGCTACCTCATCACCTATGTTGTCTATTTATGAAGCCATGAATAACATATATATTTCATTTATTTTAATGGATACTTTTTTGAGGAACTAATATTTGTCTCATTGCCATGCTACAGGTAAAATTATCCGCCATGCCGAAGAAACAAACAAGGAAGAAACTAATAGGGGAAGAGTATGAAACCTTCAAAGAAAAAGAGAGAGAACGGGTGGCGACATATCATGAAAAGAAGAAATTGGAAATGATTGACGAAAACAAGCCAATTGAAGAGGAACCTCAAGCGTCAAAAAGAGAAGAAATTGGCAGCACAAAGGGAACAAATGTGAAAGAGTCGTGCTAGAACAGATACAAATACTATAGTTGGAGACACACCCTCTACCACAAGTGAATATGAAGGGACACCATTAAGCACAAGCAAATATGGAGGGACACCATCTACCACAAGTGAATATGATTGGACACCATCCATCGCATCTCAAGTTGAGAGTACATCATCGCTCGGATTTGACGAAGAAGGTATGCCATCATCCCCATGTGAAGATCAAGGTATGTCTTCTACTCCACCCTCGATCGAAGGTATGTAATCTAGCCCATCTCAATTAAATATTTATGAAATTTCTAATGTTGAGATGTATGCACCTAGGAGAACACCACCTAGAATTTTGCGTAGAAAGCCAAAGTTTTTTATTAATATTGATGAGGATATTTTGCAACACATGGAAGGTAAGATTCTAGAACACACTTGTAGAAGATATGTTGATAAGATTTGGAAAATATTCTTTGAAAGGATAAATGAGACCACAATATGTTAACTATTTGTTCAAATTATGTGGGGTTTAAAGTACAAAAACATCATGAAGACTCTTGGCTTGAGAACATCGAATGCATCAAGTGAAAACACTATTGTGAAGAATCTAATGGATGCTTATGAGAGTGGGGGTAAGACCTCATGCTCAAAGGATAGTAATGTCACCTGACATGTCATTACATCAAATTTGGTAAGCTATCAAACAAAGAGATCTCATCTCATTAAAAAAACAAGTGAATAAATGGGATTTAGTAGAATTTTTTTATCAAAAGCCATTCAAAGGTGACAAAGAATTGAGGGTACCAATTCAAATGAATTATGGGAATTCTTGGGAAGACTGCTACATAAAGATAAAAAAGTTGAAGCATTGAGAACACTAATTGAAGAGTATTGGAAGAATAATACAAGGCCATCTCCGAATCAAAGGGATTTCGTAAGAAGGAGAATCAGTAGTCGAGACTGTGAGCCACATCCAAAGCATTTTTTGGATATGACTCAAACCCAATTTTTTCATAAATTTCAAAATAATTATACTCAAATTAGTATTTCTCAAATATTTTTTGAAATTATTAAACCTTTTTATGTTAAGATAAATCACACACACACTACTTGTTGTTGTAGACTACATATTGAATTCTCTAACCATTATGATGTTTATCATTCTATATGTTTAGATTTACATATTAACAATGTTTTGTAGGATTGTGGCATAGAAGCCCCACCAAAATCTTCAAGAGAGTTCTTATCAAAAAAATTATGTCAAATAAAGGATGGCCAAATATTCTATAGGAAAAAATGCTTGGATGGTTCATGTGAGCATTGTGGTGGCTTGCAATGAATGTCAGTATGTCAACATATGGAAAGCACAAATGAGGTGGGATAGAAACTAGTAGATTTTGGGAAGTATAAAGCAGTGGCATATGCTAAAAAAGATGGAGCTCAAGTAAAAAGGTGTGTTTTGGTTATTGAGAAGATTCCAGTGTATCATTTTATGTCCATGTTTCATGAGAATCTAGAGTGAGTATGCAAGGAATACCCATAGAGCTTGATGGTTGGACACACAATTCAAGCTATGCAAGGACATGTTTCTAGTTGGCAGCATAGTATCAGTGGTTGAATTTGCAGAGAACTATACTCTACATCCACAGTGTGAGTTGTAGTCACAGTATTACAACTCCACACAGGTTTTGATATTTGTGCACATAACATTCATTCATGCAGCTAATAGTACAGAGGACCAAAGGAAGGTATTGAGGGATTATCACTTTTATATTAGTGATGATCACACACATTCTCCAGAGTTCATGCAAGGTTGCTTTTATATGTTCTACAGTGATTTGGCTCGGAGGGGTATAGCATATGGTTGGCATATAATATGGTCGGATAATTGTGCAACACAGTTCAAGAATGCGTACATGTACTACTGGTTGTGCAAGATGCATCTCACTACAGGTGTTCAACATATGTGGAACTTTTGTGAGGCCGGGCATGGAAAGGGGGAGCATGATGGTGTAGGAGAATGCGTGAAAAGAGAATTAGCATGAGAAGAGTTAAAGTATAAAGACAATGCAAAGTTGGCAGATGCAAGATCAATCATCGAGTGGTTTAATGCTTCGATGGGTCTATGTAATGAAGGTACATCTTCATTTCATAGATTTTTTTGGTTGATGGATGATACTAACATTGCACCATATGAGGATTGTTGTACACTAATAGGATTGAGTGAGCTATACTCTTTCCTTAGCTCAAATGCAGGTTCATGGAGTATCGATACACGTAAGATGGAATGCTTTTGTTCTTCATGTACAATGCAAGCCTAGAATGATTGTGAGTCAAGGGAGTGGGTTGAAAAATGGTTGAAAAGTTATCTTAGCCCACTTCACATGTATTTCCCTCTGACGACATTGGAACTAACACAGATGGAATCATCGGTCAAATTTGATCATGTATCAAATCTAGTTCAACCAGGTAATATATCTACTTGCTTAGTTTTTGAAATTCCATATTGTTATCTTACTTTGTACTATATTCATAATGTTGACTAATTTGAAGAGATATGCCACACATATCAATGTAGGTCATGTTTATGCAGTTATTGCAGATCAAGAGAACAAAGAGGGAACAAACTATTACTTGTGTTGTGTTGAGGCCAAAAATAAATTGGCAGGCCCAGTTATAGATGGAGAAAACATTGAATACCCTATAGGCTCAGTTGTTGCTACTAGAATGTGGCTTAGAAGGTACCCACATAAGAGTGTTAAACATTGGTTGTTTCAAGACTTTAACATGCATCGTAAGATTCTTCATTAATCAAACCTTGTTGTGGCATCCAATGTTCATTTGACCAAATATGGGGGTAGACCTTTGAACAAGACCTTGTGGAAGGTTCACAAGTCTGACCATGAGGCAATACTTGACACAATAAAGAGTAGATCAGACCCAGATGGTTCATTGGATTAATTTGTAAGTATATGCACAATGGTTCTTATTAATTTATATTTGTATCCACGTTAATTTTTTTGATGCCAATGCTATCATCTTATTTTACTTTGCATATCTGTAAGTAACTCGATAAACATTGATTGGTGTCCCCTTGTAGAAAATGCAGATTTATGAGCCATCCAAGAGAATCTCAAGCATAAAAGCAATGCAACATCCCTATTTTGATGATCTTGACAAATCTCAATTATGATTAAATAAGCCATTACAAAAGTGTGTGTGAAGATTGGTGAGGGAATTTCAAGTTATTCATTTCAAATTAACCTTATCATGAGCACCTATGATGTAGAAATTATAAGAGCATCTCAAATTTTAAGATATTCTATTGATGAGAGGTGTTGTGTGCAATAGGTATCTTGGAACTCCTAGTGAAGATGTATGGTTGGGAGTGACTAATTTGAGAGACTTCCATGCCTATATGTAAGTGCCTTCTATCTATTTTCATTTCATTTCAATTTTGGATGAGTTATTTCTTTTTGTTCTTTTACTTTGCATATTTGTAACTAAACTAGTAAAAGTTGATTGGTCTCTCCTTGCAGAAAATACTGATTTTGGAGCCATCAAAGAGAATCTCAGCCAAAAAAGCAATGCAACATCCTTATTTTGATGATCTTGGAAAATCTCAATTTTGATTTGAAGCCATTATAAAAGAGCATGTGAAGCTTTGCGAGGGAATCTCAAGTTTCTCATTTGAAGAACCTCTAAATGAGAACCTATGATGCAGAATTTATAAGAGAATCTCAAATGTATGAGTGACATTGTAAAATATCTGTGAGAACAAAGTACCTAAGGCATTGTAATGAGATTTACTTGTAATGACATTTATCGAAATAATGAAATTTGGTGCAAGGGCACCAAGGTTATTGAGCAAATTTGGTTCACAGAGTCTTTTAAGTTAGTTTTGTGTTTTGAGTTTTGTCAATTGAATAAGGTCATAACACATCCATAACATGTTAGTTACAAAAAGAACAGTTAGGAAGGATTGGAAAGATGTAGAATCATTTGTAAAGGCTATTTAAGTCAATATTTGAATTTGTATCCTTTTGAAGGGAAATCTTTGAATATGGTTGTAAATGTACTATTAGTGAGATTGAGATTGTTAACCTTCAGAGAGTAGCAATATTTGTGTTGATGAAATTTCCTTTAGATGCAAGGATTCAAAGCACATCAACCGTGTGGTACAAATGATTAAATCCCAGAGACAATTTGTAGCAATGAAAGAGTCTGAAAAGGAAAGGAGAGCTACACTGGTGACTCAGAAGAAACTTCAGCTTTCATAAAAAAGTCAATTAGGTTGGCAAACATGTGGATCGGACCAACATTTGGTGGAAGAGGAAGAAAGATGACTGGAACTCCGGAGTCCCACCATACTAGATTTCGGTATTCAACCATGAGAGTAGAAGAGAGAGCTGATATCATGTATCGAAACATTAATCATGCATTCTTTCAACCAATGGAGAAGGAGATGATTACTTTGCTTCATTTTCATCTGCATAAGCATATCAAGGAATGTGAACCAAGAAGACCAAGGATGTCTAGTTTTATGTTGAGCTAATGGATGTGGTAAAAAATTTAGGAGGGGCAAGAAGGTCAATGTATGATCTTGATGAAATTGAGGAAGAACAACAAGAGAGGGATAGAAAAAATAAAATCAATACAGAGTTTCAAGGATTTATCAAGCAAGTAAGAGAGCTATGGGAGCAGCCTCATCTAAAATATTTTGAACTAGAGTTTGATATGTACCATTTAGAGAGCTTGGTTTTCATGGAGTTCCTTTCAAAGCCTCTGCTTTTATTGTTCTTATGGTAAACTGTTTGGTAGAGTTGGTGGAATTACCTTTCTTAGTAATCGCTATTAGTGAGATTGAGATTGTTAACCTTGAGAGAGTAGGACTTGGGAAAAAGGAATTTTATATGGCTATTTCTTTCAAAGAATTCAAGTGGGATGTACTCTGCATTGACACCATTCCTTAATCTTCACTTGATGGCATCAAGGAATGGCAAAACTCCATGGTTATAAATTAGTATGAAAGCATAATGAACTTGTACTAGTGGCCAATTTTGAAGATAATTACTGATGATCCAAATAAATTAATTGAATATGTTGGTTAGGAATTTTTGAATATGGAAGCTAGCTAGTGATTTTGATTCTAATAATTCAGAAGAGTCAAATCAAGGATATGAATCCTCTAATGTAGTTTAGAGGAATCAGAATCACTCTTCATGTTGCAGGTACCAAATTTAATACCAACTACAATGGCAACATTGAAATTCCTTGTCAGTATTTATGTAAAGGAAATTTCCTTTAGATGCAAGGATTCAAAGCACATCAACCATGTGGTATAGATGATTAAATCCCAAAGACAATTTTTAGCAATGAAAGAGTCTGGAAAGGCAGAGAGCTACATTGGTGACTTAGGAGAAACTTCAACTTTCAAAAACAAAGCCAATTAGGCTAGCAAACATGTGGATCAATCCAACATTTGGTGGAAGAGGAAGAAAGATGATTGGAACTCTGGAGGCCCACCATACTGGATTTCGATATTCAACCATGAGAGCAGAAGAGATAGTTGATATCATGTATCAAAACATTAAGCATGCATTCTTCCAACCAGTGAAGAAGGAGATGATTACTTTGCTTCATTTTCATTTGCATAACCATATCAAGGTGTGGGAACCAAGAAGACCAAGGATGTTGAGTTTTATGTGGAGGTAATGAATGTGGTCCAAAATTTAGGAGGGGAAAGAAGGCTATCTTGTTTTTACTACTACTACCTACTTTCATAGTGTTCTTGGATTGAAGGGTTTCATGATGTAATTCGACCCATTCCACTTTTTGTGCCTATTTCAACTTGTGGAATGGGTCCTCTAACTTGTAAAATACATGCCTAACATGTTTAGAATGTTGTGGAGTCAAGGTTGGGTGTTTGGGATGATGTTCTAGGGCTATAGTAGGGTATTTTCATGATGAAAATGAGGGTTTCAAGTGGTTTTTTGACAAAATGTGGGAAGGACTGTCCATGTAATGTATTATTCACCATGTGCAAGGTTTGGTAAGTGTGTTTGGTGCTTTGTTTGGGTATGGCCAGTGCAGGAGATAGGAATTTCATTAAAACCCCAAGTATTTTACTTAAAATAGAGGGTTTGGTGTATTAGGGGTCTAGAGGTCTTGGACCTAGAAAAAAATCATGGGATTGGAGGTTTTGACACATAACATAATACTATTTGAGGATTTTGAGTGAAGATCTAGTGTTTAAAAGGTCGTCTCTTTGTAAATAGGGATAATTTAGTAGCCTTTATGCAAGGTGGTCTATTGGATCTTAATGATGGTACAAAGAAACATGGTATGATATCTTGGGAATTTATCTTAGGGTCTATGTTAAATCTTGATTGATGTTTGGTTAGCCATTGGATGACCTCTAAAAGATAAGCACATTTAATGAGATTTGGAGACTATAAGTTAGGCAAGGGTTTATTGAAAACCCATACTCGAAAACTTCCCATAGCTAACCAGAGCCTAAAGAACCTTCAAAAAGGTTTTCACAAGCTTAAAAGTTCAAGAGATATGGCTGCCCCAAAATATTTCTTCAAACCCTAGCAGTAAACCATCATTTTCCACTAAAAAATGCACCATTTGACATCCAGGGCATCACCTAAAAACCCTCTATTCTCCTCCCTTGCACAAAAAAATTTGCATACATGTTTTATAACAATAACTAAGCCTTTTAATTGAGTTATATAAGTATAAAGTGGGTGAAAGGCTTAATATGACATTTTAATGCACTCAAAACCCTTAAAACAGGGTATACAAACCGACCCTTAGTAATTGGATTCTAGAACGCACAAAATCACTTGAAATCCAACCAAACAAAAACTAAAATATATTTAAGTCTACTTCCCACCGAATTCCATTGAAAAGAGAGCACAATCACCTTGTACAGAACCATACAATTCAATGAAACATCAAATCCCAAAGTGCAAAAGGGTAGAAATATTTGACGGGGTATTACTCGGATACAATGGTGGTTAAAAAATATTTTTTTAAACCTATGGGATCATGTTAGGTTCATGTAAAATAACCTCTCTCAATTTTTTTTATCTCGGAGTGATTTTCTCGTGGCTTCTAGTTTTCAGTTGATGGAAAAAGTGTCAAATGCAAGCAGTGGAAAGTTGCAAAGTGGTGCAACTTTTTTTTTGCAACTCATGTGACCAAACAGATTGTTCCAATGCATCTGAATAGGTATATTTATGCTAGGCATGGTCCTCTTTTGCACCCAAACATGTGGAATCGCTCTGAGCTACGTTCAACGAGATCGATCCCTTAATTAAGGTCCAAATTACAAAATGGTTGCAAACTTCAGCATGCTGCTACTTAGATACTGTGATGCTTAGAAGCTTCTTTTCTAATCCTATGGGATTGTGTTGGGCTCCTCTACAATAACCTCTCTCAGTTTTTGTCATCTTAGAGTGGTTTTCCTATGGTGTCCATTTTTCAGTTGATGGAAAAAGTGTCAAATGGAAGCAATGGAAAGTTGCAAAGTGGTGCAAATTTTGTTCTGCAACTCGTATGATCAAATGAACTGTTCCAATGCATCTGAATAGGTATTATTATGCTATGAATGGTCCTTTTTCACACCTAAACATGTGGAATCGCTTTCAGCTATGTTCAATCGGATCGATCCCTTAAGGGTCCAAAGTGCAAAATGACTGCAAATTTTAGCATGTTGTTACTCGAATACCATGATGCTTAGAAACTTCTCATCTAATCCTATGGGATTGAATTGGGCCTCTCTACAATAACCTCTCTTAGTTTTTTTTATCTCAAATTGGTTTTCTTGTGGTGTCCAATCTTTAGTTGATGGAAAAAGTGTCAAATTGAAGTAGTGGAAAGTTGCAAAGTGGTGCAACTTTCATTCTGAAAACTCGTGTGACCAAACAAACTATTCTAATGTGTCTGAATAGGTATGTTTACACTAGGAATGGTCCTATTTCTCACACAAACATGCAGAATCACTCCAAACTACATTCAACCGGATTGATCCCTTAAGGGTCCAAAGTGCAAAATGGCTGCAAACTTCAACATGCTATTACTCAGATACTGTGATGCTTAGAAAATTCTCATCTAATCCTATGGGATTTTTTTGGGCCCCTCTACAATAACCTCTCTCAGTTTTTGTTATTTCAAAGTTTTTTTCCTGTGGTGTCTAGTTTTTAGTTGATAGAAAAAGTGTCAAATGCAAGCAGTGCAAAATGGTGCAACTTTCATTCTGCAACTCGTGTGACAAAAAAGACTATTCCAATGTGTCTGAATAGGTATTTTCACACTAGGCATGGTCCTCTTTTGCACCCAAACATGTGGAATCGCTCCGAGCTATGTTCAACCAGATTAATCCCTTAAGGGTCCAAAGTGCAAAATGGCTGCAAACTTCAACATGTTGTTACTCAGATACTTTGATTCTTAGAAACTTCTTGTTTGATCCTATGGGATTGCGTTGGGCCCCTCTACAATAACCTCTCAGTTTTTGTTATCTTGAAGTGGTTTTCCTATGGTGTCCAGTTGTCAGTTGATGGAAAAAGTGTCAAATGCAAGTAGTGGAAAGTTGCAAAGTGGTGCAAATTTCGTTCTGCAACTCCTGTGACCAAACGAACTGTTCCAACGCATCTGAATAGGTATTTTTATGCTAGGAATGGTCCTCTTTCACACCCAAACACACGAAATCGTTTCAAGCTATGTTCAACCGGATCAATTCCTTAAGGGTTCAAGCGTAATATGTTGAAATAGGCCATTCCACCTATTGTTCAAGTTGTGTCTCAGTCATATGGGCCTGATGTAAGTAGGATAGGGAGTAGGAATAAGAAAATAAAATTGGTAAAGGTATTGGAAGAGATTACTAATGTTTCCCATGTTCAAAATTCAAAATTGAGGCCCCTTAAAAGCAAGGCTAGAAGAGGTGAAAAGAAGAAATTGCTTGAAAATAAGTTAGAATAGGTTAGAAATAGGGTGAGGTTGTGGAGTTTGATGTGTTCAAAAGGTCTGCAAGGACAGAGGAGGTCAAAAGTATGTTATGGCATGATGCCCTAGTTGGGAAAACAGGGGTTTTGAATGAAAAAGAGATGTTTGAGGGAGTAAAAGTGGGTAAAGTGAAGAGGCAACATAATTTGGTGGTGAATTAAGTTTGTGCAGGTAGAATGAAGAGTGTTGGAATAGGTTTTGAGGTTTGGGTTCGAGTTCGGGGGTTCAATTCGCTGGTTAGGCCAATTTTTTTTGGAGGGGGGTTCGGTTCATTTTGGGTTCGTTGGTACAAAAATCATGTAAAAACAAAATATAAATATATATGCAGCCTAGAAGCATGCATTAGGATTATAATATCACATAACATCATATAAACAAAAAAATGACGATAAACTTGAATGTCATTTAAAACATGCATGATAAATATTCATCTTTGAAACTTGAATTGTGGTAGCTCGATATACACAGTCTATTGATGCTAGGGTTCAATTTGTATGGTTTTGAAAAAAGAAGCTAACTGAGTAGAGTTATCAACGTTCTTCATAAATCATAAGAATTTTTTTAATACAAAATATGGTTTAGCTGTGCGGTGTAACAATGGCATAGGAAGATTTTTCTTTCAAAGAACCAAAGGGTGAGTGCACAATTGAAGTGTATAAACACATATATTTTTGTAATATCAAGGATACTTTTTGAAACTTTGATGCATTTCTAATCTAAAAGGAAAAGTCTTATACATATCCTTTGCTTAATTGAGTTGTTCCAATCAAAGGATTAGATATATTGGAATCTTTTTATCAATTATTTCATAGAATACCAATTGAAAATGTGTTTTTTTCTTTTAGATAAAGTTGTTTACAATCAATCAATTAATTTATTCAAGACAAACCATGAAGGACAAAAATTATCAATGCTATGGCTAACCAATTAATAAGTATACACGTGAATAATTCAAGCATGTACATGTGAATAAGGGAAGCACAAGTAGTCACAAACATATATGCCTTGAAGTGTACACACTAATACATAGTATACACAACTTAAGACAAAGTATATGTGTGAATACAAGGTATACACATGAAAATGCGTAAGTCACAAAGTATACATTGGAACAAACGTAAGTCACAAAGTATACACGTACATTGTAAAGTAAACACTTCAATACATGTAACTCATTTCTATTGAAACATGAATTTAGAACATGCAAATATGGACACCATTGATAAAAAAGATTTTTATTAACCAAATAGCCATGTACGCATACAACAATATATGTTGATATAAGTATAAAATATAGGTACAAAATAGCCATATAGGCTTACGAGAATTCCATATAGGAACACAATGTCAAATATATCTAATACGAAATATGTACAAAACTGCCATGTAGGCATACAACAAAGGGCTCTGGAATCAAAAGTCATTTCTCTCCAGGCTCTCGAAATAAACTCTTGCCCTTTGCTAGTTGATCGGATGGCGATAGGTCTATCACTCATTTCTGCTACACTCAAGGAGTGCTCCTATTGCTTCTCCTACTACTGTTAAGTTCTTGGTGAAGTTTTAAAAATTACAATAAGAATTAAAGACATTAATATATAGAAATTACATCATAAAAAATGATATATTTTAAAAAAAATCACTTACGACCATCTCATGATCACTCTCCTCAAGGGAAATATTCGCATGTCAATGTTGAGGCATGCTCAAGCCTTGTCTAAACCATCCAAATAGAAATTAGACTACAAATCAATAATTTGGTTTTATTTTTCACTCAAACTAACATCTATAACAACAAATGTAAATTGAAATTTAGTAATTTGCCTCATACCTCCCCTGTCAGAGCCATTGAGGATTGTATTGCGGATGAAACATTGATATCCATTGCCCTTGTAACATTTGGAGGTGTTTCTACAACAAACATCTGAAAATAAAACAACAAATTATTTAATCACAAAAAAGTTACAATAGTGATGGACACGTCATGACTTATAGTGTATGAGATCTAATGAACAAAAATTTGAGTACTTATTAAACTATATATTTTTGATTATCATGCTTACTATTTGACCTATCCATATCTTGCTCAAAAGGACATGTTTTTAGGCTTTTACCCATAGCAGCAAGCCGTTGAATCATTTGATTAAATGCTTTCATAGACAGGTACAATAATTGTGGTGGCATAGCGAAGGTAGTAAACTGTTTGAAAAAATGCCTCAAAAGAAATGGGGTCTTGTGGTGATGGAATGCCATTAAAAACAAATGCATGTCATGGAATTCCATCACCATAAGAATGCATTTCTTTCAGGCATTTTTTCAAAAAGTTTATTTCCTTCTCCATGGTGAGTATTATTGCTTACTATTATGCTTTGATAGATATTTTTCCAAGCATCCATAGTTTGTTGGAAAGCACCTATTTTAGGCTTTTAACCATAGCAACAAGGAAGCATGAGTAGTTTTATAAAATGATTTGGTGCACATGTATGAAAAATGTGGTATCATAGAAAAGGTGGTGAGCATTTTGAAGAAATGCCTCAAAGAAATGTGGTCTCATGGTGATGGAATTCCATTCCATCACCATGAGACCACATTTTCTTCGAGGCATTTTTTGAAACTACTAACTACCTTGTCTATGCTATTGCTTACTATTATGGTTTCATATATTTTTTCCAAGCATCCATAGTTTGTCATGCAGGTGCACCTTTGCAAGCACATGCCTCCATGTGAAAAAATTACATCACTGCTTATGTTGACTTTCTACAGAACTATATTGTAGTTGAAATTTTGTCATCTATCAACATCTAGTTATTAGTTATGGAATGTGAAGTAATTCTGAGTTTGAATGATGTGCAATGCAATGTAACCAACGATATGAATATAAAATACACAAATCTATTAAGTACAATTCATTAGTTAAACTCTTTATTCTATTACCTGCATGAAGGTTTGAGTAAATCCACTAGCACTTGGAGGTGTTCCCTCGAAACCTCCAATATTACCCTGTTCAACATCCAAAATCACATATTAAAATACCATTCATAAAACAATGTTATTAACGTGTAATAAATTTATAATTGTTTACTAGTTACATACCCCACCAATAGTTGTACTACAAAAATGAGTAGGTGGAGGGCTGGTGTAGCTATTCTCAATATTGTGGCCCTGCAATTTTATTAAAAGCATAAAACTAAATTAGTTAATCTAGCATTTCAAAATTAAAATTTAATAAATTAAATTCAATGAACATGCTAAATTTTACCCGAGTATCAATTCCATACGTATCATGCAAAATTTCAGCCACCCTCTCCATCTCCGTATCTACATAAGGATCCTTCGCAACAGCCTCCTGAGTGTCGATGGGGTCATATGAACAAGCCGCCCCACAAGATTGAAACACATGGGTTCAAAGGCCACCATTTGAAGACTCGGCTGGATGGAACTATAGAATAGGGCTAGTATGATGGATGACACTCTAGGTCAAAGTGTTGATCACCTGCAATGTCTCTATGTCCGCACTCTCCTTCACGAATACAGGCATAACAATGTGCTCATGAGGTAGCCTAGCAAGAGCTCGTCTCCCTTGCCATGTAGGATCTAGATGTGGACCAGGTCTATCCTGAGATGACCCCCCACCTCTCCCCTGGAAGTCTGACTGTATTATAGTTTCCTAAGAAAATATTGGGGGACTTCACAATTGTTGCACAGTCAGTCATCAAAGACCATGTACCACCTATCATAAAAATGGTTCCAATCTCTTGGTGGTGGCACCAATGAATATGAAACCTCTTCACATTGAGGCTAAGATTTTGATTTGTGCGTGGGTCAGTGAATAATGAGCACAAATCACCTTTTGTAATTTTTAAATCCTTTACTTGTTTATATGATAGTTTATCTGCATAATATGCCCTAGTCGCCTACCTCCTATCTTTCCATCCAGTTATTTGTTTGCTAATTGTATCATTTTTTAACATATCTTTCAATGAATTTGCGAGGGTCATTCTTTCTGTGGTTGAACCATTTGGATCACTCAACCTACTAATAAAATTCTTAATCTATTTTTTTTTTGTTCTCAATCTCACTCATTAAATTTTGTTGAGTGTCAGGAGGGTGTTGAGGGATTGGTGGAGGAGGTTGTTGTTGAGGTTGATTTTCTTGTTGAGGATTTTGTTCTTCAGGATTTGGTTACTCTTCTTCTTGAGGATTTTGTGGGTTTGTAGGTTCATTTGCATCTCCTACAAATTCAAAAATTTATATATCAAATTTACAAAATCAACCTAAAAGTAAGAAATTCAAAACAAACAACAAACAATACTTACCTCTCCCACCTCTTCGTCATCGTGGCACCATCCTTGCAAAGAAATAGAAAATCTTGTTGAAGATTTTTTCTCAATACCTCCTCCTAGAATGCGATCATGAAAGTTGGGGGTTTTGGCCACTGGAAGAAGAAAAAAATAGTCGAAGTGAGAATGAAGACTTTCACCTTTTTTTTTTGCTTTTAATATGCTATAACTTGAGCATGTTATAACGCACTCGCATTATAGCATTTTCAAACTTTTTTTATAAAGTGGTGACAAAATTTCTACCCAAATTCACGCACCCACCCACCTTCAATGTAGTATATATGATATAGAGAGGCTCCACCAGGATGTGAAGAAGACACAAATCTTTTATTTTTCAAATCTGATTGCAATCACCCCATAAAATGTTAGTTGTAGACAAACATGTTAGGCAAAAAAGTAAAAAATAAACATGATAAATGTTTTATAGACATGACATGACATAATCTGATTATATGAAAGATGATGTTGATAGGTATTGCTAGCATGGATAGAGACTATATGATAAGAAGATGGGCCTATGGTAGTTGCAAACTATGTTGCAAGACGACCACAAAAATGACAAGATAAGTCTAGTCAGGTTGCCCCCAAGCTAGATGATGAGACATAAGACATCAAGAAATCCTTTTTAATTTTTTTTTTAAAATTAGGCATATATGATAGCCCCCCTTAGAATGATGTGTGATATGTAGAGGAGCACATGTAAGAAGAAAATAAATACAAGAGATGATGTGGCACAAGATACATAGTGATATGTATTCATGGAATGTTGTCACGTGAGGGACAACACATAGAAACCAAAACATCATGAAAGAGAAAGGAAAAGATGAAGAAATCAAGAGCATAGGGGAATCTAATTATTCAAGGTTAGAACTACTAATAGATATAGATAGATAAATATAATAGTATATATATGAATTCTCATCATACCCAAATGTATTAGAATGGGAAGAAGAGCACATGAAGACAAAGTAAAAATAAAAACTAGGTCAACATGAAGAGGCCTAAATGCCCCAATGCTTTGCATCATTCTCGATGTGAAAACCAAAAGTTACAACATATAGAAGAATGATGATACAAATAAAAGAAGTGTATGACATATTTTATCTCCTTATATCCAAGAACCTACAAGGGTAGCAAGGGTGTTCTAGGTGAGATCATAAACACAAATAGAAAAGCATGGGGGAACACAAAAAAACATGCAAAGCTAATCTAAAGATGAAGAAGAAGGCACCACTCTAATCTGAATCTGCTAATAGGTCATCTTTTTCCCAATCTAAATCATCATATGGGTAGGGATAAATAGGGTGATACTAGCCAAGTCACCTATAGTAAGGGCTAAGGAAGAATTCCCCTCAAGGTATTCGTTGTCGAACTCTTGTGAGACAAGAGTAATTGACCTAGCAAAGATTGAAGATAGAGTTGGAATGTCTTCCAAAAAGTTGAACATGCACTTCTTAGGAATGACATGTGGAAACTATATGAGAGGAGGAAAAAACACTCAAGAGTCAATGCCATCTAGTGCCATCCTTAGGAAGAGGAGAAATGACAAAATCTAGGGAGGTTGGTCTTGCATTCATCACAAGGATGATGTAGGCAAAAATAGAACAAGGTTCAAGAGAAATATTTTTTTTTCAACCATCACTTAAAATGAGGTCATTCTCCAACTTTCACTTCAATGGAGGATTTGAAATCCTTGCAACTGAAGTTGAAGTAGAAGAAGGATTTGAAGCCACATAGGACACCACCTTTGTGAAAGGCATGCCAATGGACTAGAAAAAGGACATAATATTCGGAAGAGAGGTGAGAAGAGATGGCTCTGCTAAGGGAGTGATGAACACTTGCACCCTTTTGGGGTGAGGTTCATCAAGATCTGTTGATGAAGCTGAAAGAAGGACAAAGGTGATGGGAATTGAGGCAGAAAAAGAAGCAAATATAGGAGTAACAAAGACAAAATAAAAAAAGGAAATAAAAAGGCCCTCTTCAGTCTTCTATGAGGCAACATGCTCCTTAGCAAAAGCCTTTCACTGGTGCTTACACTTGAATGCAAGCTAGTTATGATGGATATGGGAATTAGAGGATGCAGCCTAAGAAGAGGTTAGGGTGATGATAAATAAATATGTTCAATATTGATTGTTGGTAAATTCAATCTCTATCCAAAAGTGACTTTAATGAATGAGATACAAGTCTTAGATTACAATTAAAGTTTGAAACTTATATGCAGATTTGAAAATTAAGTTACCTTAATTTGGAATTACCATGATTAGATCCATCTTCTTAATGATGCTAAAATTTAGCCAACATAACATGCTTAATTACACCATGTTAGCTGAAATTATAGTAGCAATATATAAATAATAGCATCACCATAAGATATCAACAATCAGGAAAAAACTAGAAACACAAGAGCATAACATAACACAATGTTTACGTGGAGAAATCATTGTGGGAAAAACTCCACCAAGAAGAGAGGCCAAGTATGCATTATCTTCAAAAAAATGAGATTACAACATAATCACTTCCATTCTCCTCTTTTCCTTGACCATGGTAGCACCTATGCACCTATGAAAAATATCCTTATGCCTCAACTTGTCCTTGTACTTGCAATAAAACTCTACATCCAACTGTGGCTCATATTTTCTACATCCAAGAGGTTGAATTTATAGATCTGCAAAGTCATCTTAAGCCCCAAACAAGGCTCCAAAGATGAAACTTCATTCCAAACATCCCCAACCTTTGGATTACCTCCTTAGAATGTGAAAGGATGCTGATTTTGGATCTAATACTTCCCTCCAACATGGGCACCAAAAATTGTGAGATAAACATTACATTAAATGTAACAAATGGTGGAATTGCAAGAGACACTTGTTGCCTCTTTCCAAGCTTCCACTTGGAGAATACCAATAGTCACTCATTTTTATTTTTCCTTTACCTTTTATTATCCCATTCTAGGCATCCACATGTGGGAAAAACAATATTAAATATTTAAGTCCACAACTCATCTTTACTGTTGTAGTGAACCCATCACCCCTTATGAGTATATTACAAAAAATGGTGAGAATTAATATTACAAAATATTTTCCCAATTCACCCTAAGTTCCTAAAGACACTTTCCAAGGATGTTGGAACCATGAAATATGATATAGGATTTACAAGGTGGATGGCACATAATCCTAACATTCTCCCACTTGACATAACTATTGTAAATACACCCATAGGAATAAAAAACAAGGAAAACATCTCTTAGCCAAACATGCACCATCTAAATCTTCACCATGATCTCATGCTCCAAAAAGATACATACAAAAGCAACCATGATAACCACCATCAAGAAAAAAAATCCTTTGCATCCTCCAACATGAAACCTATGGAAGGAAAAGGAACATGTTAAGGTGAAACACATCAACTGTCACTGAAGCCTACACCAATCTTTACATGAACAAAAGAATAAAATTAAAATGATAACAAAGGCTCTGAGTAGTTTCCTTACTCATACAACCTAGAATAGCAACCAAAACAAATTACAACTCATCTAAGCTAACCATACCTCAAACTAGGGTATACAAAACATAGATAGAACTTCATGCCATCAACATACCAACCCAAAATCTATAATCAAGTCTCTATATATCCATCTTCCTATCTCAATGCAACATACCAATGAATAAATGACTATAAACAAGTTCAACTAATAATCTACATAAACACTAAAACAAACTTGTGGATATAGATAGTCCACATATGAGTTATCCCACTATAATAAAGTGGGTAACTAATCCACAACCTACATAATTGGTAGATCCAGATCCAAAGAAACATGCAAACTCATCATCACATCAGTAACCAACTGTAGTGTCATAAAATGTACTCCTTTATATTTTCACATTATGTTTGGGTCCCCTATTTTAATTGAACTTAATTAAGCCTCTGATTGGCCCAATTATACATATACAAGCCTAATTAACTACAATTTTTGAAAGGGGAATCATATGATTTAATTAATGTAATTATTATTATTAACACCCTGGAATGAATAGGTCCTAGCAATTTTGGTCAAGACCCATTCACCTAAGGGCGAATGGGTCCCCCTTAAGATCACAAATTCAAATTGTAAACATGTTTTTGGTGGAATCTTAAGGTCCTAAATTCAAGTTTTAAGTGTCAGCTTATAATGTTTAATTTTTGGGAAATTAGAGAATTACATATAAATTATACAAGGTCTTTTGATCAATTCAATATCTAGAATTTTGATGCAAGCGTACCTAGAGCTACAATTATTGTCAAAGGTGTTCAAGAGAAGATTTCTCAAGCATTTTTTGCAACGTTCAAGATCTCAAGAATCATGTCAAAGTTATCTGCATTCATGCATGTTTTTGGAACTAACATTGTGATGTAGGCTTCAAGCATTCAAGTCAAATTTCAAGCATCAAGATCACATCATCAATCAAGCCATTCACGAAAGATCAAAACCTTGGAGAGATGTATTAAGTTTTAGTCCTTCAAGGGTTTCAAATCAAGGGTTTGGTGAGTTGCAACATAACAATTGTTCATTCATCATTCCCTTCATGTTTCATTATTTCAATTCAAGGTTTAATTAAACCACAATGGGATTTGACTAGGGAAAACCCCCATTCACCAAAAAAAAAACAATTTTTCCCTCTTATGAATTTTTGTAGATATTAGGTTGAAGAAGGATTGAATATCTATCAAAGGAGAAAAAATGTAAAAGTTGTCAAAGTTGCAAATTTTTCAACATTGTCGTCAAGCCATAGAAACTCACTTTTAGAATTTAATTCTGAATTTCCAACTATGAAACCTAGAGGAATTGGGAGTGCAAAGCAAGGAACGAAGGACTATGAAAGTAGATTTTCAACCCCTGTAGCAAGACCCATTTTCCCTAGGGTGAATGGGTCTCATAGGACACTCAACAACAACATTTTGGTGACAAGTGCAAAAATACTTAACCTTCTTAGATATGCTAGAAAGTTGTAGGTTCCATTAGATAAAGGTTTTAGATTGATTATTCAAGTGTTGCATTGCATAATTGGGTTTGTATAATTTTTTTAGTGTTTCCCCCAAAAGTGTTGCTTCAGCTGATTTACCCTATCCTAAAGGAAAAAAATAAGATCTCTCACAAGATTGACTTAGGTCTAAGCATTGAAATTCAATCTTTCCCTAAGGGATCTCTTTTTCACAAGATCATATCAAGAGACCAATTAATACCTCATATGGATGATAGAGTCACCATAGATCCTCCTCCCTCACCTCCACCTCAACAAATTTCCCAAACAAGTAAGAAATCTAAACCATATAAGATTAAGGAGTTTCCATTCTTACATACTACAACAGAAACTGAATGCAAAATGGAACAACTCCTATGTCTAGGATTTATTTACTTGCCACCTATTAAAGAAAGAAAAAAAGGAAAGAGTACAAACATGAATTACTATGAGTTTCATCTTTTACAATGATTGATCCATGAAAATGATGTTATGGATGTAATTAACTAAAATTCATGCACTCTTATTCTTGCCATTTGATAGTTCTAGGATCGTAGTGTTGAACAGTCTGGATAACTAAGAGGCGGGGGGGGGTGAATCAGTTATCCTAATTTTTTTTCTTTTCTTTAATTAATTCAGAGCAGGCTTATACCAATCAGAAAATAATCAAACAAATATGAACATGAATGCACACAACAACACCAAGCACAATGAACACCAAAATTTACATGGAAACCCAAGAAGGGAAAAACCACAGAGAATGCTAATTCTCAATTATAAAACATCGGTTAAGGTGACACTAGTTAAGGTGATTTTTACAAAGGCAATATGCTAGATTTCTCACTATAGGTAAGGCTCACTACCAATGGGATCACTCCCAATTAATACAAAAAAACTTATTACAAAATAGTCTCACTGAAAAAAGTCAACTGATGAAGTTGCATTTACATATGCATGAATTTGGTTCTAGTTAAGAGCACAATAACTGTATGTAGCAAACCCGATCAAGAATCTTCTGCACAACTTCCTTGCACAACCTCTACAACACAGATTACTTCTTGATAATTTTATTTCTGCTTCCTTCAACTTTCGTACCCTTTTATTTTCTCACACACATCATACTCCACACTTCTTATTTCATTGAACAAAAACAAATTTTACTTATACCATTCCATGCCTTCATAATCTCCTAGGTCAGCTAGACACAATGTCTTCATAGTATTCTAAGTCATCCAAACACAATTTTAATTTAGATCACCACAAAACATTTCAACATGAAGAACAACCATGAAATATTCAATAAGGCCTTGCATGCTAGCACCAGACCCAAAAGATAGGTTGCACATAAATATCTTCTTACCACATTACCAAGGGACCCATAAATAGGTCATACATAAGATAGGTTCATTACATAATTATCAAACTTTCAATTACATGAAATATATTCTAGAGCTGATGGGAATGCTACAACTAATACCAAATCTTGATTATCATCAATTTCAATATCAACCAAAGAAAGATAATTTTAACATACCAAAACTTGTTAACATGTTGCATGAATGTCCCGATAGCAATGTTACCCGAAGTAAGCTTTGAGCACAACAACCAACATCAAAGATTAGTCTTGATTATTCTATATTTACTTTCTTCCAAAAATGTCCCAAAAATAAGTACTACCATATTTGGATCAAATATAACATCCATACTACACAACATCAAAGCATACAATAGGATAGATCATTTTTGTATATCGTCTGGAGCACAGCCTTCCAGATCTAGGTTTTGACATCAATGAAAATAGTGCTAAGTCATATCAACAACTTCTCAACAATCTCCCTCTTTAGCATTTATGGAAAAACAACAAAAAACCAAAAAACACAACAATCCAAAAAATTCAAGCACTCCCACTTAGACAAGCAATTCAATACCTCTTCTTGTTTTTGTTTTGTCTTCATTTTCTCCCCCTTTTTTCCATCAAAGACAAAGGGAAAAATAAGAACATTCAGGAGATCAAGTAAAAATAACACTTTTCACATGAAAATTTGTCTTTTACCTTTTTTCTCAAAATTGGAAGAATCGCCGGTATTGGCATGGTGTGACGGTTTATAGGTGGCGTTGTTGTTCTTGCCACCAAGGTTCAAACCCCATTGGGGTGGTATTGTTGAATGGTTGTATCTGGTTCATAGCTCTGGTCAAAAGTGTTTACCCCTTGAATAAAAAATTGGAAGAATCATTTTCCAAGCTAGCACTACATAAACCATTCTGACACACATACTATCTAGTAGATTCAACAACATAAATGAAGATGACTAGTCCAAAGATAGACACTGTCGTTCACAATCCTCTACATCAGAAATTATCTTGGAGAGATGATCCAACTGGAACCCAACAATTTGTTTGACCAACCAAAAGGTTTTAACCAAGCCTTCCCTCTGTCTCTGAGTAGACAATAAATTAGCTTGCAACTCTCCAACTCTTATTCTTTGTTTTCCATCTTTATCTTTGAGGAAGTTGAAACACTTTCCAATATCATTCAATTCATATTCAATAGCTTCAATTCTGCTTCTAAAATTATCAACTGCAGCAGGCCACCAAAGACAATACTTGTAGATGTCAGATATCTCCTTAATGCATTCTCTTATCTCACCAATGTGTTTGGATAACTTCTATTTGGATTTGACAAACCTTCTCTCAATCATAGCTTGGAACTTATTTCCTTTAGATCCTTCCCACATCAACCTTTCTTCAACAACTTCTACTAGATCATCTACTAACGAGTAAGAAACATTAGAAACAATAATACCCTTTTTGAGCAGATAATCAACCAAGGAATCATCAATTCTAATCCTACTGACCAAAGAGTAGGCATACCACATTTCACCAATATTAGTCATATCACCTTCATAAAACACCAAACAAACTTCATCTAGATCAATAAAGTAAAATCTAGGGAGAGAATTTTCTTCCTTCTTCTCTTTTGAGATAGCAATGACTTCCTTTATGTTAATTTTCACCCTTTTAGGTTCTGGAGGGGAACCACCAATGAAAACCTCTAACTCCTTCTTACTAGAGGAGGAACCCTCCTCAAACTGACTAGACACTATCACACCAGAGCACAAATTCATCTACAAGGATGAGAAGTAAACTTTTCATGCACTTACTGTATCTTCCATACATTCCATATACCTGTAGACTTGCTTTCTGACAGGGATGTCAGAATTCCATTTAACATTCTCCTTTGATGATAGAGAACTTAGAAAGTAAAATACTAAACATATGAGCAGAGACCCAAACCAGAAAGGATAACTCTCAACCAAAGACATTCTGACATTCTCAATTAGGTTTTCCATTATGAGGCTACACAAGTCAAACTGATTATTTTCCTTCACCATCTTATGTGCAAGATACACAACAATAAACGAAGTGGAACCTTCACAATTTTTGAAATAGATTTTGTAAGTGATATTGTAAACAACATACCTTATTGCAAGATTGACAATGGTATTTATCAGTAGAGCTCAAGGGTCTTTGTCAATACTAGTAAGTTCCTCCATGTCTCTGTATTTCACCATTTGCTTCCTAGGGAGGTACCCAACACTACACAATCCATTAATAGGTTAAATGGCTTCCTTAGTGATCGAATAGTTTTTTTCCAAACCAATGTTGCCATCCTTGAATCAAATCAATAGGAACAAGATAGACTCTCTATTGGAAAACCAAGGAAATTCTCCCCATAAATCCATACCTAGAGCACTTACATTATACAATTCATTAGTCTTCAACCCTAGTTCAATTTCCTTCATCTTTCGATGATCAAATTCATCCAACTCTACTCCCTTCAGCCTTTGCAAAATACTTCCATTGGACTTACTATCAACCAATACAGATTACATCATTGCGATTACCTTCTTTTAACCCTTTTATCGCTTAGGAAAACCTCTTCTTCTTCTTTGGAAATTGTGAGAAATGATTGAAAACTTCACCTTTTATCCTTAATTTCTCATAATGATTTTTTTCCAAAGAGACACAATGATGATGCCAAAAATTGTACTTAACTTTTCAATTAGCTGGATTAAGCTTCATTATACATTATCAACCAGATTGAACATAGTCATGTTAAAAAATTTGGAGAGGGGGAACCATCAGGATGTGCATTGCAAAACTCCCCCTGAGCCAAGGCAATTGGCTTAGATTTTGGTAGGGCTTGTACTAAGATCCGGTGTCATGGAAGAGTTTTCCATGCTTGTTTCCCTTTTCTTCCAAACTGTGACCATCTTCTTCTTGGATTCATCTGATTCTGCAACCTTATTTTATTTTTAGGCTTTTTCGGAGCAACATATTTGCATGTGTTAGCATAATGTCTAGGTTGATTGCACTTGTAACATCTTTGTCCTGACTTAACTAAGTGAACCTTAGATCTGCATTGATCAACTTTGTGACCATAACCATGGCATATATAGTAATAACCATCAAAGAGATTATTCATTCCATTCCTTCTAACTGAATTAAATAATTCATTTCTGCAGTGACTTGCTTTGTGACCAAACTTGTGATAGTTAAAGCATTGAGTACTCTGTTCCTTCTTGCTTTTGCACTCTACAACTTTATGTCCAAACTTTTTGCATAGAAAACAATGGAAATTAAATGATAAGTACCTTTGAGCATTTGGTTTCTTGACCGAAGGTCTCCTTGTAGATGTTCTAGAGTTTTAGAACTTTCTTGTTACACCTAATATTATTTCAGCTTCAACTGCATTGTCTTCACCCTCAATGTTTAGATTTGAGCTTTCACCTGAGAAGCCAAGTCCTCCATTAAAATTGTGCTATTTCTGTAGGGAAAAGAGTTGATCAAGAATCATGCTACTTCCACATACTCTTTCTTTTGATTTCAACCTTCTTAACTCTTGATCCAACTTCTCATTTTCTTCTAATTTATGTTTGAGATTTTCTTCAGTCTTCTTGCATTCATCCAACCATAGCTTTAAATCCACAATACATTGTTTTGACTCCTTTAATTCTTGGCTGACCTCTCAGTGTCTTACTTTGAATTTATGGATTTTCTCCCTTAGCTTTACAATACAAGCATTTTCCTCCTTGAGATTTTCTTTCAATTCTTCATTTTTCAGATTATGTGCTTTCCATATTATCTAACATTAACTTAAGTTCTTCCTCAAAGTGATAATCTCCTGCCATCTGTTCAATCTGCCAAGATCTCCCTCAAGTACTTAAGCTTTATCTCCAAGGGACCAAGCTCTAATACCAATTGTTGAATAGTTCAAATAATTGAGAGGGGAGGTGAATCAGTTATCCTAAAACAATTTTCTTTTCTTTAATTAATCCAGATTAGGCTTATATCAATAAAAAAATAATAAAAAAATATGAATATGAATGCACACAACACTGAGCATAGTGAACAGTAGAATTTACATGGAAACCCAAGAAGGGAAAAACCACAGAGAATGCTAATTCTCAATTATAAAGCACTAGTTAAGTTGATACCGGTTAAGGTGATTTTTACAAAGGCTCACTACCTGATCACTCATTGTAGTAAGGCTCACTGCAGATGGACTCACTACCTGATTAATACAAAAAAAAATTGATTACAAAATAGTCTCACTAACAAAAGTGAGCTGATGAAGTTGCATCTACATATGCATGAATTCAGTTCCAGTTAAGAGAACAATAACTATTTGCAGCAGACTCGGTCAAGAATCTTCTACACAACTTCCTCACACAACCTCTACAACACAAATTACTTCTTCCTGATAATTTTCTTTCTACTTCCTTCAACCTTCACACCCTTTTATCTGCTTGCACACATCATACTCCACACTTCTTTTTTCATTGAACCAAAACAACTTTTACTTGTACCATTCCATGCCTTCATAATATTCTAGGTCAACTAGACACAATGTCTTCATAGTCTTCTAAGTCTACCAAACACAATTTGAATTTAGATCACCATAAAACATGTCAGCATGAGGAACAACCTTGAAATATTCAATAAGGCCTTGAACGCTAGCACTGGACGGAAAATATAGGTCACACATAAAGATATTCTTACCAGTTACCAAGGGACCCATAAATAGGTCATATATAAGAAATGTTCATTACATAATTATCAAAATTTGAATTACATGAAATATATTCTAGAGCTGATGGAATGCCACAACCAAGACCAAATTGTGATTATCATCAATTTCAGTATCAACCAGCGAAACACAATTTTAACATACCAAAACTTGTTAACATGCTACATGAATGTCTGGATAGCAATGTTACCTGAAGTAAGCTTTGAGCACAACAAAAAACATCAAAAGATTAGTCTTCATTATTCTATATTAACTGTCTTCCATAGATTTCCCAAAAATAAGTACTACTATATCCAGATCAAAGATAACATCCATACTACACAACATCAAAGCATATGATCTAGGATAGACCATTTTTTTATATTGTCTGGAGCACAACCTTCCAGATCTAGGTTTTGACATCAATGAAAACAATGCTAAGTTATCTCAACAACTTATCAACACATGTAATACTCACTATTACATGTTTTACATTTATTGTATATCATTTCTCATATATCGCAAGGAGCACATTATCATCACCTATCTCAGCTCATCCTTGTCCTACACTTAGTAGGGGAAATGAGTTAGATAGCCTTATCCTAGTTTGACACTATTGTTGTCCCTTTGGCTAGTTATTTGCCTTCTGCATATGATGAATAAGATTAGGATGTGGATGACCTGCTATAGGTTGAATCGTATGTGCCATACTAGTAATATTTTCATTTTATGTTCTTTGTGATTGCATGTGTGTAATGTGATCCCCCGTATTATGTTGCTTGGTGAATCTTTATATTTTTATGAGCCTTCTTTGGATGACCCTTGTCACTCTATTGGTGCAAGGATACAAAGGAATAAAATATGTCGTTGCATTATTCTATTTTGTATCTACATTCTTCTATATGTCATAAGCCTTTATCTGTTGTCTTATTTTTTCCTTTTGGGGATGATGCAAGATGTTGAGACATTCAGGTCTCTTCCATGTTGACCCAAAAGTGTCTTTGTGTTTTCTCTCTCTCTCTCTCTCTATGTGTCATTCTTCCTTTGTGCTCATTGTTCCATGAGTCATTTATGGAATGATGACCCTAGATTTGTGGATCCCTTATGTGTTAAATCTTGCCCTCTAGACCTATCAAACTAGTATATGCATTCCTATAAGTGCAACCTCATTCTCCTTGATCTACAGATCAAAATCCATCTTTCCTATTGAGGTTGAGCTTCCATCACTACAAGTGTCACTATAAAACCTAATCACTGATGAATAATACAAAGTATCTTGGATGAATGAGCTAGAATTCTATGATGAGCATCAATTTGATGCCCTTAATCACTTGCAAGTATACCAAAATCGACTGAAACAGATCTATAACAAGAAGATCAAGTGTCATTCTTTCCAAGTAGGGGATCTTGTCCTAAATCATAATAAAAAAAATCTTCCAGATTAGGATAGTAAAGGAAATTTTGAGCCTAATTGGTTAGGTCCCTTTGTCATCACAAATGGCTATGGATCAAGAGCTTATCAATTATCAACACTTGAAGGTGAACCCTTGCAAGAACCGACCAACTTTCTGCATCTTAAAAGGTTTTATGCCTAAGCTCAAAGGGTGTAAATCTAAAAATACAAAAAAAATAAAAAAATGATCAAAAAGTAAAAAAAAAGTTGTCATCCTCTAGTGAAAACCACTTCAGTGGCACTTTGGGAAAGTACCTTGGTGAAAACCTGGAAAACAGGTACCTCGTGTAAATAAAGCACCTCCATCTACCTTTGGCTCTTTATCCTATCATTCTTTGCATCATCTCCATCCATCACATAATTCATCCTATTTATTTCTATCACCCATCCGTGTTTGAATCATAGCTTGATATTATGAAGTATCATATCCCCTTTTAGTACTACTTGCCATATTCCAAAGGTCATTTTTTCTTGCCTATATCGAGGTAGTCTATTACGTCATGCTGGGGGAAATTTGTTATGGATCAGTTCTAGTTTTTGTATATCTTAAGGTTATTTGGAAATCTCATCAAAAATCCCAAAAAAATTCATAAAACATTCATCAGAAAATCCAAAAACATTCAAAAAATTGTAAATTCAAAATCCAAAACATCCAAAACACATCAAAATCCCTAAAAAGATCAAAACATCAAAAATCCAAAAATAGTACCTTGTCAAACTACATTGTCTCTGAGCTTGAACGTAGGCAAGGCCATCATTGATGTGCCCTCGAGACACCCTAGGTCAGTTGTTTAGGAGTCTTCCATAATAAACTAGCATTCTATCAATTGAATTATGTCGTCTCTATGTGTATAACATAGGCAAGGCTGGTCTTTGATCAACCTCCAAGGCCCCTAGGATAGTCTTTTAGGTTAGGTTCTTGGTTGAAACTTAGAAAATCTCAAAAACATTCAAATATCATAAAACCCCTAAAAATTTGAAAATTGAAAAAACCCAAAACATTAGAAATCATTCAAAAAACCTAAACAACATCAAATATCTTAGAGAAAACCCTAAACAACCTCAATTTTTTTTCAAAATACCAAAAACATTGAAATATCTAGAAAATCGAAAACCATCCATCTCATTTTGCTTTCACCCGCAATGAACCTAGAAAATCCAAAACCATCCATCCCATTTCACTTTCACCCACAATGAACCTTTGCCCATAATAAATCAATCATCCCTTCAACCTTTGGAAAAACAAGTGGAAATCAAGTGTCACAAATTGTAAAGTGAGAACCGAAGTGTCAAAATATAAAGTCTAAATCATAGGTAAATGAGTTAGTGAAGTTTATATCAATGACTTATCAAACACCTTATCCTAATCAAATCACCTAATCAACATGTCCTAGGATGTATCCTTCTTGTGATGGACATCAGTATCAGAAATCACCTTAGCTAAATTAAATTGGTAAGAGATATAGATAACACTGACTGTTTGTCTTTGATCTTTTCTTATTATTTATCTTATTGACCCATTCCCAAGACCTCTCGATGATGTCTATCAAAATTATTTAAAGAGAAAGGAATGGGGCATCAATCATTATCTTTTATTTTTTGTGCTTGTGGGTATTCTTATAAAATAATCTTGGCGCATACTTGATTAGTTGTGTGTAGGGACGTTGTTTGGAGTAGATTGTTGACTATTGTATATGCTTTGGTCCAATATATTCTAAACTTCTAAACTACATTCTGACAAGGTTTCTATATGTCAAGGTGTGAACAAGAACTATCCTATTTATTTGCAGAGTCCAAGTCCATTACACTAGATACAACGCCATCGTGGTTATTAATACCTTGATGCATTGTGTCTATGTGTTATATAAAAAATAAGGAATGATGGAAAATCCCAATCCCAAGATATGAGAAAATCTTTATAATCATCATCATCATCATCTCTCATCACCATATCTAATAAAGTCTTGGTGGATCATAGACTTGTTCTATTTTTTGAATCAATCATCAAAATTAATGGTCAAACCATTCATTTTATTCTTCTATCTTCTTTCCATGCTAACCTAGTATCATGATAGTCAACAAAAACATCATCAATGCATTCATTTTGCATTTAACCTTTGTCGAGAAATCAACCAAAAATTCAAAATTTTCACTTGATTTGTGGAGGGGCTAGGGAACTAGCTTATTCCTTTTGCTGGGGCAACAGTGGGGCATCCAAAAAAAAAATGATCTAAGCAACAATTTTAATACGAAAAGAGTTAGTCTTTGAACCAACGTAATAGGTACCCTGCTTCAAAGAGGGGAAAAATGTAGACACTTAAAAATATTCTGAATGATATCATGCACTTGAATCAGGTATACTAACATCGTTTCATCCTCAAACCCATCCTCTTTTTGCTTAATTAATTAAACTAGCTGAGCTAATTAATTAATTTTGTCATTTTCATCTATTAACCTAATTAATCTAATCGGGTTAATTCATCCCCTTTTACACTCTCATAGCCTTAGTAGAACTTATATTAACAATACTATCAAAGTTAAAATGACACATTCTCCTATGCCACAACAAGCTTTCATCAACCTGAGCAATCAAGCAACTTTTACTAGAAGAACTCAAGTGAAATATGTTACCTTTTGTTTTTGTACCTGATGCAATTTCATTTCCAGAGCTCAATATTGTGCACTTTCCATCCATGAACTAAAGATTGTATCCCTTATCAACCATCTGACCAACACTCAAAATATTATGATTCAAGCCTTCCACATAAGACATCATCAGTATTATGTTTACCATCAAGAGAAATGCATCCTCACCCATGGATCACACCAGCTATATTATCACCAAATCTTACAACACCACCATCATACTTTTCCAAGCTCACAAAATTGCTTTTATCTCCTATCATATGATGTAAACATCCACTATCAATCACCCATTCATCTTTCTCTTCAACTGGAGCAGCTAGGGCTTTCTCCACATTTTTACAACCAACAGATTTAGGATTATTCTCCTTGATAGCAATAAATATCCAATCATATTATTTATCAGATTCTTAATCTATCACGCCTTCATTAGCAACATAGTAACACTTCTTCTAAAATCTAGGCTTGTTATGTCTTGGTTTAGGAGCTCTTTCTGAACAAATGAAAAATGACCTATCTTATTGCAAGAAAAACATTTAAAAGGCAATTTTCCTTCATACTTACTTTTTCCTTTCGGTACCCCCTTGACAATAACTGCTTCCAGCTCTTCCAGCTCTCTTTCTTCTTCTTCAATATGTTTGATTTCATCCTCATACTTGAATTTATTTCTAGATGAAATCTCACCCGGATCATATCTTTGTCTATCTCTTCCAAAAGTAGTAGCCTTAAATGCATATTCAACCTTAAGAAGGGCATCACCAAATTCACTCAACTCAAAAGTAGTAAGCTTACCAATCAATGTATCTCTAGTTATGTTTTTTACAGTCTAGAGCTCTTCAATAGCAGTAGCTTTGACTTTGTAAGAATTAGGAAGGGATCTAATCACTTTAGCAACAATCTCAGATTCGTCTATTTGTCCGCTAGCACATCTAATACCACACACAAGTTCATTCACTCTTTGCATGGAAGTATTAATGTTCTCATCATCACCCATTCTCAACCTTTCATATTTCCCTTTCAGACTCTATAATTTAGCATCTTCACATTAGGATCACCTTCATACAAGATTTCTGACTTTTTCTAGATCTCATAGGTAGTCTTCAGATCAACCTAATTAAAACGGTAGTAGTCCAAATTTGAGGACTTTGTTTCAAAGTAACTCTACCTATAAAATTGATATGTTTACAAGTGGTGTAAAGGGTATCTGGAATGGTGTTCAAATTTTGGATGTTAGGTTTTCTCTAAAATTTATGTGGAAAAACCCCTGTTTCAAGTATTACTAGGAGAATAGGAGATTTGTGAAGGTAACCACCAAGTTGGGGCTCTAGAATTGAGAAATTTGATTGTTTCAGTGTCTGTTGAAGTTCTCCACCCTACTTTGCATCACATACACATTAACAAAAATGGATGGTACACCTCTTAAAGAACCTATTAATGTCATGCATTTGCATCTGTACTATGTCTAATCCTCTTGAATAGTGTGAATGATAGAGTAGTGGTGTTAGAGTTAGTAGATGACACTCTATATTCTCTCACATTGCTTCGTTCTTGAAAAAAAATCATATGTCCATCTTGAATACTAAAGTAATTATTTAAATTAATTTAGATGGTTACTTTAGGTTTCATACTATTCAAGTTCATCTTGTATATTGTGTTAGAATAGATCCTTATATGTATTTAATTTTCTTTAATTAAATCATAGGTACATTTAATTTAACATAACATACTTAATCATAATGTTGCATCTAAAAGAAACTAGAATAGTTTTAATTAGATCACATAAAACATGTTAGATCATGGAGACATTTATTAAATAGTCTTGCAAATATTATTTGTTAAATCACATTGCCATCTAAGTTAAACACATAAGCATAAACAATCAAACATAAACAATCATATAAATATATCATAGACTTTTAATACATATCATCAAGTATACAATTATAGTGTAGCATGTGGCTACCAGATCCATCGAGACCTGGTGATCACATCCATTGAGAGACAATCCATTGAGAGATGGTAGTATGTGATCGTGAACTAATCAAAGAATCTAGTGCATACTATAGGCCCCCTCCTCCTCCTCCAATAGCTGCGGTATCCCATGCAATGGCCTCTAAGAGCTCTTGCTCTATGTGGTCTCTATTCACCTGTAGTCTAACAATCTCTACATGAAACCTCTCGACCTCCATTGGATCTCAAGATGACCGAAGCTCCTCATATGTAGCCTCAGCTTGATCAGTACACCTATTAGCACCCTCGTATGTTGCTCTCAATCTAACATAAGGCTCAAACAACTCTAGGTGCTACTCCACGATATGTGGGGGTACGTATTCTATGCCGATAGCCTTATCTAAGACTGAAGGAGGTACTATCTCTATAGCTTCCCATTGGTAGAGATCATGCAACTCTCTCACTATCCCTACAAGATAGAAATCATAAAGATAATCAGTACACATCATGACATATGTATATAAATCAAAATTGTGAACATAAGCATAATCATAAGCATAAATAATGTGTCATCACCTAGATCTTCAGTTGGCTATGTAAACATAGCCTCATCCTATGCAGGAGGAATAGAGGATATGCTAGCCTCTTCATGCTCATATGTGATGGTGCATGTTACAGCCACTGACTATGATCTAGTCACATGGGTGGGAGCTAAATATCTCCACTCATGGGTAACTAGACCCTCATCCATTGTATCATCACCCTCACTCATCAATTGGCTCTTTTCCTTGTCGTCCTCCTCCTCCCCCTCATTGTCTAAGTCTACCTCCTCATCGTAGTTCTCCTCTACCTTTTCTATAAATAATTCTACTACCCTAATCCTTGTATCCTCACATGTCTCCTCCTCATCCCCCTGATGTGAAAGTGCCCCCGCAAAGCCTATAGGATAATCCATAGAAAATATTGGAGCTGGTCATGCTATATCCATCTGTAACACTGATGTCATCAACATCAGATATTGGGGGCATGTCGAGATCTGAGTCATCTAAATCACTGGGTACAACATCATCCACTATCATTCGTCTTGTATATCCTGGCCTTCAAGCTCTCTTCGTTAATTTCCCATAGAATTGTTGTGCTATTGGTAGAACCCACACCTATCTGAACTATCTCATGACATGATCGTAGTAGAATGGTATTAATACATAATCATGCCTTCCTAGTAGAAACCTATCCCTCTACATCCTCCTCAACTGTCAGGTCTCATCTAGCCACTGTGGTATCAAATGGTAAGGTCTCCACAGGATATCCTCCTGATCCAGGTAGACAAATTAGAACCTCCATAAATGAAAATCTACATATTGCCACGCCCATCTGAGTGGATAGATAAAAGAGTGTGGATATCCTAGGGAACATATAGACATAAATCATATCGATCTATTGCATGTGATATTCTTTAGGCACAAAACCTACAATAGTATACAATGCACCATGCTCTTGACCTCATGATAAGCAAACTGTCCAAGATCATAGTATAGATGTGCAAGTATGTTGTGACCCCATGCATAGATGGTTTTTCGATGCTCCATCTCCTGTATCATATGTCCAAGGAGATTTGAGGAGAATTTGTAACAGTTGAAATGCCTTGTAATCCATTTTTGGAGCATAATCAAGGATCAATCACTCTATTGGAGAGGGACCCAAATACATAGCCATTTGGTGAACTTTGTTATCAACTTTTTGTTTCTTGTCTTCTCTTCTTTCTCTAATTCTAATTCATGGTTCAATCATTGTAATGTTTGTTTAATCATTTTAATTACGTTATTACATTTTAAGACTTTCATATTAAGCATTGTAAACGTTAAGCATTCACTTAGAAATTTTTCATAGAGCCTAACATCAGATCACATTGATAGACAACATCAAAATTAAAAAATCTCAAAAGATCATGTGCCACACTAAATGATTTTCTTTCGAATGTGAACCCTCCACATGAAAAAGGTAAAGAAGGAAGTAAGGTATTCTTTTGCTAACTGGAAAAGTGTAGTTCATTAGTACTCTGCATCTGCCTTACATATTCCAATGCAAAAACCCCTTCTATCACATGTTTTGGAAGTTTGTATGGCTCATCTCCCAATCCATAAAATCTTAGCACAGTATATTCTTCCATTAAGTACCAATCAACCAATTGTATTTCTTTTCCTAGTTGAATGCAATTTCTACATGACATGGGCAATCTAGGAATTGGAGTATTTGTAATTGCTTGATGTAATGGAGCCAAAAAGTAGTCTACAAAATGATTATAGATCCTTTGAGAATCATGCATCATTATCTTAGTGGTCCAATCATATACTGGAGCCATTTTATTTTCCTTAGCATTACTATAAGGTTGAATCTGAAGCTTTTTGGTATGAAACATTCCACTAAATTTGAATAGAAAAAAATAGCACAAGTAGTTTTTGAACCTAAATGTCTTAGTGGAATTTGAGTGTGAACCTCCTTTAATCATTACAAATTGTTCATGAATGGATTCTACAATGTTCTCAATAAAGTTATATTTGAAAGGTTGAGATGGAAAAGCAAAATGGTTATTATATACCATTTCAAGGAGGCTTGCACCCACTTCCCAATTGCTATCCAGTCCAAGGAAAAATGCTAGCATGGAAATAGTATCCTAAACCCATGGTCTAAAAATTATCAAAATCATAAGGAGGCTTATGATTTCCTTTCAATTTGTTTCTAACTTGTATGTTATCTAGAATTATTTTATTATGAAATAATTTTTCTCCCTTTCATCTATTGCTTCATAATCACTAGCAAGCTTTTCTAAGTCAATGTGGACATTTCCAAATTATTCTATTGTAAACCCCAACACTTTTCCAAGTTCTTCATTAATGGATAACAAATCTTCTTTGCTATCTTTACTAGCAATTTTTCTTTTGTTATCATCATAATTTTTGGCACAAAACATGATAAATTTTGGGCAAGGAAAAACCTCATGTAACATCATGCGCCCTAATCTAGTTACCCATGGTGAATTGTAACTATTAACTTGAATTTTATTTGCAACCTTATTCTCAGATGAAAATATAAGTTCTGGGGTACGGCTACCATAGATTTTAGGATAATAAATATCATGGTATTCATCAGTGAAACCTGGGGTTTTAAGCAATCTAGCATAATGTATTTTTTAATCCGATTTTTCTCTTGTAGTACTGGTGGTAGACATGCTTATACAATGTGAAATTGTGAATTCTCTCTTAGTCCTCCTTTTTTTTCTTAATTCTTAGTTTGAAAAAATAATATTTTAAGAAATGATGAAATGTAGCCGTAGGAATTCTTTCTTTCACTTACCCAGATTTTGATTCTTGAAAAGATTAATACTGAAAGGCATGGACTGGCTTTGTTGGAAGTGGAACCTAGAATCTCCCTCATGTATTGCAATGAGAAATCTGAAATCTCCCTATGTGTTGACCCTCTCACTTAAAAATAAAATCACTTAGCAGTAGAAAGTTTTTTTTTTTTTAACATTAAAGTGAATGAAACATCAATGTGTTGCTTTCAGACTACACAATTAGTACATGGTTGTTCTGCATTATCAGTAAATTCTATAGTATTAATATTTATAAATATAACGGTTATAGGATAATTTTAGAGCTTTAAGTTCATAATCCCAACGTTCTATTCATTTCATTTCATAATGCAACTACAACCATCCATCAAATGTTCATTCAACGGTTGAGTAATTTATGATATAAATAATAAACATGTGTTTTAAAGTTGTTTTAAACTTCAATGCGCTAGGATTGACATCAAGGCCAAGGGGCCAGTAACTTAATGTTTCAAAGGACTTAATAAAATGAATAATGATACCGGGAAATGGGGGAGAAGGTCCACAAAAAATTTGAAATCAATAACATTTCGATAAACCCTAGCAAGAGTGACAACTTTTAGTGCTTATAATTTTTTTTGTCTATTTGATGGTAACTTTCTTTTTTCATTTTTATTGCTTTATGTTTAAAATCTACATGAAAATATTTCATAAATACATAATACTTAATTTCTTAAAGGAAAAAATATAATTTGAATAGAGTCATAGACATTGAACTCAAAAAATAATTCTTTACTATAAATGAATAACAAAGAATAACACAACCATTTATTTTATTACAACTAAATTACAATGTTACATTATTACATATCTCTTTAAAGATGAGTAGAGCATGCAAGCTTCTATTTTTTATAAATGAAAAATATCACTTTACATACACACAATTGATTCCAAGTTGTTGCTCCTAAGAATGGATTACAAATTGATTCCAAGCTTCTACTAGTGACAATGTAATACAAATGCGACTCTAAAAATAAATGCATAAGGCTTTCCTAGCCAAAAATGTTGGGGAAATGGGATTTGTGAAGATAAAAAAAATGTACCTATCGTAGCTTCCATGCATATAGATAGCTCATAGTGAGTTTGTAATTCTACAGTTCCTCTCTATGAAAGCACTTATCTCCATCAGAGCTCCTCCTCTTCGTTCAAAACCTGTCTAAGAAGTCAGGTGAACCAAATTAGCTTCTTTCCATTCCACCCATTCTAAACTTCAAGGAAATTGGTCTTTGACTTTGTAACTACATAACTAGAGGTAGGAGAATTTAGAGTATCCCTAATAATACCACATCATCTTCTTCCTTATTAACCTTACAAAATGAAAACACTTATGAAAATTTAGAACATTGCACTCAATATTAAAGCCTTTAGCCTTCAATGAATGATTTCAGTTGTGCTCACTATCCCTATTTATGGGCCACCAGTACCACTACCAGCCTGATCCTTGTTTACTTGTGAGTCATATGAGGTTGGGTATAATGATAATCATGCAAACCAAAAAACCAACTTAATTGATTCATGTAACTTAAATCTTACATTTATAATTACAATGTTTATTTTGATTGATGTCTGGATGCATGCAAATTGTACCTCAAGCTAACAAGCTATCAAAATCGCCACTCAAACGATATGAAATAATTATAAATATTGTTTTAATTGATCACTAGATTAATGACATGATCATCTATAGTACGTCATGCAATTTTCAATATCAAGCTATCCAATCAATCACTTCGGATGTACATATGGCATTAATTCATAGTACAACAAGCATAGTTTCTTCAAAGAAAGAAAATATGGCGGATATGCAAAAATCAATAAAAAAGGATGAAAATCGATAAAAAGAAAGCATGTGCTAGGTGCCATACTTTCTAAGATTTTTAGTATCAAGTTATCAAATCAAACATCTCACTCGCTTCAAAGTAGAAATTTAGAAGAGCAACCTAATTTTGAATATTTGATAATCGTTGATCTTTGATGAACTTAGCACTGATCATTGATTCCCTCCTCTTTGCAACTAAAACATTCTTTGTCACTTAGCTACCTCCTTCATCAACTTTGTGGCCCCTACCACTCTTTACAATCCAATAGAAAAGCCACGTGTCAGCAGCTTGCTTCCCCTTTGAGATTTGTAAGTTTTAGATCAACGATTGTGGGATAGTTGGCAATAGCCTAGATCAACTCAATGAACATAAAATTTCTTCCCCTTTAACCAATAGGCCAGTGACCATAACGTATATCCTCCTTTAGCAATAGACGACTAAGATTAGAACATCTTGATGAACAATTTTGCACATGCTCATACATTCTTTTAGTAGCATGTTGTTTAACCTTTCATAATTGCCGAGAAATATTTCACCAAATATTCCCATGCCCTTTATATTTTTATGGAAAATGGTGATGAAACCATGTGGCTCATGCTTTCTATTCCTCCACAAGCCTAGATCTAACAGTGGGTCCCCCGTGGGCTAGCAGGGAATGATTGAGATTCATTTTTTAGAGCACATCTTAACCATTTATTTGATCATATTTAACCATCGATGCCTTTGAACAGTGGGAGGGCCTGCCACAAGGGTGAATAGGTGATCAAATATTTTCATCATCCCGCAAATTTGAGGGATCTCTAAACTCTATAAAAATGTAAGGTGGTAGTTGCATAAGCAAAGTTTCAAAAAATATTTTTGTGCTGTGGAAGGAGAGCAATGCACACTCCCATTTTTATTAAAACCACAAGAAAACATCAATCCTTTCATGGGGAAATCATAGATAAAAGGTTGAAAGGGTTGTTGGTTTCATATCACCCATTAATTATGTGGGAAACCAAGAAGGTTCTAGGAAAGGAGTTTTTGCTTGCACACTAGAGGTTTAGGGAAAACACAAACATTTATGTAATGTTTCTTGTGATGTTGCTAGAAATGGGTGTCTTTAAGGCCAAAGTAAAGAAGTTGTGTTAGATGGTATTCACACACGCAATGTCAGGGGGGATTTATGAGGCCCTTAACAACTTCGATAGCAACCTAATGGTGCCAATGCCATATAATTACTACATGTCATTTGAAAATGGAGCTGAGGTCAATAAATTTATTATGGTGAGATCCCTCAACCCGAAATCATTGGAGAAATAGTGGGGAAAAATTGAAAGAAGCATCAGCTTCCTGCTAAAGGCTACATGGATGGTGAAGACACTGATCAGAGGGTGGTTGCTGAAATACCTAGAAGAGGAAGGTCTTGTGGGAAAAATGGTTGTAGGAAATGCTGACAACTGGGAACTGGGGATTAGCGAAGAGTGGGTGAAGAAAAATTCCAGAGACCTAAAAACGAAGGCCAGTAGTCCTACTCATCACACATGTGGAGTTGAGTGCCCTGTGATTGTAGACTACCTATAATATAGAAAGATGAAGGAAGTCGGTGTTGATGAAGACTAAGCAAGGTTTGGACTACGCAAAAAGGGTCTTGTCTATAATATAGCATGTCGGGTCTAGGGAATATACATAGACGTGTTTTGCTTGAGTTCATTTTGCTTACAAAGGACATTTTGTAAGCTATGATGATAGAAGGGTAAGTCTATAGTGATATTCTCTGTAAGTATGGTAGTTGAACATGACAATATCTCACGTGGAGCCAAATTTCTCAAATCAGATGTACTCATTTTTTGATTTAATATAGGGTGCTTCCCCTTAGCAGCTATTAATCAAGCAAAAAAAATCAGTAATAAAATTTCAACCATTGATTTTTGGAAATCTAACGATTCTAGTGTTATTTTAGAGGTTTGAATTCGCAAGTCTAGTGCTTCGGACATTTGCTTCTTGAATGCAACTACAATCATCCATAAAAAAATTATCAAACAGTCATGGGTTATATTGATTTGCACTAATATCTGGCTTTAGACATAATGAATATGTTGACACTTGTCCCCATTCTAGACACTTTATGAAGCAATTTGGATGTGTGGAAAATTTATCCTGAAATAGAACAATATGTAGCATTTGATATTTTTTCCACCCACGCTATGATTTATTATTGGCATACTAGTTGATTTCGTCAATGAGTTTTTCTATTGGTTTGAGATTATGTTTAATTTTCCAATGAAAATATATTTTTTGGTTTGAAAACATTTTTTAATCGCCAACAAAAATATTTTATTTTTTTGAGCACAACTTTAATTCACCAATAGAAATATCTTGTTGGTTTGAAAACATGTTTAATTTTCCAATGGAAATATTTTATTGGTTTGAAAATAGGTTTAATTGCTAATGAAAATATTTTATTGGTTTTAAAAAAATTTCAATTCACCAAGATTTTCCAATTGAGATTTTTTTCCAAAAAAATGATTTTTTTTTCCAATAAAATTAATATTTCTATTGAGAAGTATACAAGATTCTCTAGTATTTTACACCTTCACCAAGGGGGGTTCTTAAAGTTATCCTTGGATCCCAAACATCCTAAATGAAGATGGTGAGGTCAAGTCCTTGAAGGATTGGAAGGAGGAAGCAAATGAGGTGATTGAAACTCAAGCAGCCACAATTTGTGAATGTGATAACATACAAATGCTAAAGAGAAATATCGATATGCTTACCTAAGCAGGGATTTCCTTGGAGGAGTTTGGAAAAGAATCCAACCAAGTGGTGACCAAATATGTGCCATACAGGTCAAAGGATGACAATGTCATTGGATTCAATTGTCCTTCAAAAGAGGAGTTTGAGTCATAGAAGGAAAAATATACTGATGTCTTAGAGGATAAGGCAATTGATGTGGGAGGTGGTTAGTGCAATTTTGGTCTTAAGTCTACAACAATGGAGAGTAACAGTAGGGAGAATAAAATACATGGCTTGGAACCAATATAGATTAGGCCTTTGATAAAGTAATGTTAAAATATTGTATTCTTTCCAGTTTAAAATTGATGATAGGGATGTAGACGTGGAGGTCCTTTGTCCTTTTCCTTTTTCTTCATTTTATGCTTTTCTTCTTTCAATCTTTGTGTACATGGATAGAATTTTGGAAGCACATGGATAAATTGCTGCAACAACTAAAAGGTGTATTTTGGAAGGTAGGGAAAATCTTCATCGACAAATGTAAATGGTTTTTGTCCCACGTGATATTTCCCTCCTTTGAATTGCAAATATAATTGCATTGGGGAATATATTTTTTATCGATCAAATAGGAAATGGACATGTGTACATTTTGGCCTAAGGCTTGTTTTCTCCTGCATTTCTATAAGAAGGAATTCACAACCAAATGTATAGGTTGTTGAATGATCATAGAGAAAATTTTGTAATAAGAATACATAGAACAATTTAGAGTTTTGTCTTAGGTTTTTGAGTCTAGTTGATATGAAAATGTAATTTTCAATAACAGTACTAGCATTTTGAATAGAAAATGGTGCAAATTCAAAGCCATTTCTCTCCTGGTGTATTCATTTTATGAGCTATCAATAAAATTATCAAGGGTTGTTTTGTTAATCTTTATTGTGTTCCAATACTTAAGTGTATTTCTTTAATTTTGAATATCAACCTATATTTCTCTCCATTATTATATTCACTATCTTTTGACTCAAAATAATCAAGGGTTATTTATAAGTTGTCATATCACATCACGTGTTTCTGTTATGGATGTTGAACTATTAGCTTCTATTCAAGGAGTGGATTAATATTCCTTTCAGTTATTTATCAAAGATTACGTGAATGACAATGAAATAGGAATTTATAAGTAGTGTGGTAAGTGTTGTTCTTTAAAAATGATGCAGAATCACATATCAAATTCAATATCATGGAATACAATATAAAATATAAAATATCACAATTTCATGGAATACAATATAAAATATGATCAACTATAGTTTGGAATATGATTCATGAAGTGCAATATAAAATAAAATATCATGAAGTGAAATGATTCACAATTTAATGGAATACAATATAAAATATCATTAACTATAGTTTTCAAAATAATTCATGAAGTGCAGTATAAATACCTAAAAGCTGCCAATTCACTTCCATTTCCCAAATGGAGTCAGGGTCCTAAAACTGGTGTTCAACTTGAGATAAAGTAAAAGAGTCATCTTGATTCTAAGTTTGGTCTTCATTTTCTTTGCCTTGCATCTCAAATTCAACATTCATTATGTCACTATCATTTGTCCCATTGCTAGTTCCACAAATTCTAGTGTTTGGAGTGTTGCAAAACCCTATTCTTTCAAATATGGACCTCCAGATTGTGAGTGCCCTTTCAAAAGATTTTTTTTTTGAAATTATACGTAGTTCCTTTCACCCTCAAGAAATTTTCCAAATTCTTGTTTAGTTTGTTTCTTATCTTTGATTTCAAAAACACCAATGAACTGAAAACTCTCTCATCCTCCACCGACCCCAATATCGTTGTTTGACATAAATTAGCAAGTTTGAAATATTTTGATATCAAACTACACAATATTTCACCCTGACCTAAATTTTTCCAAGCCTTTGTTATTGATCCTAGTTCAAAGGGATTCTCCATGGAATCAAACTGGTCCATCATACTTCTTGTAAAATTCTTACATTGTTGTCTAAGCTTATCTCCATTTATAATTCCTTTTGTAGTGTAGAAAATTGTACACTCTTCTTGGAGATGGTACAATTTCACACTTACTTTGGACCTATTTTTAGAACCCTTACATTTATGATCCTTTAAATCATCATTAATAGGCCCCTAGGACCCTTTATTTCATATCTCAAGGCTTATTACAATTAAAATCTTGACAAAATCAACAAAGGCATTCGATTTTCTAATAAACTAACATTTATTCACCCCAAAAAGTTAGGGTGACTCATATGCCACTTTGGGTATATGAGTCCCCCTAGGTAGGACCCATATGCCATAGGTGGCGTATGAGTCTCGTGTGGCCCCTTTTCAGGGTTTGAGCAGGAAATTAAGATTTTCAATTCAATTTTTTAGTTGATGTCAACATTTGAGATCTAATAAATGGTAAATTAGATGAAGTGCCTATATAAAAAAGGTTTCAAATCATTATTTTCATCTAGAGAAAGTAATTCAAGGTCTAAGAATTCATTATATCAACTTGAGTACTCAAGCATACTTTCACAAGAGCATTCAAGAGAAAGTAGCGAGAAATTTGAAGTCTTGGAGCAGCATTATATTATTTTTATAGGTCTTCAAGCTCACTTTTATTCAAGATCTAGCATTTTCAAGGATTGATGATGGTTGTCTATAGCGAATCATGATGGATTCTAGGTTGGGGAGATGCAACTAGCCATCAACCCAAGCCTAATGACTTGTTTCCTAGTGATTTTTTCCTCCATTATCATTCTATTTTCAGCCTAAAGGAAGGTACATACATTATTGTGACTTATTAGAGTGATTAGGGATCTCCTAAAGTGATTCATCATCTCTATATTTCATTCATGCATCTTATTCTAGCACATTAGAATAGGGTATTATGGAATTTTAGATCTCCTAAACTTAGATGCACTTAAGAATAGGACTTGCATTCACATTTACCTTCATTATCTATTGTCTCTATCAAGGTTTAATTACCAAAATAGGGGCTTGACCAAGGAAAATCCCCCATAAGAAAATAAATACAATATTTTGTTTTGCAAGCTTCTTAATAGGTTCAAATCTGGAAACAAAGTTGGGAAGAAAGAGAAGAGATAGAAGAATAGATTCAAACCCTGACTTTTTGAAAAAGAAAAATGGGACTGATACACCACTTGTGGTGTATGAGTTCTGATATAGCAGATTTTTTGGGTTTTGAAGGATTCAAACTTGTCATGGCTAGATTCCAATTTCTGCCTAGAAACCCTAATCTAGGACTAAATTTCCTAGCCTAGCGTATGAGTCCCATTAAGCATTAAAATCAGCATTTTTAGGATTTTAGATCTTCATCCAAGCCTCTTCATGTTTCCAGGTGCACCTCTATACTTTCTCAGTTCATTGTTTTGATTTGTGTTCTTTTTAGGTCATTTACTTAAGTCTTGCACATCATTTACATTTCTTGTCTTTCCAAGCCCTAGCTTGGTGGTGAAACCCCTTTATACCTTTAGTCACACCCTAGGACACCTTATTACAGATCTCTTTCCCTCATTCCATCCTTGTATTGAGATCTCTAACGTTTCCTTAAGTAAAACTTGTAGGAAATTGGTGGTTGTATCTCCTAAATCATACCTACATACAACTACAATTTTCTAGGTTTCATTTTGGTGAACCTATCCATTAGAACACATTTATTTTTTATTTGGAGTGCATCATATTCCTAGATCTAACTTACATTAACTTTGCATTAGGTGTTGCATTAGTGAAAGTACATATAGGTTGCATTTTTTCCTCTCGCATCATTGAAATTCAATTAAAATTTGTAATTGCATTTAGTCTAGACATCATTCAAACTAGAGAACCTAACATTCAATCAAAATTTTCTGAAATTTGTGCAAAAACCCTAATCTGGGACTCATACACCCTTCTGGGTGATTTAGTCCTAGTACAAGTGGTTTTTCCTGATTTATGGGTATTTTGTGTTGACTATTTATCAGCATTTAAATCCCTGAAAAATCCCTGATTGGGACTCATCCACCCCTCTCGGTGGTTTAGTTCCCCGTCAGATCTAAAATTGCATTTTATAGCATTAAAAACTTTGTTTCTATTTTTTAGTTTGTTGTTTCATGCATTTCATTAAATCAAGCTTAATTTAGAGTCATTTCAATTGTGGATAAATTTACATTACTATACTTTTCATTTTTAGATTAGATTACACTTGGCATTCACTAGAAAACAAAAAGAAAAAAAATACTTATTAACCAATGAACCACTTAGAGAAAGCATAGTTATTTGAGTATGCCATCTCTTTTTCCAAGTTAACCTAATTGTCAAGCCTTTTAGTAGTGATTACTTTGACATGTCAGATGAAGCCCTTGAGGATTTCATCTCACAAGTTTCATTCACTAAGGCTTGTTACAACAAACTGAAACAAAGAGAAGTTAATGTGATTCAACCTCAACTCATCCTTTACTCACCTTCACACAAACCTCAAACTCAAAACAAAACCATTTTCACCCTTGAACCGCCTAAGAATAATGTTTCACAAAAATCAATTTATAATAACATTTCTCACACATATAATACTATAAATAATCCACAACCAAGACAAACAACTTCAACATCCTTACCGTTTCCTCAACCCATCTTTCCTAGTGCTCCTCATTTTCCTTCACATAGTGGGAAGGAGTATGATCTTGTTGAACAACTTAAGAATACTCCTACAAAGATATCCCTATGATACCTAATTCAAAATTCACCTAACTATCATACTATGCTTCAAATAGCCTTGCAACAAGTTGTGATTCCCTCTAATACAAATGAAAGTGATGTAGCAACTCTAATTCAAGGAATGAATGTGGTTAATGTAGACATTAATTTTCATCAACACGAGTTACCTCCCTTGGAGATGAGAAAGAAAAATGATGTCTTCATGATAATAGCTAGATTCAATAGGACGAGAATAAAAAGGACCCTTGTTGATAATGGCTCTGCTCTTAATGTGTGTAGTGTGAAGCTTTTGGATAGACTTGGCATGGATAAATCACGAATTGAACCTGACTCCTTATCGATTTGAGGATTTGACAATGTAGGAAAGTAGTCGCTTGGCATAATTACTTTTCCTATTAGAGTTGGAAAGGATACCTTACAAAATCCTATTCATGTTATGCCTCATGACCTTTCATACAATCTTCTTTTAGGAAGGCCTTATATTCATGAGATGCATGTGGTTCCTTCAACTCTTCATCATATCATGAAGTATCTCTATAACAATAAAGTATACTAGGTTGAAATAGACCCCGAGCCTAAAAGTTTCTTACAAGTTGAAAAGGGAAAGAAAAATCCTATGAAAACATTAATTCCAACCTCAAATATAGAATCTATGAAAGAAGGGAAACAAGAGATAGAAAATGTGTCAAAGTTATTGGAAGATGATTGGGGTTCCTTAGAGTTCACACCAACATTTATGGGAGAATAAAAAATTACAACAAAAGAAACTGAAAAAAAAAGAAACCAATGGTAATGTCAACATATAATTTGGAAGAAAACTCACAAGCATCTATCTCATCTACTTTAGAAGAAGACACAAGATATAAAAAAAAAATTGATGAGATAGATTATGAACAACCACCAAACCCCAAAGAAATGGATAAAATTTATGGAAAAGGTTATGAGCTTATGAAACAAATTGGATAGTGGAAAAGGATGTGGAATGAAAGAACAAGGCATCCATGTTCCTATAGAGCCTAACACACAACAAGAAAAAAGTGGTTTGGGATATTGTCCTTCTAAGATAACACAAGCAGCTAAAATACCATCATTAAACATAAACAACATCATGTGTAACCCTAAAATAATTGTCACCTTGAAACATATTGAATTGATTGATATAACTTGCAAAGAGTCATTGGAATACTTTGAAGATAATGAACCTTGAAAGAAATTTTAGGAGTTTATGATAAACCATTTACTCCTAAAAATAAATGGGTTACATGTGTCGTGATTAGTGCTAAGGAAGAAGACAGAGAAAAGGTAAGTAAGGATATTGATAAAGAAAACAAAGAATGCAACCTTGAATTTCCAAAACAAAGTGCACATCCTTTGGGAGATACAATCGACATACTAATGGATATTAACAATGATGAGAAAGTGATTAAGATAGGAAAGTACCTTGATGAAGATGAACAAGAAGACCATGCAACTCTACTTCATGACTTTCCTGAACTTTTTGCTTGGAGTTATTCAAATATGCTGGGAATTGATGCTAAGGTAGTGACACACAACATAGTCCTTGTCAAAAATGCTAGGCTAGTTAGACAAAAGATACAAAAGATGAATCCTAAGATAGCTTTATTGGTTAAGGTTGAGATTGAGAACCTCCTTGAAGTTTATTTTATTTACCCTATATATTATTCTCCTTAGATCTCGAACATTGTTGTAGTCACAAAACTTGATAATCATATTAGGATCTATATAGACTTTCGTGATTTAAATAAAGCATCTTTAAAAGATTATTTTCCCCTTCCTAATATAAACATGATAGTGGACTCAACTACATGACATGCTTTGTTGTCATTTCTAGATGGATTTTTTTGGATATAATCAAATCTTCATTAACCCTCAAGATCAATACAAAACAACATTTACTATAGTTTGGAGAAAATTTTGTTGGGTAGTCATGCCTTTTGGATTGAAGAACACAAGTGCAACATATCAATGATCTATGACATTGATATTTCATGATTACATATATAATATTTTGGAAGATTATGTTGATGATATTCTAGCCAAATCATTGAATCGACAAGGAAATGTGCATATACTTTGAAAAATATTTGAGTGAATGCAAAAATATAACATGAGATTAAATCTAAAAAAGTGTTTCTTTGGCATAGATAGTGGAAATTTTTTAGGTTTTATAGTATCTCACAGAGGCATTGAGGTGGAAACGAATAAAATTGATGTTATAGTTAACATGACACCTGCTAGAAACATTTCACAATTATGCACTTTTCAAGGAAGAATTTAGGCTAACCATCATTTTGTAGCATCCCTAGCGTATTGAACATTAACTTTTACGCATATTCTTAAGAAGGAGGTTTAGTTTAATTAGAATGAGGATTGTAAATAGGATTTTGAGAGTTTGAAATATTACCTTGATACTCCACCTATTTTACAACCGCTATGCAAGACAAACTATTCATCCTTTACATAGCAGCATCGGCCTATGCTCTCATAGCATTATTGGCTAAACAAGATGAAAATGGTAAAGAAAATCATCTTTATTACATTAGTAGAACTCTGATTGATTATGAAACATGATACACAATGATAGAAAAACAATGTTTGGCTCTTGTATTTTCTACTAGTAAATTGAGACATTACTTATTGAATTCTGAAATACATGTAATGATGAAGTTCAATCCTTTAAAACATCTTTTTGCTAAAACAGATTTATCATGACATTTAGCTAAGTGATTTATGTTGTTAATTGAGTTTGACCTTAATTTTGTGTCACAAAAGGAAATTAAAGGAAAATCCTTGACTGACCAATTAGTTGATGCCCCTTGTCGCCTAGAATTACCTAATAATGATTCATTCCTTGAGGATAATGTGTTGACCATTGAAACTAGTACATGGGAGTTATACTTTGACAACTCTAAATGTAGATTAGGCTCTGACGCGGGGATTAAAATAGTCTCACCTACATGAAACCCTATTCCCTTGTCCTATCACTTAAAATTCCTATGCACAAACAACACAATAGAGTATGAAGCGTTAATTGTTGGATTACATGTTGCTTTAACTCTAGGATCCTGAGATAAATATATTTGGTGATTCACAATTAGTCATTAAGAAAAAAAATGGAACGTATTAAGCAAAACATGAAAAATTATCAAAGTATAAGGATCTCACGATGACTCTGTTAAACACCTTTGATTCATACACCATTGAAAACATCCCACAAAAAGATAATTGGCATATAGATGCAATGGAAAGTGTGGCTTACCTTATATCCCCTCAAGATCCTTCAAAATAGTTCACATTTTTTGTCCATACAATTATGAAACCATCAATAGAAAATAGGGTCGACAAAGTATTATCAACCATTGCATAAATCTCTAATAAATGGTATACATTAATATTTAATTATTTAAAAGAAGGTACCTTTCCTAAGCTGACAAATAAGAATACTTGAGACCACCTTCGCAAAATCACATCTAGATATATAATCCTTGTTGATGTGCTATATCGAAGGTCCTTTGATGGTATTTTTCTTAGATTCCTTAAACAATCTAAAATCCCCATAGCACTTGAAGAAGCTCATGTAGGTTCTTTTGGAGACCATTTTGGAGGAATATCATTAGTTCAAAAGCTCATCCACATAGGATACTATTGGAGATATATGGAAAAAAATTGCTTTGAATATATTATTAAATGTCACAAGTGTCAAGAACACGCCAATTTGATTCATGCTCCCACTTCTGAGCTTCATGCCCAAAATCCTATTTGGCCATTCTCAATATGGGGTCTAGATCTTATTGGAAAGATTTCACCCCCTTCTTCTACCAAACAACCTTTATAATTACTACAATAGATTATTTAACAAAATGGGTAGAATACATTCCCCTTCGTTCAACAACTATCAATGTAATATGTTGTTTCATATTGGAACACATTATTGCTCACTTTGTACTTCCTTTTACATTAGTTTCGTATGATGGGACACCATTTAAGAATAATTATGTGAAGAATTTCTTAGAAACATTTAACATCCAACATATTTTTTCAACACCCTAGTACACATAATCTAATGGTCAAGCATAAGCAACTGATAAGACTCTAGAAACAATCTTAAGGAAAACAATAAGTAAACATAATAGGGATTGGCACACACAATTTAGATACACACTATGGGCTTATTGTACTAGTATCAAAACATCAACCAAGAATAATCCTTATAACCTTGTCTTTGGTACCGAGGCAATAATGCCCTAGTTAGAGATTCCTTCATTAATAATTTCTCTTCAAGGACTTATTAATGATAATACTTATAAAGAACAACAATTGCATCAGCTTGAAATGCTTGATGAATGATGCATTAACGTTCTTGAGCATCTCCAAGATTATTCCAGAAAATTGTAACATAGTTACAATGATCATGTCATCCCTCGTGCATTTACTAAATGTTATTTGGTGTTATTTGAGAATCAATGTAACGTCAATACCACCCTAACTGAAAGAGGAAAATTCAGCACTAATTGGTTAGGACCTTACATAGTTGATGAAAGTTATGGGTCTAGAGCATACTAGTGTGGGGGCACCTGAGTCTTCATGATGTAAAGGGGGGTTAAATTTTAGTTTTTGTGTGGTTCAGTCATTTTTTTTTGTAATAAGTGATGAGTCTAGTTTATGGTCTAATTTTGGGTAGAATTTATGATTTATTTGCTGAAGTTATCATGGAATTTGATGTTAAGTGTTGATACTTTTATTTCCTCAAACTATCAACATTGGGCTTAATCCTATTTCTGCAAACTTTTAATGATAATGGCATGCTATATGGACTATCTATATTAATTTTTTATGTGGTTAATGAATGTTCTTTAAGGTGGTTATAGATATGCAATTATTGTGCATACTAACATTGCCATACATATATAATTTGAGGATGCTAAATTGAGGAAGACACTGATTGTTGGGCATGCACCATAATGTCCAGCAAGGGAATAATTCAAAGGTCAAAGGAGGTCAACTGTAGGAGATTCCTCATGCAAACCAAATGTAACCGCCTTATAGTGGTATTTATTGATGTTGAGTAAATGTGCACATTACTGCAGTGCTAAATCTACAGTTGGACATGCATTTTTGACCGGATTCCATGCATGTGTAACCACCACTCAACTTTCTCTATTTTCCCTAAATAGTGTCCTCCCAGTTCATGGAGTTGACTGCCTTGTTTAGTTTGTAGTATAAATAAGGATCAAATGCTCCTTTTCTAAAGGTTGCACGATCTAGTATTGTACTTGCATTCTTAAAATTTTCAACAATATAGTTATGCTACTCTTTTGTACTCATGAATTCCAGTGAATAAAATGAAGTTCTAAGTTTGAACATCTAAGTTCTCATTAGTTTTAGAGGATACTTATCCAAGGTGGCACACTTGGTGAGTAATCTATCCTTTAGTTTAGTATTAGTTTCTATTTAGTAATTAGTTAATAATATGGCACCGATTGTTCCTACAACCACTAGAATTACATTCTATGACTGTTCTTGCAGCCAAAGCAAATAGAGTAGTGTCTTGTTTGTTTTCTCATATTTCCATGTTTGTTATGCATTTCAGCTTGGTGTAGTTGTTGATTGATGATTAGCATTTATGTTATCCCTTTCCAAGCAATTTACCTTTAGCATTATGTCTCTCTTAGTTGTAGAATGAAAATGGATACTTTGGGTTCCTAGTGCACATATTGTGCTAACCCATTTCAAGTTCACATCCCTGGGTTGACAAGTTAAATACACCTTCATGATGATTGAAATAGCTATTCAAGTTAGATGTCCAATCTCTGAATCACATTTGTAAAGGCCTAGTTGTTAATGTTGTCAATAGATTTTCACCCTACTGAATGCAATATTGAACAATCTAGTGAAACATGGAAACCTTCTTAAGATGTGGGTGATCTGAATGAAGAAGGAATCTCCAGAGTGAGTTGGTTCTCCTAATGATGAATCCTATTCTAAATCAACCTCTAAGGGAAGGGATAAAATATGACCGAACATCAAAACCTATTTCTAAGAGATGACCTTCAAAACCTAATAATGATTTAATGATGATTATGATCTCTTCCTCACAAAAAGCTTTCAGAAAGATACAATATTTCACAACTTCTCATGAACAATTGATACATAAATAATTTGCATGAAGACCTGACTTGAAGCACAACATGCAGCCTGTATTATGAACTTTCTGCATTAAGAATTATAGTTTAAGGACAAAACAAGGACTCTGTAAACAAAAATAACAAGATAAAATCAAACTAAAACTGCAAATGGACATAGAAATGAGAAGTAGGAATGTTGTCTTTATTCAACTGAAGGAAAATCCCACCATCTAAAAACTGAGTACAAAAATGTTGACAAACTCAAGATGTGTATGAGCAGGAACTGACCTTCTGAATTGAGCCTGAGAGCTAAAAAAACTAAGTATTAAAACATAACTCTCTAGAAACCCTAATCCAAGCTCAAAAAAAAGCTCAAGGAAAAAGGCTTCAAACTGTCTCTCAAAAAATGCCTAAAAGCAGAAAAAAACACACTGCTTTTAGGATCACACTGCCAAGCCTCTAAAAATAGGCCGAATTTTCTTTAAAATCTCAAAAAAATTGTATTTGTCCAAGATAGGTCTCAAATCCGACCAAGAGGAAAAGTCAACAAAAATCTACTAAAAATAGCAAATCATAAACAATTTATAAAAGATTGTTTTATGATCTTGCTTTACAGGATTGCAGGTTTACACAATTTGTCTATTTTTTGCAATTAAAGATTAAAAATATTTTGTAAAAAAGAAAAGCTCCTTATCTCCGTTACAATATTTTGATTTTCTCACAAAATCAAAAAAATGTTAACACAATATTATCTTCACTCATATCTTCAATTCTCATTGATTTCTCTAAAATCAACTAAAAGAACATAGAACCCTAAAACATAATTGACCCTAAGTCATAAGATATTCATTATTGATCTCCTTTAAATCAATTAAAAATAAATACGTAGGGTAATATACACTTCATTCTCCCTAAGGCACTTATCAATCAATTTCTTCAACAAAAAATTGGCCTAAACCCTAGGCAAATAATGCATCACCCTAGGCTTGACTTAGGCATATAAGTCTCGGCCACCCTCAAATGCATTAGACTTCAAACTTTTATAAATAAATCACAAGGATGCCTAACTCAAAATTCCTATGTGCTTTGATCGAATATTCTGGATCATCATATGGTCGAATTAGGGTTTCGATCAAACCGAAGTCAAACCCTAATGATCACTTCATTTCGCACTCTCCGTCTTGAAGGAAAAGGGCTCTGTTAGTTGACATACCACCACCATGAATTGAGTTGAACTCGAGCTCGTGTGCTTTAGTAATCTACTCTATGGTCTTCAATGGTCGAGCTTCAGTGGGTAAGCTTTATTTTGCTTTGTATTGAATCTTCTTTTTCCTTCATTTTGGAATATCAAAAGACCTAAGGCCGCAGCCTGTCATGCTTCTCTTTTGACCTCTCTTTGCACTTTACTTTACCTTGGCTGATATGAGCTCGAGTTCAAATGAAGGCTCTATGAGAGAGCTCGCCTTGTGTTTTTGCTTTGTCTACTGTGCATAAGGTAAAATTCCTATCATAGTTTCATGGCTTCTCATTCTGTTTATTATGGCTTTATAGCCGTGGCTAACACAACCTTTTTAATGCCTTTGTCTTGCATTTTTTGTGCTCATATCCATTATTTAGGTGCTCCATTCTCACTATGAAAGCTTGGATATCACTTAAGAGCTCAGACCCTTGACATTTGGAAGCTATCTGAAAATACTGGCCGCGGCTAGAGTGCTCTTTCGGAGACATAGACTGGTAATTTTCTTTGCTAAATATTTTGTTCTTCAAAGGATTAAAGAATTTCTTCTTTACTCATGAATTTTGGCCATGTTCAGGCCACACCAAATGTGATTCATAGAAAGCTTTGCTTTATAGATTTTGGGTTCGACCCAGAACAAAAAATTGATCATTATGTCTTTTTGAAGAAAAATCCGCTTGTGGGTATCATGGAAATTTGAATAAAACTGTCTTTTCTTCTTCTAATGCTCAACCCAACTTAGGAAACTTTAATTTTTTTATTCTCTTGTTAGCTCTTTTCGTGGGTATTGTAAAAATTGAATGAGAACTACATTTCTTCCATTTTGAAACTCAAACTAGCATAGAAAAATTTCATATTTTATGTCATTTGCTATTTTATATAAGAATTCACATGGGTTATTACTATAGTTGCTTCTTCTGCATTTTGAAGTGAACCCTGAATGTGGGTACTCAAGATTCAAGTGTATTTAGTTTATAAGCTTGGCCCATCAAAACTGATGGTCTACTTTGGGACTCCTGAAACAAACGAATGACTTGAATGTCTGTATATTTAGTTTAATCTCCTTGGCATTCTGCACTTCATGAAAAGAATGTATCTCCATTGCATCACTGCTAAAAACCATCACATGGCCACGACTATTCAAAATTTGAAAAAACTGACCAAACACCTAGCTGGAAACAAGGAAAACTGACGCTTGTTTGAAACCCCAACATGGGTATTTTCTATTTGCTTTTAAACTACCTTGAATAGTGATTTCTTCCATACTGCACTTGACTGATTATTTCAATGCATGGTTAGTAGTAGTCTATACTATTGTGGGTGCCTCATATAGGTTACTTCATAATCGGAGTCACTGACACCCCCTCTTTTCTCTTACAGGTCAATGGAGCTCGAGAAGAAAAAGGTGCACCATTCAGCATTGAACATCAATAATCAGGCAATGATGATTACGTCGTCGCTTATATGTTTTATTTTCTGCATCTTCAGTAGTGTAATGTGCTATTAGCGATGTATTGTAATAGTCACATCCATGGCTTGTGTGGATCTTTGATTTCAATTCTTCCTTTTCATTTGAAAAGAAAATGAATTTAAAATGCAATGTTGTAATATCTGATTCTTGAAATCAATAGAAGCCTTGTAAAATATGAGTCTTTTCATGAAATAAAAGAAAGCATCTAAAATGCTATTTTTCTCATTTACTCAAATTTGTATTTCTTTTAATTCTGCTACATTTGAATGGCACTCTAAAAACTCTATTTCTTCTTTAAAAATCATAACTGTCTCTCAATGCATAATGGTAATAATGTGAAACAACATTTGAACTTAAGCTGCAATTTCATCTCATGATGTAATAACATTCAGCCAGCTCCACCAATTGAGTTGTGGCTAAAAATTGGTAACAGTTAAATCATTGTAGGAAGCCAACATTTTTGGCATCGTTGTCGGGAATGGTGTCAAACTAGGAAGTTCTTTGGAGTTGTTGATAGTTTTCTTGTTGTAGTATTCCTGAAAGTTGTTCTTAGTATATCCCTCATTTAGGAAGTAATGACCCCCCTTATTCTGTACCAATTCTTTGTGTGAGCTAGCTGATAGTGAGTTGATACCGCATGCATAGAGGAAGGAGAAGGGATGCTTATGGGAGATTCCTTCCTAACAATCCTAATCCATTCTAGCTAGTTGAGTATTACAACCTGCCAAGAGAAGAAGAAGAAGAATATACACACCCCTTTGTTGATGCATTTCCTGATCTGACTAGCTCTGAAGTTTCCTCTGAGGACCAAAATCAGCCTGAGAACCCCTTTTCTTTGGAACTACATCAAGCAGGCATGTGTGATGCAAATAGAAATAGACCTAACCAACCAACTTTTCCTTTCCCCATTGCCCATCAGAATGAAGTTGACAACATAAAAAATATCCCTACTTTAGCACTCCCCAAGTTTATGGACTTGCCACAGCAGATCTTGATACCTTCTTGTTTGTTTGACACACTCTATAGGAGTTATGACTATACCATTGATGCCCATAGGCTTAAGCTATTTCCTACCACTCTCAAAGAAGCTGCATTAAGATGGTTCATGAGCCTAGGAAGAGATACTATGGAAACTTGGGAAGACATGAAGAAAAAATTCCTTGAGAAATACAAGGAGTACTATAGGGGCAGTGACAAGAGAGGAGGTGACATTTTTATGATGCAACAAAAGGAAGATGAGAGCCTGGAGGATTATATTGCAAGGTTTATTTTTTTCCTACAAAAATCTCCACACCATACACTTAATGAAGACTCCCAAACTTTGCTTTTCCTAAGACGAATCAATGAAAATTGCATTGATGCCTTGGACCTGATGGGAGGAAGAGATATCTTCCATGTTCCTTGGGAAGATTTCAAGAAAATATTTCAGAACTACTCTAGGGAAGCTTCAAAGAAAGGGAGAGCTTACCGATCTTCCATGGATAAGTCATTTACTGGTGGAGTTTCAAGAATGGAGATTACTAATTTGTTGGAAAAATTCAAGCAAGAAATTATAAACAATCTAGCTACTTAGCTAGATACACTTTAGGCCAAGAAGAAGCAAGAGTAGGCAGAGGCAATGTTGGTAGAGTATTTCCCCCATTGCAGACAAAATAAAAAAGGATTGTAGATGGAAGATGGTAGCTAATATTGAAGGAAAGCAAATTGCACCTGAGTTCAAGCCAATTTAGATTGAAGAAGATCAAGTCTACTATGTTGCACAAAGGAGGCCTTGGGCTCCAAGACAAGGTATGCCACTAGATCCACTCTCTTATGTTAGGCCATATTTCAATTCCTATTCATCTAGCAACCAATGGAAGCCCCCATATTCATCCACCTATGGAGGATATCCACCACAGCCATGGGGTAACCCTCCAAATGGTTTTCCCAATCATGAAAACTCTCCACCCCAGTGGCAGCAACCTCAGGGGAGTTGGTAGCAATTTCAAGGGCATTGGAAACCACCTCCAAGAAATTGGAAACAAACAAATCAATGGAGGGGAGGATAGCAATGGCCTAGCTAGACAGCCAATTACATGTAGCCATCTTCTCAACCCCAGCAACCTGCTATAATGTCTCGACCTACTAATTCAAGCTCAAATTCACCTAATCCTACTCATCTACTAGCTCAACCCATAGCCAGTCCAAATAACAAACCACAACAACAACCTATATACTTTGTTGATTCAAATCAATTCCCTGCATATGATGTGAGTGTAAGTGACATACACTTGCATTCAAGAACTACTTTACCAACCCCTTCCAAGCCCATTATCACTGAGCTTCCTATGGAAGAGGAAGAGGAACCTCTGAATGATCCCATTCACCCAAGTGCATCTAAAAATCCTGAATTAGTCACAACCAAATGAATTGAACAAGAACCACCATTTCCTCAAAGATTGGAAGTTTCCAAGAAAAAGGAAGAAAAAGAGGATATAAATTTTGACATCCTGGATCAGATGAAGCATATATGTGTCCAGATCCCTCTATTCCAGGCCATAAAGGATGTTCCAATCTATGGCAAGGAAATCAAGGAAGCATGCTACAAGAAACTAGGTAGGAAGAAGAAAGACCCCACTACGGTTCATGTGGTGGGATAGCTAGCTAACATCATGCTCGGAAAAGTGACTATCCCTAAGTACAATGACCCAGGTAGTCTCTTGGTAGCAGTTGTTATAAATGGGATTCAAATAAAGAATGGTCTGATTAATTTAGGGGTGGGAATAAATGTAATGGCCAAGGACATCCTGCAGTAGCTAAATATTGCAAGCATGAGATCTACTCCTACTGTCTTGCAGCTTGCTGATAGTTCTACTACTAAGCCTGATGGTATAGTGGAGGATCTTGTGGTGATTCTAGACTCCTGGGAGTACCCAACAGACTTCATGATTATTTCTCCTAAAGCTACAACCAGATCCAAATTGCATTAGAGGACAAAGAGAATACCACCTTTACTTGTCCATGGGGTACCTATGCCTACTCAGTACTCCCATTTGGCTTATGCAATGCACCTGCAAGTTTTCAGAGAGGAATCATTAGCATATTTTCAGACATTTCTTATGATTGCATAGAAATTTGTATGGATGATTTCACCACCTATGGTGCTGATTTCAATGAAGCATTGGAGAATCTCAGGAAAATTCTACAGAGATGTGAAGATCACAATCTCTCTTTAAATAGAAGTATTTCATGATGATGCATGAAGGTGTAGTTCTTGGACACTACATCTCTCACAAGTGAATTCAAGTAGATCCTACAAAGATTGAGGTGATCACAAATCTACCCACACCTTCAAAGCAGAAGAATGTTAGGAGTTTCTTGGGCCATGCAGGCTATTATAGGTCGCTCATCAAGGATTTTAGCAAAATAGCAGCACCATTGTATACCATCCTCACTAAAGATGTTGAATTCCAGTGGACTGAAACTTGTGACAAGGAATTTTATGATTTGAGGGTAGCGTCTATTCTCTACTAGTGTACAAACAACCTAGTATACTGACATAGCTAATTATTTGGTCACAGGTAAAGTTCCTTCTCACTTCTCTCTGAAAGAGAGAAGGGCACTCATTGAAAAATATTTTCCTTTCTCATGGATTGTTGGATGTTTGTTTTATACTGGACTAGACCATGTCATGAGGAGATATGTGAGAGAAGATGAGACATATGAAATTTAGCATGCATGCCACAATGAACCATGTGGAGGAAATTTGCATCCAAAAGGACAACAATGAGGATTTTGAAAATGGGATATTACTGGCCAACACTCCACAAGGATGCAGGTAGGTATACAAGAAAATGTGATAGATACCAAAGAATGGGTAGGCCAACCAAATTTGATGAGATTCCACTTTATCCTCAGGTAGTAATCACTCCCTTTGACAAGTGGGAACTGTATTTTGTAGGACCCATTGAACCTCCATCAAAAGGTAAGTCATATATCCTAGTGGTGTTGTCATTAATTTTGTCATTGATGTCAACACATTTTAGTATGTTACAAATTGTACATGTATGGTTGAGATGCTAGTGAGATTTTGTAAGTACATAGAGCTATCTTTATGGTGTTGCAGATATGTTGGTTTGATGAGTTTCCAAGTGCTTCTGAGAAAATTAATAAAAAGTGAAGTCAGAAGAAGGAATGTATTAAGATTGTGCTACAGTATGTGCTCAACATTTCTCCTGTGTTGATCCTATGCCTATGTGTACCTAAAAGTTTGATAAAGGTGATCTAGTGGTGATATCTCCTGAGATTGAACTTTTGGTGTGATGGTACGTGAAATTTACGTTCATCGGTATGTCAATTGTTCTGGTAGAGTTGGCATTCTATAGACTGAGAGAAATATCGTTGCTCTACAAATTTTCTCTGTTTTGTTTAAGATCTTGTGGATCTAGAATATGCTTTTCGAAGGTCTTTTCTATGCTCTGGAAAAGAGGTTTGAAGTTTGGAGATCCAAAAATCATGTTTCAATATTTTTGTGTGTGTCTGCATAGTCTGAATTGTCTGATGAAAGAAATTCAGTGATTGAAGCTTGTTGTTCTTGTTGTAGATGTATTTGGAAGGGTCTGAGATGTATTCTAATGCTTAAGGAAGTGTGTTGTGGCATCCGCATGTCATCTTCTACTTGGGAAGAGTGTAACTCAATAATTATTTGTGTTTTCATTAGGTTTCACTGACCTAGTAATTACACTTCATTTGAAGAATAAAATTTAATTGAGGAAGTGTGTAGAAGATTCAAGAAAATAATTTTATTTGGTCCACTCTTATTCCTTTCCACCATGGTAATTTTGAGTTGTTGACCTAATTTGAATTCATTCAATGATGCCTTGTGGCAGACCTTGGTAAATGTCTCTAAGGTTGAGAATAGTATAAAAGCAAGTTGAATTGTGAAGAGTTGATGAGAGAGTGGTGCAAAGTGATGAAAGTGTTCCCCAAATCATAAGAGCAGAAGTGTGTGTGAGTGAGTTGTGATAGTAGTTTTCAGTGTGCTGAAGGTAGTAAACTAAAGGTTTCTATAATCTTGCAAATGTGCTTTAATTCCAGTGGTGGATCTTTTGTTCTCTTTTGTATCTATAGGCAATGAGCCCTCTTTATTGGACAGTGAGTCCTTTGTAGTTAGTGAGCCTTTGTACTTGGACAATGAGTCCTCTTTTGGGTAGTGAGCCCTTGGTAGTGAGCCTCTATATTCAGTTTTATAATCTTTATATTGTGAGTTAACCCTCACTGTGGTTTTTCCCTTATTGGGTTTTCCACATAAAAATCTGGTATTCATTGTGTTGATTTACTTTCTATTATTTTGGTTTCATGCTCATTTTTAATAACATAATAGTGTGGTTGAAGATTTGATCAATGAAATTTTTAAGTTTGTTATTTGTGTGACAATTGATTTAGCCCCCCTCGTAGTTGTCCTATGCCTGTTTAACAATTAGTATATGAGCTTTGGTTCCTTGCTTTAGAGCTTAAATGCTTAAGGAAGATGTGATGGCGCACAAGTTGGCGATCCCTACTTTTGATGGAACTGACTACAAATATTGGAAGGGATAGATGAGAGGATATATTATCTCTGTTGGTTTCAAGACCTGGAAGGCTATTGAGAATATGCATACACTCCCGTCTGGTGGCGTTAATTTTGTAGATGAGAGCTCTGTTTATGAAGAAAAATGAGAAGGAGAAGTATGCGATTTATAATGGTTTATCTAAAAATGAGTGAATTAAGGTTAATTCTTTGGATACTACATATGATGTTTGGAAGAAGTTGGAAGACATGTATGAACGAAATGAAAAGGTGAAATTGACAAAGAGACTAGCAGAAAAGTGTAGATTTTTGAACCTAAAGATGGAAGATGGTGAAGAATTTATAAGTTTCTTTCATAGGGTTGAATAGACTACAAATGAATTTAGAAATGAAGGAGGAAAGCTATCAGATGAAGAAATAATTGAGAAGATCCTAATCACCATACCAAACTGCTACAACGATAAGATCTCGGTGATTGAAGAAATGTATTATCCTAAGAAATACACATTGGAACACTTGTTCGACACAATGCAAGCATTTGAATTGAGAAAGTTTCAGAAAGATGACAAGATAGAAGAAAAGATAGAGAAAAAATTTAAGGTAATGAAGATTGAGGAGGAACCAGATGGTGATAGTGTCAATGATTTGGAAGCTAACTTCACCAGGAAGTTGAAGAAAGGAACCATAAAGTATAAATATATGTTGCCATTTAAATTATTTAGTTGTGGTAATATTGGTCATTATGCTTCAAGATGTTTGAATAGAGCTACACATAAAAAGAAAAAGGATTATAAGGATAAGGATAAGAAGGATAAGAAGTATAAAAATTTGTACTATGTTAAGGAAGAGGCAGGTATTTTTGATGGTGAATCTGAAAATGAGGTTGATGATAGTGAATGCTTATTCTTAGCTTTGGAAATTAAATCTGTATCCACTAATTCTGGAAGATGTGTAAGCAAAAAGGCTCTATATGTTAAGAAGAATAGGATGGAAGGTACTCGGTTGCCATATTTCATGCAAGATAGGATGAAGACTATTGGGTAATCGATAGTGGATGTTCAAATCATATGACCGGAGATAAGAGTAAGTTCACTAAACTCGAGAGGTATGATGGTGGTTTAGTTATGTTCGGTGATGATTCAGGAGCTTAGATCTGTGGTAAAGGTTCAATTAGTTTTGATGGAGTGCATAGTAATGATGATATGTACTATGTGAAGGGTTTGAGGCATAACCTTCTGAGTGTTGGTCAGATGTGTAGCAATGGCTTTAAACTTGTGCTTCAGAACAATACCTATGAAATCAAGAAAGGATCCAGAAATGGAGATATGATTGCTGCTGGAAGAACTCATAGAAACATCTATTGCCTGAAAGGAGTCAATGGTAATTGTATTGTATCTCAGATCGATGAAATTTGGGTATGGCACTAGAGAATGGGACATGTGAACTTTGATAACTTGGTCAAGATCAGTAAAAAGGAAATAGTTTGAGGACCTCCTAGAATCACAAGGCCTACTAATACCATTTGTAGAAGTTTTCAGTTGGGGAAGTAGACAAGATGTAGCTTTAAAGGAAAGGAACATTCTACTATTGGAATACTTGAGTTAGTACATATTGATCTCTGTGGCTAGACTAAGACTGGAGGCCTGAATGGTGACAAATATTTCATGTTGGTTATTGATGATTACACTTGAATGACATGGGTTGCTTTTCTCAGAGAAAAGAATTAGGCCCTAGATAGGTTTAAGGTATTTAAAGCAAGAGTGGAGAATGAAGTAAATATAAAAATAAAGTGTTTAAGATTGGATAGAGGTGGTCAATTCACTTCTAATGAATTTAATGCATTTTGTGAGAAGCATGGCATAAAAAGATGGTTGTATGCTTTGAGAACCCCATAACAGAACAAAGTAGTTGAAAGGAAAAACATAGCAATTCAGGAAGATGCTAGAACTATGATGAAAGAATCTAATGTACTGGATGTATATTGTAGAGAAGCGATACATTTATGTTCTTAATAGAGTTAAGATCATACACAACAACACAAAGACACCTTTTGAGTGATGGACCCATAAGACCCCTATTGTGAAATATTTCAAGGTATTTGGAAGTAGATACTATATTAAAAGAGATGATGAAAATCTTGGAAAGTTTGATGCTAGATGTGGTGAGGGAATCTTTCTTGGATATTGTACCACTAGCAAGGCATACAAATGTTTTAATAAAATGTTAAGGAAGATAATTGTAAGTGCTAATGTGAAAGTTGATGAAGACATACACAAACCTATTGAGATAAGTGAAGTTGAACCTGATGATCCTATCTATGGACATGTACCTGAAGAAAATAAGGAAAATGAAGAAGAACAAGAACAAGAACAACTGGAAGAAGAAGAAGAAGAGAATGAATCAGAACCTACTACTAGGACTCCTAAATATGTATAGAAGAATCATCTGGAAGATCAGATAATTGGAGATAAGAGTGAAGGTGTGAATACAAGAAGCAGAGTTGCAGGTGAGGTAAATTAGTGTTTACTCTCTAAAATAGAACCTAAATCTGTAAAAGAAGCATGTGATGATGAAAGTTGGATGAGAGCTATGAAAGAGGAACTGCAACAAATAGAAAAGAATCAAACATGGGAAATACTAACTAGACCTATGAAAAAAATGTGATTGGCTCAAAATGGGTATTCTAGAATAAGCTAAATGAAAATGGAGAAGTAGTAAGGAATAAGGAAAGATTGGTATGCAAAGGATATTCACAAGTTGAAGGAATAGATTTTGAAGAAACATTTTCCCCTGTGGCCAGAATGGAAGCTATCATAATGTTTTTGGAGTTTTATACACACAAGGAATTCAAGGTATATCAGATGGATGTTAAGTCAAATTTTCTGAATGGTGAGTTGGAGGAAGAAGTGCACATGGAGCAACCTAAAGGATTTCAATTGTCTAACAAACCGGATATGGCTTGTAAATTGAAGAAAGCATCGTATGGATTGAAGCAAGATCCCAGAGCTTGGTATGCAAGACAGGACAAATATCTGAAAAAACAAGGATTCAACAAGGGTTCTATTGACAACAATCTCTACTTCAAAGTGCAAGGTAATAATTTGTTGATTGTAGTTGTTTATGTTGATGATACCATCTTTGGTGGAAATGAAGGTATGTGTAAGAGTTTTGCTAAAGAAATGTAGAAAGAATTTGAGATGTCTATGATTGGTGAATTGAATTTCTTCCTTGGTCTACAAGTGAATCAAACTGATAAAGGGACATTCCTTTCACAATCTAAGTATGTAAAAGAGTTGTTGAAATTGTTTGGGATGGAGGATTCTAAACCAGTTTTTACTCCTATGGTAACTAGATGTAAACTGAGCAAAGATGATGAATTTTTTAAGACTGATCAAAGAAAATACAGATCCATGATTGGAAGAATGTTTTATCTTACTGCTACCAAACCAAATATTATGCATGCAGTGTATTTAGTTTCTAGATTTCAATCAAATCCTAGAGAAGCACATCTTATAGTTGTAAAAAGGATATTTAGATATCTTAAAGGCACACCAGATTATGGACTATGGTATCCTAAGAGTAATTATTTCACCCTAAGTGCTTATACAGATGCTGATTGGGTTGGATTTATAGATGACTAGAAGAGTACCAGTGGTGGTGCTTTCTTTCTTGGTGGAAGACTAGTTTCATGGCTGAGTAAAAAGCAAGAATCAGTTTCGTTATCCACTGTAGAGGCAGAATATATTGCTGCAGCATCCTGCTGCACACAAGTTCTGTGGATGAAGCAAACTTTGAAGGACATTGGAGTAGTATGTGATGAGCCTACTTCTATTCTCTATGATAATACAAGTGTAATAAACATTTCAAAGAACCCAGTTATTAATTCAAGAATGAAGCACATATCTATCAAGTATCATTTTCTAAGAGAGAAAGTGTTGGAGAATGAGGCCAGACTAGAGTATGTGACAACAAAGGAAAAATTGAAAACATATTTACTAAGGCTCTTCCAAAGGATACTTTTGATAATATTATGGAGAGTTTGGGCATCATTGGCCCTCCTAACTAGGCGCACATGAAGGTGCATCAGTCCAGTGAATTCATAGATTCTTCATTTATCTGGACTGATTGTTGGGTCTACTCTGCAAGGGTAGTAGAGAATGATTTCATTGTTGTAGTAGGAGTGTACTCCTAAGGGGGAGTAATTAGAGCATTTTTATTTCCCATTGATGTCAAAGGGGAGAAAAGGTTGTGTTGTCATCAATGACAAAGGGGGAGATTGTTGCAAGTATGAGCTAGTCATGTGGTGTTGTCATTAATGTTGTCATTGATGTCAACACAGTTTAGTATGTTACAAATTTTACGTGTATGGTTGATATGCTAGTGAGATGTTGTAAGTACATAGAGCTATCTTTATGGAGTTGCAGATATGTTGGCTTGATGAGTTTCAAAGTGCTTTTGAGAAAATTAATAAAGAAGTAAAATCAGAAGAAGGAATGTATTCAGATTGTGCTCCTTATTTCTTCCGTGTTGATCCTATGCATATGTGGACCTAAAGGTTTGATAAAGGTGATCTAGTGGTGATATATCCTGAGTTTTAGCTTTTGGTGTGATGGTATGTGAAAGTTACATTCAATGGTATGTGAATTGTTATGGTAGAGTTGGTATTCTGTGGACTGAGAGAAATATTGTTGCTCTACAATTTTTCTCTATTTCATTTCAAATCTTGCGGATCTAGAATATTCTTTGTGAAGGTATTTTCTATGCTCTGGAAAAGAGGTTTTAAGTATGGAGATCTAGAAAGCATGTTTTAGTATTTTTGTGTGTGTCTGCATAGTCTGAATTGTCTGATGAAATAAATTTAGTGATTGAAGCCTATTGTTCTTGTTGTGGGTGTATTTGGAAGGTTCTGAGATGTATTCTTGTGCTGAAGGAAGTGTGTTGTGGAATTTTCATGTCATCTTCTAGTTGGGAAGCATGTACATTGATAATTATATGAGTTTTCATTAGGTTTGGCCAACCTAATGTTCACACTTCACTCGAAGAATAAAATTTAATTGAGGAAGCATGTAGAAGATTCAAGAAAATAATTTTATTGGTCCACTTTATTCCTTTCCACTGTGGGAATTTTGAGTTGCTGACCTAATTTGAATTCATTAAAGGATCCCTTGTGGCCGACCTTGGTAAATGTCTCTAAGGTTGAGAATAGTATGAAAGCAAGTTGAATTGTGAAGAGTTGATGAGAGAGTGATGCAAATTGATGAAAGTGTGCCACAAATCATAAGATCAAAAGTGTGTGTGAGTGAGTTGTGATAGTAGTTTTCAATGTGCTGAAGGTAGTAAACTGAAGGTTTCTGTAATCCTGTGAATGTGCTTTAATTGTAGTGGTGGATCTTTTGTTCTCTTTTGTATCTATAGTTAGTGAGCCTTTGTACTTGGAAAGTGAGTCCTCTTTTGGGTAGTGGGCCTTTGTATTCAGTTTATAATATTTATATTGTGAGTTAACCCTCATCGTGGTTTTTCCCTTATTGGGTTTTCCACATGAAAATTTGGTGTGCATTGTGTTGATTCACTTTTTGTTATTTGTGTTTCATGCTCATGTTTAATAATAGAATAGTGTGGTTGAAGATTTGATAAGTGATAAAGTTTTGAGTTATTTGTGTGACAACTGATTCACCCCCCCTCTCAGTTGTCCTGTGCTTGTTTAATAGGTAGGATTTTTTTAATATTTTTAGTGTTTGTAGGAGCAGGGGATGGAGTCAGCTTACCAGTCAATGTATCTCTAGTTATCTTTTTTATAGTCCAAAGCTCTTGAATAGCAAAAACTTTGACTTTGTAAGAATTAGGTAGGGATATAAGAACTTTAGCAACAATCTCATACTCATCTATCTGTCCGCCAACACATCTAATACCACACACAAGTTCATTCACTCTTTGCATGAAAGTATTAATGTTCTCATCATCACCCATTCTCAACATTTCATATTTCCCTTCCAGACTCTAATACTTAACAATCTTCACATTAACATCACCTTCATACAATATTTCAAACTTTTTCTAGATCTCATAGGCAGTCTTTAGATTAGCCTAATTAGAACGGTAGTAATCCAAATTTGATGAATTTGTTTCAAAGTAACCCTACCTGTAAAATTGATATGTTTACACGTGGTGTAAAGGGTATCTAGAATGGTGTTCAAATTCTGGGTGTTAGGTTTTCTCTGAAAGTTATATGGAAAAACCCCTGTTTCAAGTACTACTAGGAGAATAGGAGATTTGTGAAGGTAACCACCAAGTTGTGGCTCTAGAATTGAGAAATTTGATTGTTTCAGTGTTTTTTGAAGTTCTCCACCCTACTCTACATCACATACACATTAACAAAAATGGATGGTACACCTCTTAAAGAACCTATTAATGTCACGCATTTGTATCTGTACTATGTCTAATCCTCTTGAATAGTGTGAATGATAGAGTAGTGGTGTTAGAGTTAGTAGATGACATTCTATATTCTCTCACATTGCTTTGTTCTTAAAAAACAATCATATGTCCATCTTGAATACTAAATTAATTATTTAAATTCATTTTAGATGGTTACTTTAGGTTTCATACTATTCAAGTTCATCTTGTATATTGTGTTAGAATAGATCCTTATATGTATTTAATTTTCTTTAATTAGATCATAGGTACATTTAATTTAACATAACATACTTAATCATAATGTTACATCTAAAAGAAACTAGAATGGTTTTAATTAGATCACATAAAACATGTTAGATCATGGAGACATTTATTAAATAGTCTTGCAAATATTATTTGATAAATCACATTGCCATCTAAGTTAAACACATAAGCATAAACAATCAAACATAAATGATCATATAAATATATCATTGAGTTTTAATACATATCATCAAGTATACAATTCTAGTGTGGCATATGGCTACTAGATCCAACGAGACCTGGTGATTGCATCCATTAAGAGACAATCCATTGAGATATGGTAGTATGTGATTGTGAGCTAATAAGAGAATCTAGTGCATATTATAGGTCCCCTGCTCCTCCAATAGCCGGAGTCTCCTATGCGATGGCCTCTAAGAAATCTCGCTCTATGTGGTCTCTATTCACTTGTAGTCTAACAATATCTGCATGAAGTCTCTTGACCTTTGTTGGATCTCAAGATGACCGAAGCTCCTCATATGCAGCCCCAGCTTGATCAGTACACCTAGTAGAGCCCTCGTATGATGCTCTCAATCTAACATAAGGCTCAAACAACTCTAGGTGATACTCCACGATAAGTGGGGGTACATAGTCTATGCCGATAGCCTTATCTAAGACTGAAGGAGGTACTATCTTTATAGCTTCCTATCAGTAGACATCATGAAAATCTCTCACTTTCCCTACAAGATAGAAATCATAAAGATAATTAGTACACATCATGAAATATGTATATAAATCAAAATTGTGAACATAAGAATAATCATGAAAGCATAAGAATAAGCATAAATAATGTTTCATCACCTAGATCTTCAGTCGGCTATGTAAACATAGCCTCATCCTATGCAGGAGGCATAGAGGATGTGCTAGCCTCTTCATGCTCATAAGTGATGGTGCATGTTGCAGCTGCTGACTGTGATCTAGTCACACGGGTGGGAGTTGAATCTCTCCACTCATGGGTGACTAGACCCTCATCCATTGTATCATCACCCTCACTCATCAGTTGGATCTTTTCCTCCTCATCCTCCTCGTCCCCCTGATAGTCTAAGTCTACCTCCTCATCGTAGTCCTCCTCTACCTTTTCTATAAATAAGTTTGTTTTCTTGATCCCTATATCCTCACATGTCTCCTCCTCATCCCTCTAATGTGAAAGTGCCCCCGCAAATCCTATAGGATAATACATAGGAAATACTAGAGTTGGTCATGATATATGCAACTATAACACTGATGTCATCAACATCAGAGATTGGGGGATGTCAAGATATGAGTAATCTAAATCACTGGGTACAACATCATCCACTATTATTTGTCTCGTATCTCCTGGCCTTTGAGCACTCTGCACTGATTTCCTATAGAATGGTTGTGCTAATAGTGGCACCCACACATGTCTGAATTGTCTCATGACACGATCGTAGTAGAATGGTCTTAATACATAATTGTGCCTCCCCAATAGAAACCTATCCCTCTACATCCTCCTTAACTATCAGGTCTCCATAGGATATCCTCTTGATCTAGGTAGACAAATCAGACCCTCCATAAATGAAAATCTCCATACTGCCACACCCATCTGAGTGGATAGATAAAAGAGTGTGTATATCCTAGGGAACATATAGATAGAAATCATATTGGTCTAGGGCATGCGATATGCTTTAGGCACAAAACCTGCAATAGTGTACAATGCACCATGCTCTCGACCTCATGATAAGAAAAATGTCCAAGATCATAGTATAGATTTGCAAGTATGTTGTGACCCGATGCATAGATGGTTTGTCGATGCTCCATCTCCTATATCATATGATCTAGGCCTCCAACTAGGTGTGCTCCCTGGCCATCTGGGACTAGCACTAGTGCTATGGTGAATATCATAATCCATCACAAGTGGCAATCATGCATAAAAAACACCATTGTAGGTTGATGTGTGGCACCACAATCTCATCTCAAATTGGCCCTCCAAGGCAGTACCCTACATCTACTCACATCTACATGTATGTACAATCTTCTATGAAATGGGCCCTCTTGCCTCAAATGGGAACTTAAAGAATGTAATGCACATCCTCCAAGGTGATCTTCATCTTGTTGATGGGTAAGTGGAAGGTGTAGGTGTCTATGTGCCACCTCTCTACTAATGCCATAAGCATGGCATCATGGTATCTCATTAGTGACATGAGATATTCCCAATATATACCATTCACCTATATAATTTGTCTCCTCCTCCGATAGTGTCATGACGAGGTCTCAAGTGACAAGATATTTTGTCGTTGAGATGTTGTCATGATCATAGAGGAATATAACAAAAAAGAAAAAATATCACTTATAAACATTTTAAATATCTTAAATATATAGATAAATAGTCAAAGTGTGTGCTAAAGTTGCTCTAGGGTACTTTTCAAAGGGTCCTAGACAATTTATTCACTATTTGGGACACTTCACAAATAAATAGAAAAATTTGCAAAAAAGTGGGACACTTCACGAAAAAGTGGGATACTTCGCAAAGCAATGGGACACTTTGTGCAAAAGTGGGACACTTCACGAAAAAGTGGGGAACTTTGTGAAAAAAGGGGACACTGTGAAAAAAGGGACGCTTTGCCAATTTTTCTTCTAGAGTCCTAAATCTATTTAGAAATGTATAAAAGCATAAAATAAATATGTAAAAAAAAGATAAGGTACAAAAGAATTAACTCATAGGATCCTACAGATCACCTTGTGCCACCTCCTTGCATAGGTTGTCCAATCTCGTGGGGTGCATACGATCGTACACTCAACATTCTAGCTCACTCTCCACTGAAATCAAACTACAAAAGGTAAAAGATAAAATGATTACAAATTTCTTCACTTTTTACTAGATTATATATGTTTAAATTAGGTCATTTTCATATTAGCCTGTTAAAAGTGCTTTTTCATTCAAACTAGCATTCTAGGGGCTAGAGAACCTCATTTTCAATGTCATTTGTTGCATCGGATTCATGATTTTGTTGCAATTCTCATCAAATATCTATCATTATGTGGTATGGTACTTGGAAATACCCTATGATATGAATTATGGAACTTGATGCTGCTAGACTACTACCTTGATTCCACCTCCATAAAACAAGTGAAATCAAGGGGGGGCATACATCTACCCTTGAATTTGATTTCGAAAAAAAGTTAGCTAAGAGGATCTTTCGAGCAACTGACATTGTTGTTTTGTAGATAGCTACATTGTATTGCATGATGTGGTTCCTAACATTGTCATTTTGCAAATAGCTACAATGGGGGTTTCATTCTACCATGCTCATAAATGAATCCATATGAGTATCCTTTCATGAAATCAAGTTTACTATTTGAATTCATTTAGCTTGCATATGCATGTAGAGTCATATGTGAGCTAAAGTGGAGGCTAAATGTAGTGTAGAAAATTGTATGCTCTTCATGGATATGGTACAATTTCACACTTACTCTAGACCTATTTTTAGCACCCTTGCATTTATGATGCTTTAAATCATCATTAATAGGCCCTTAAGACCCTTTATTTTAGATCTGAAGGCTTATTTCAACTAAAATCCTGACAAAATCAACAAAGGCATTCAATTTTCTAACAACCTGACATTTACTCACCCCAAAAAGTTAGGGTGGGACTCATATGCAACCTTGGACACATGAGTCCACCTAGGTGGGACCCATATGCCATAGGTGGCGTATGAGTCCCGTGTGGCCCCTTTCTAGGGTTTCAGAGGGAAATTAAGATTTTCAATTCATATTTTTGGTTGATGTTAGCATTTGAGATTTAATAAACAGCAAGTTAGATGAATTTCCTATATAAACAAGGTTTCAAATCATTATTTTCATCTAGTGAAAGCTATTCAAGGTCTAAGCATTCATTATATCAACTTGAGTACTCAAACATACTTTCAAAAGAGCATTCAAGAGCAAGTAGCAAGCAAATTTGAAGTCTTGGAGCAGCATTATAGTGTTTTTACAGGTGTTCAAGCTCACTTTCATTCAAGATTTATCATTTTCAAGGATTGATGATGGTTGTCTATAATGAATCAGGATGGATTCTAGGTTGGGGAGATGCAACTAGCCATCAAGCCAAGCCTAATGACTTGTTTCCTAAGTGATTTCGTCCTCCATTATCATTTTATTTTTAGACTAAAGGAAGGTACATACATTATTGTGGATTATTAGGGTGATGAGGGAACTCCCAAAGTGAGTCATCATCTCTATATTTCATTCATACATCTTATTCTAGCACATTAGAATAGGGATTTATGGCATTTTAGATCTCCTAATCTTAGACACACTTAAGATTAGGACTTGCATTCACATTGAATTTTAAGATCCATTATTTCTATCAAGGTTTAATTATCAAACTATGGGTTTGACTGAGGCAAACCCCCCATAAGAAAATCAATAAAATATTCTATTTTGCAAGCTTCTTAATAGGTTTAGATTTAGAAACAAAGTCGGGAAGAAAGAGTAGAGATAGAAGAATAGATTCAGACCTTGACTTTTCAAAAAAGGTGAATGGGATTGATACACCACTTTGCAATATGAGTCTTGGTATAGCAAATTTTTTGGGTTTCGAAATATTCAAACTTGTCATTTCTAGATTCCAATTTCTACCCAAAAACTCTAATCTAGGACTAAATCACCCAACCTGGCATATGAGTCCTAGTAAGCACTAAAATTAGCATTTTCAAGATTTCAGATCTTCATCCAAGCCTCTTCAGGTTTCCAGGTGCACCTCTGTACTTTCTTAGTTTACTATTCTAATTTTTGTTCATTTTTAGGTCATTTACTTAAGTCTTGCATATCAATTACATTTCTTGTCTTTCCAAGTCTTGGCTTGGTGGTGAACGCCCTTTATACCTTTAGTCACACCCTAGGACACCTTATTGTAGATCTCTTTCCCTCATTTCATCCTTGGATTGAGATCTCTAGAGTTTCCTTGAGTGAAACTTGAAGGAAATTGGTAGTTATATTATCTAAATCATACCTACATACAACTACAATTTTCTAGGTTTCACCTTCTATTGTCTACTCATTGTATTTTACACTTTTCAAAAAGTGTTCGACCAATATTTTTACTTTATCATGAAAATAGATTGGGCTATCTTGGTTTATCCAAAATTGACGATACACAATACCCATGGCTTCAAGTATTTCTTAACAAGGGAATCTATCATAAGTCTCTATGTAAAGAAAATTTTCAATTTCCTTCAAATTATCACTAACATATTTAACAATATCATTAAAATATTTGTTTGTAATAGGTAATTCTGTAATAGAGTGCACGTATATCATACAATGGTACATTGGTATCTCAAATCCACGTAAACAGATACATAAGTACCCGTTTGCATTAAACTATAAATATTTATTAGGATGATTCAAATCTATAAATTTCTACCAGATGACAAAAATTGAGCTTTTAGAAGTTATATCTAGATATAGATGATTGAGGGCCATGCATGTATTTCTATGTAGTTTGGTATATTCATTAATATACATAGTTTTGTCTTGGGATTTCTTCACAAGATTGTTCATTTCATCCAGCATGGGGAGAAGACTAGCTAAATTCAAGAGTGTCTCTATATCGCTTAACCTATGTAAGAGGTCAGGAGATTTCTCTATTGTGTTGTGATGCTCATACATTACTCTAATCAAGGATTGATATTATAAAAGAACTCATTGTGCTAGTCCATGTAGGGAGATCCATCCAATATCAACATCCTTGAGAAGCTTGTTTCCTATTGTTATTCCCTAAACAAAATTTTGAAAGTTCGTGAAACATTTTGGAATTTGACAGAAGTATGCGTAGAGCTTGTGGACTATATTTTCAACTTTTGATACTCTAGGAAACTTGCTTACAATTCTAAATGCTAATTCATTATGTGGGACATGTAGTGAATGCCAAGCATGTATGGTGCACAAGTAGTTTGTAACTTTGTGCAAAAACCATTCTTGTGACCTTGCATTACTACAACTCCATCAGCTCCTACACACACCAACATTTTGGTAATTGTCAAGTCATCCATACCTGCAATTTCATTTAAATATTTCTTGACTAGTTCAAATAGATTTTGCGATGTTGAATTTTCTTTCATTTTATGAACACAGGGATGATGAGCTTTGAAAACATCTTTTTTTACAGTATACACATGCATACAAACCCAAGAAGTATTATCTACCACAGTAACTTCATCTAAAGATAATGAAATGAAGTTTGAATCTTTTACTTTCTCCTTTAAATCTTGTTTTTCTACTACAACAAGACAATTTTCCCATTCCCATCCAGAATTTACTGTCTAATGAGTGCTAGGAAAGTGAGGAACACCCAAAAAAGATAATAAACTAAAATATTTTGGGTATTCTATCATAGGACACCCTCTAGACAAAATATGAAAAACAACACTCATCTGAATAGTTTTTGACAGTTGCACTCCTTCCTAATACTTGTCCAAATTGAGCCTAAATTGTACCTTGACATGTAGCAAGCTTTGAAATTCTTCTCTTATGCTCTTCATATTCCATAGCAGACTTAACTTGAAGACATTCTTCCTTTGATTTTCATGGTACTACTGATTGTTCCTTTCTATCTATGATTTTTTTTTCATAAACTTTACTGATATGCTTTTCTATAGTGTCAAGCTTTAGCTGCAACTTCTTGTCTCTTTTACATTTCCAACTACAAATCATACACTTGCATTCTGTTGGAGATTCATCTATGTTTTCTTTCTCCACTGGTATAATGAATGGGTACTTTGACACCCAATCAAGTTAAAATTCCCTATCATTTCCCACTTGCACCCCACTTTTGATTTTCCTTTTCTTTTCTTGCGACCAACATCATCCAAGTCAATTATCTCATTCTAGCTATCCAAGGTATCCCTTGGAACATATTTTGTGGTATTGCCATCCTAATTTGACTCATTTAACTCAATGACAATCTCACCTTGACCTTCGAGTGGCGGTGAGGTATTTTTAATGCCTTCATTAATATTTGGTGGAAGAGTTGATGATGTAGCTCCATCTTGATTTGATGGATCATAAGCATTGCCAATTCCAAAGTAAGATTGTATGGTAACTCTACATTTTGGGCATTTTGATGGCCTCCTAGTCCCTTCACCACCCTAAGGAGTCTTACCCTTGTTGCACTTGTTGCTCGACATATTGATCTCTCACTTCGAATAAAATATGGAAAAAAATGTCTTCTTGTTTAAGAAGGACAAAGAATCTAGATCACATGCCCTACTCAATATCATCTTTAAGATTGAAGCAAGAAGGGAATAGAGATAAAGAAATCTTATAACACTATGAAGAAATGATCACTCACCTTTAAGTTTAGGTTTTCACTGATTTACTATTCGTTAATGCAAGAATGCCTAGGTTGTAAGTATGCAACTTGCCTATGATCAACTTCAAGGTTTCAAGTCCAACTTTTGAATCAAGAGCTCACAAATTCATAACTAAAAAAAATGTGTAAAAATAAATGACTGCTTCAATTGTATTTATATCAATCCATATTTGGTGAATTCTGCGGGAATTTTAAATGGTATATAAAAAATTTGGTGAATCCTACATTATTATACAGCGATATGTTGTAATTTTCAAGGTGATTATGGCCCTACGATTAGCATGGAGTTGTCGCGGAAATTGAAAAAATGTGTCCTCAAATGTAATTATTTTTTAATGTTATTGGAAAAATGGGTCCTCATAAGCAACTATTTGTAAATTTTAATTGGTGAAATGGGTCCTCACAAGCAACATTTGTAAATTTTAATTGGAAAAATGGGTTCAATACACAATGCTATTTTAATAGTATTGGTGAATATGTTGGTGATTTATTCAATGATTCTAAGATTCTAGGAAAAAATATTAATTGGTCCATTTGAAACATGTAGTTTCTTATGGAAAATTGATTACTTAAATATGCCTCATAAAATAAATCGATGGTGAATGGACAAGCATTGGATCGATAATTTGTAAAATCCAGATGATTTGGCCACCCTATTGGGTGCAATTAATTCATCAATTTTGACTTGGACAATATCTAATATTCACCAATTGATGAAGATTCACCACTAAAATTTTCCCTGTTGGGCCTTCTCAAGAAGTCACCCATCCCAGTACTACTCCAGCTCAAGCATGCTTAACCAAAAAATTTTCTCCAAGGTTAAGACCACTTAGCTTGCAACCCCATTTGCAAAACCTTCAGCAAGTGTTGTGCCTTATGAATTATTCATTATAGAATCATACATGGTTGAATCCTGATAGCAATATCATAATTTGACATGTTGTGAAAAATAGCTCCTACTTATCAATTGGTGAGCTAAAGGGGCTATATAGTGAATGATTCATAAGGCACAACACTTGTTGAAGGTTTTGTAAGTGGGTTTGCATGCTAAGTGGGCTTAACATTGGAGAAAAATCTATGGTTAAGTGTGCTTGAGCTAGAATAGTATTGAGATGGGTGACGTCCTAAAAAGGCCTGGTGCTTCACCTCTGTGAGCATCACGTAGATGCAATGAGTGCTAAGTGGAGAATTCATTATCATGAGATATGGGTTCTTGTGAACCACTACTCATGCAACATGGGTCAATGAGTTTGACTCATAAACTACATAGTTGAATCTTGATAGCAATATCATAATTTGACATGCTATGGAAAATACCTCCTATTTATCAATTGGTGAGCTAAAGGGGCTCTATGATGAATAATTGATAAGGCACAACACTTTATAAAGGTTTTACAAATAGGGTTGCAAGCTAAGTGGGCTTAACCTTGGAGAAAATTCTTTGGTTAAGCATGCTTGAGTTGGAGTAGAACTGGGATGGGTGACCTCCCGAGAAGGCCTAGTGCTTCACCTCTATAAGCATCACCTAGATGCAATGAGTGCTAAGTGGACCATTCATTATCATGAGAGATGGGTTGTGAACCACTACTCATGCAACATGGGTCAATGAGTTTGACTCGTAAACTACATGGTTGAATCTTGATAGCAATATCTTAATTTTTTGTGTTTTCATAGTTTTATGAAGTACTTGGATGTTTTGGCACTTGGAAAGGATCTATTTCTTTGAGATAAATTTAATTTATATAATTTATATGAATTGAGGTTATTAGTGTCTAAATTTTTCATTTGATGAAGTATCATGGGTTTTTTTGTTCACCCTTATGTCGTCATCCTAGTAAAGGATAACTATGAGTCTTGAAAAAATGAAATCTTGACACATCTCAAGTGGTTTGATCATTTTCCTTATTTATATGGAATCAGGCCTAAACTAGACACACCAAGGAGTTATTATTAGTGATCATGTTGTAAGGGTTATTTGTTCTAGTGTTTATCATGACACTATGTGTGTTGTATCAAACATTGATTGTCCCCACACACTTTGGACTCGACTTTGGGAGATCCATGGAGACCTTTATATATCTCCATACATAGAGGATCCTACTAAAAATTCTCTCATTCCTCTTGTAGATGTAGATTTCATACAATTTGAGAATGATTCTTTAGAGGAGCTTGAGTATAGCACAAGTGTCGCATGTTCTGATAGTTCAAAGATTTTTCTTCATGTTCCCATTCTTCAAATCGAGACTTCATATTCATCTTCTTTTTTTTTTTATCATCTAGTATCACCACATTTGTGGTTCCTATTGGTTCAATCCAACAAGGTATTCAACATCTTCCAAATAGAACTATTTGGGATTTGTATCTTATAGACATATCATCCTTGTTTGTAGAGTCTTAGCTTGCAAATTTAGAGGATTAATTTGAGGAAATTCATCTCCTCTTTATTGAAAACACATCATCAATGTTGGCCCACCGTCTTCATCGCCCTTGCAACTTGTTCTCCATTAGTCTTCATAAGATATTGGATTGGCATCACCTATTTCCAACATGTTGACACTTGAACACTTTTCAAAGGAAAACATCATTTGGATTTTGATTCTGTATTCACCCATATTTTTGGATTGGCTTGTCCAATCACTAGTTGATTTGTTTCTTCCTAAGGGGAGGAATGTTTTTTACAAGCAGTGGATCATGTTCTATCTTCAAGGGTTCATTATTGGCACAAGATCTCTTTCTTTACGGGGGGATTCATATCCTCATTTTATCTCTCCTACTTGGGGGACATATATTATACTTTTGTGACATAAGAAATCCTTAGGGGGTCACATTGAGTCCTTCTATCATTCTTTCAATACTACACTCATTTTATTTTCTCTTTTGGAGAGGAGTGTTTTACCACACGGTTTTCTCTTTTTCTCTGGTTATGAGAGATTTCATTTGTTTTTACATGGGTACCTCATCAAGCCTTCTAATCAAGACCCATCCATGCATCCATCATTGCATTCTTCATCATAGTTTTTTAGCTTCTCCCTAAGTTGATCTTAAGGGGGTTTTGAAGTAATTAGGACATCACTTAATAAGTAATTAATTATTAAGTCCATTATTACTTTATTCACTTAAGATAACCTTAAGTAATCATTTTTATTAATTAGATTGGGAAAAATATAGGTCAAGTTGTCTCATTGCATGCAATTAAGATAATTTTCACAATCTAATCAAATCCTCATCTAGGGTTTTCCTTTTTCCTTATATAAGGATTGATTATTTATTTTAATCATTCATCAAAGTATTCATTGTTCATTACAAAAGGAATATGAAATGATTTTGTGAATAAAACTTTTCTCTCTTGGTTGCATAGAAAATAAGTTATTTTGATCTCTATTTGTGATAGGAATTTTGGTTGCATGTGGTTTATGGGACTTGTGGGGTTCACTAATAATGTCAACAGTTTGTCCTTTGGTGTTTTTGGTAGATATGCATGTCTTATGCACTAGTTATTTATGTATTCATTACACCTTAGGTTAAGTTTATTTAGGTAGAGTTTTCTTTTTATTTTAAGAGTGTTGGGTTTCACCCTCTTTCATTCAATTCATAGTTTATTTTTTGATTGATGATGCAATACCTCATTCCTTAGGAGTTACACTACTTGGATAGTGAGTAATTATACTCCCCCCTTGTAGTATTTTATTAAAATGTAACATCATTATATTTACATTTTAAACTCCTAATGTGATCTAAGAAGATCATCACATGTTGATTCATTAATAACACTACATGCATTGTATTTCCTATATGCTATCATTGTGCGAAGATGACCTCATGCATACATGTGAAAGGAAACATCCAATAATTCCTAATCAAGAATATGAAGGTAACATATTACAAGTTATTTAATCCTTATAAATTTTAGAAAATTTTTGGAATGAAAACTAAATATAGGATAAGAACTAGAATAGAAGAGAGAGAGAATATAAACAACCAAAAAATAGAGTGATAGGTTTATGTTCCCTAGGAAAAATCTCAAAAGGGAAAAAATAGCCTCCAAAGCACCAAACCAAGTGTATTATTTACAATGCTAACTATTTGTCACTACATGTGTAATAATCCTTGGTTAATGTAGAACCCCAATCCTAATACCTACAAAACACAAGAAACAAACACATTATTAGATCAAATGCAAGTAAGAAACAAGATTCCCCATGAAATCCATTAACAATGCTCAAACTAGGAAATAAAATGAAGAACACATTAAGAAAGCAATGAAATCCTAATTAAGCATTCAAACTCTTGATCCCATGGGGGAATTGGTGCCAATTTGTTGTAAAAAATGGCCCTTTCCCAACTCCAATGATGCAATCTTGATGAGTGACGAAGGTTGATCCACTTTGTTGAAGATTCATTTGAGCTCCATGATGAAAAATCTGCATCATCTAGCTAAGACCTTGATAAAATTGATGGAAATAGATATGCTTAATGATAAAATTGAGTACAGTAAACTTGCTCAGATTGTGGATGATAAAATGAGGAGAGAAACCTCTTATTTATAGAAAGACAAGATGGAGAAATACAAAATGGGATGAATGTCTTATTATTCAACACCCAATGGGAAAGTGCCACTTGTCAAGATATGAATGGGAAAAGGATGCACATATTTTCATGAATGTTCCCATAAATGAAATTAGGTGGAATTTGAAAATATTGAAATGACATGTAAGAGGGAAAAAATAATGAATTAAATGCAACTTGGCTCAATGCACAAGGACATGTAAGAGGGAATGAATATCTTGTTGGAAGGAAAAATCCACTTGGAGGGATTTCAAATTTGGAAGAATATTCTCTAAAAGATGCCAAGTTGAAAGAAAATAGGGATTTAATAAATGAATTAAATGTATTTCATGTGCAAGTGGAAAAGGCTAGAGGATGGGACATGGATTAAGATTAAATTAATTAAGGTCTAATTAATTTAATGAGGGATTTGATGATGTGACTAATTGATTTAGATTTATGGGTTGATTTAAATCAAAATGAGAAGAATATGATTTCAAGATTAATTAAATAAAGATTTTGATTTATTTAATTAAAAGAGATGATGTTAGATTAAATCAAACTTGGTTTAATTTATTTAATTTAATGAGATGACTTTAGAGATTTAATCAAATAAAATAAATTATTTAATTAAATAGAGACCTAGGGTTAATTAAATCAGATTGATTAATTTATTTAACAAGAGAGAATGATTTAATTAGATAAATAATGATTTATTTAATTAAGGGATGAAGAGTGATGATAAGCTGAGAAGGTGATTTAGGATGAAATGGTGTTAGTAAAATCAGGATCAAGTGTGATTGGTACATTTTCCGCGTCTACATTTTTCCCCTCTTTGAAGAAAAGTACTTGCTGCGTTGGTTCAAAGAATAAACTGTCTCGATCAAAATTCAAAAGTTTTTTTATTTCAAAATTTTCCCCACTACTACCCCCGCAAGAGAAAACATGCCAATTGCAAAGTACTTATGCCACCAATCCCAAGAAAGCCTCTAATCCTCTACATATCAACAACAACTCATTCAATCTTGATACTTAGTATTCTTCATCCGTGATGAGGTTTTGTAGTGATATTCTCAGTGACGGAAGCTCGATCTCGATGGAAAATATGGTTTTTGATCCATAGACCAGGGAAAATGGGGTGGCACCTGTTGGTTTGCGGATGCTGGTTGGATAGGCCCAGAGGGTGGGATTTAACTATAGATGCTAGTCATGACCTGCGTCATTAACTATTTTTTTGAGGATCTTCAAAATGGTTTTACTGGTGGCTTTTGCTTGGCCATTACCTTGGGGATAGTATGGGGTGGAAAAGTGATGTTGGATTTTAAACTTGTCGCATAAGTCACGCACATCCTAATTTTTGAATGGTGTCCCATTATCTGAGATAATGGCTTGTGGGACAACATAGCAACATATTAGGTAGTTTAGGGTGAACTTAGATATCTGATTTTTGGTTATGTAGGTCATGGGGATGGCTTCCACCCATTTGGTGAAGTACTCCATGAAGGTAATGATAAACTTGTGGCCATTGGATGAGGTGGGAGTGATTTTTCCAACGAGATCAAGCGCCCATTGTGAAAAGGGCTATGGTGTAACAATAGGACGAAGCTCTTGAGCTGGAGCATGGATGAGGTCCCCATGCTACTAACATTTTAGACACCTTCTGACGTAGACATGTGCCTTTCTTTCCATAGTAGGCCAATAGTACCCCGTCCTCAGCAATTTCTTGGCCAAGGTCATACCGGTCGAGTGTGAACCACATTTGCCATTATGCACTTCAGTTAAGGTGGTCAATGCCTCCTCAATGTTTAACCAACGTAATAGGGTTCCTTCTATGCTCCTACGGTAAAGGGTTTCTCCTAGGATGAAAAACCAGGATGCTTTCTTGACAAAGGTTTTCTTAAGGTTTGAGGTTAAGTCAGCTAGGAGGACTCCTATTCTCAGATAAGTGCATATGTCATGGTACCAAGGATCACCAAGACCAATGATTTCACACACAAATTCTAACTCTGGTACCTCGAATGCAGGCACAAGTAGCTACCCTACTAGGAATTCATGCTTTAGGACATTGTGAGGGATATCCAATAGGGATCCAATTGTCACCATGGCATCCACTACTCTATTTTTTTCTCTAGGTATTTGCTCAAATGTGATTTCATTGAAGGAATCCTTAAGACTTTTCACCAATTTCTTGTATGGAGTTAGCTTTTCGTCCTTAGTATGGTATTCATCATTCACTTGATTGATTATTAGTTGTGATTCTTCATATACCTTGAGAGCCATGATATGCCACTGCACTGCTATTTTGAGTCCTATGGTTAGAACCTCATATTCTGCAATATTTTTTGTGTAGGGAAATGCCAACTTGTAGGATCTTGGTATGCAATCTCCCTATGGAGTGATGAAAAAGACCCCGACTCCCAATCTATGTTGTATGTAGGAGCCATCAAAGTACAAATTCTAGTGGTCTGCTATGCTCAAGTTGAAGATGGATTCATCAAGGAACTCTGAAATTAGTGGATTCTTTGAGTATATTGGCACCTCTGCCAATTGGTTTGCAATAGCTTTCCCTTTGATAGCCTTCCATCTACATACTCGATATCATATTCTGATAGGATCATAACCCACTTGGCCATCCTTCCTATGAGCACTACTTTGGAGAGAAGATATATGAGTGGGTCAATCTTGGCAATGAGTTTGATTTTGTGTGTTAACATGTAGTGTCTAAACTTTTGTGAGGAAAACACCACTTCTAGACAAGCTTTTTCAATGAAGGAATAGTTTAACTCATGCCCTACCATGGTTCGGCTGATGTAGTAGATGGTCCTCTTTGTTCCATTTTCATCATGCTAGGCTAGGAGAGCACCAAGAGCTGTCGTTGTTGCTAATATGTAGAGGATTAGAGGCTTTCTTGGCATTGGTAGCATAAGTACTTTGCAATCAGCATGTTTTCTCTCGTCGGGGCAGTAGTGGGGAAAATTTTGAAATCATAAATTTTTTGACATTTGATCGAGATAGTTTATTCTTTGAACCAACACAACAAGTCCTTTACTTCAAAGAGGGGTAAAATGTAGACACAAAAAATCTACCAATCACACTTGATCCTGATTTTACTAGCACCATTTCATCCTGAATCACCTTCTCAACTTATCATCACTCTTCGTCCCTCAATTAAATAAATCATTATTTATCTAATTAAGCCATTCTCTCTTGTTAATTAAATTAATCAATCTGATTTAATTAACCCTAGGTCTCTATTTAATTAAATAATTTATTTTATTTGATTAAATCTCTAAAGTCATCTCATTAAATTAAATAAATTAAACCTTGTTTGATTTAATCTAACATCATCTCTTTTAATTAAATAAATCAAAATCTTTATTTAATTAATCTTGAAATCATATTCTTCTCATTTTGATTTAAATCAACCCATAAATATAAATCAATTAGTCACATCATCAAATCCCTCATTAAATTAATTAGACCTTAATTAATTTAATCTTAATCCATGTCCCATCCTCTAGCTTTTTCCACTTGCACATGAAATACATTTAATTCATTTATTAAATCCCTATTTTCTTTCAACTTGGCATCTTTTAGAGAATATTCTTCCAAATTTGAAATCCCTCCAAGTGGATTTTTCCATCCAACAAGATATTCATTCCCTCTTACATGTCCTTGTGCATTGAGCCAAGTTGCATTTAATTCATTTTTTTTTCCCTCTTACATGTCATTTCACTATTTTCAAATTCCACCTAATTTCAATTATGGGAACATTCATGAAAATATGCACATCCTTTTCCCATTCATATCTTGACAAGTGGCACTTTCCCATTGGGTGTTGAATAATCTGACATTCATCCCATTTTACATTTCTCCATCTTGTCTTTCTATAAATAAGAGGTTTCTCTCCTAAATTTATCATCCACAATTTGAGCAAGTTTACTATACTCAATTTTATTATCAAGCATATCTATTTCCATCAATTTTATCAAGGTCTTAGCTAGATTATGCATATTTTTCATCATGGAGCTCAAATGAATCTTCAACAAAGTGGATCAACCTTCATCACTCATCAAGATTGCATCATTGGAGTTGGGAAAGGGCCATTTTTTACAAAAAATTGGCACCAATTTCCCCATGGGATCAAGATTTTGCATGCTTAATTAGGATTTCATTGCTTTCTTATTGTGTTCTTCATTTTATTTCCTAGTTTGAGCATTCTTAATGGATTTCATGGGGAATCTTAATTCTTACTTGCATTTGATCTAATAATGTGTTTGTTTCTTGTGTTTTGTAGGTATTAGGATTGGGGTTCTACATTTGTTGCAAGAAGGAGGGAAAATCTCAAATTTAAATCACATTTTTTAACAAAATTCCTTGCTTTTTTCTCTATTTTTTGTGTCTAGAGGAAACTGCATCATTATCAATTCAGCCGCGCCATACAACACTACTATCAGTTCAGTGGCTCCATACAACGATGCTTCAAACTACAAATTGCACCACTCAGTCTTTCCCACCCATAATTAAAATTTCTTAACTCCACCGTTGGTTCAATTCTCACACGCTGGAATTTCCAAAACTTCAAACAACACTACTGGGTGAAACTTTGATGCAATCATGCTCTTTTTTTTGTTTTAGAACACCGCATGTAGAATTAGCAATGAAATATAGCACCGCTGGGTTCTTTAAACTACACCACCTATGCAAACTCCACCACTGGAGTGAAGTAAAGAGTGAAATTTCAATTTTTTTTTGTAACATGTGCTTTTTTTTATTTTGATCATCTAGGTTATTAATTGCTTTCCTGATCTCTGTTTTACAATTCTAACTGGTTTTTGTAGGTTGGATTAATCAAAGGTGAATGAAGGAAATCATGTTGAAAGTTACATCATTACATCATTCTCTCATTACATCAAGTGTTTTTTAACACTTTACTTTTTTTCAACACTCTTAGAGAACTTATAATCTCTCTTAAAAATTTGTTATCTTTCATGTGCTTAGGATATACTAAATTTCTTTTGGGCTCTAAAAAGAACACTACAAAAAAATTCAATTTTTGCTACAAAGGGTTTAAAAGGAACTTTAGAAAAACTTACTAGATTTGGTTTGAGGATTAACAATTGAACAAGGAAATCTCCATATTTTGTTTTTGGTGCTCTAAAAAGAATCAAATTGTTTCTTTGTGGATTTAAAATGAACAAGTGCTTCTTTTTTTTGTAACTACTTACTCAAAGTAATATCATTAAAAGGACATATGCAATTTTCTCACACCTCACGATGATCTTGAGAATCAAAAGGCATTTTGGTGACATTAAGTTGCGTAAGTGATTACCCACACACTTTAATTTGGAATTTAAACTTGAACAAATCTTGCGAGTGTGAGTAGGACATACTGCGTATATTATCCCTTTGTTTCTCAACAAAGTTCAATCAAGTTACGGATATTGTTTTGCTCGCTTTTGTTTATCTTAGAGGGCCTTCCTTGTGGGAAAAATTAATCACCCAACAAAATGACCCAACCGGAAACACACTAAAACCAAGCGACTTCCAACCGGTATATAAGTGTGGATATTGGAATAAAGGCCAATATCATGAGGATGGTTCTGACAGGAAGGGCAACAATGGTCTCTCGCCACATGGATTATCCCCCATGAACAAAATGACCAAATTAAAACCCTTGTTTAAAAAATATTAAAATCCTTGATCTATTTGTTGGTGCAAGAGCAATCATTCTGAAGCCACCCCACACTTTTACTGCTTTTATTAGAGATGGAAAGTATTCCATGGGAGTTTCATGGGTATTGATTCTTGGTTGCCCCATATAAGTGAGTGTTGTGGAGGGGAGCCAGTGGGGTCAAGCATCTAACTATCCGCTAAAAGTAGGCATAGCTGGACTTGTCCAAGTGGGGATTCAACAAATACAGTCTTTCACATCCATAGGGTTGTGCATGTTCTTGGAAACAAAACACTTTTGTTGTTCGTAAACATTGGGAAACAAACATTCAACATTTTTCATCAAAATTTCAAACCCTTTAGGAAGAAAATATCTTTGACAAAATTCATATGTTATTTCTTGCCCTTCAGATTTTATCCTTAGAGGTTTCTAAACATTTGGATTTATATCTCAATTTGATTTCGAAAGTCAACAATAGGCAACTTTTTCCTTGAATTCATCAAAGCTCCACATAATGCATTTTGTGGGATGAGAAGAAGTTAAGACATTGGACATCTAGTTTTAAACCTAATCAAGAATTGTTTGTGGTTAAAAAGAACTCACTAAGCAAAGCTAAAGAATAATTGAATCCCACACATGTGTCTCAAATTATTTCATGCAAAATAAAAATTTGGAAACCAAAGTCAAAAGCTCTTAGTCCAAAAGATCATCAAAAGCGTCTCTTAATGCTCTACAAATTCAAACAGAGATTGCTTTTCAACTTTTACAGAAGAGCTTCAAGAAATAATCCCAATTTGTACTCGTTCTATTATTGTCAAAATCCAAATCTTTTTCAGGAATTTGAACACCTTGTTTAGAGTAAAGCATGTTCTTCAAAACCGAGGCCTTGTAAACAACAGTATTTTTAGGTTCATTTAGGATCAAAACCAGGGTATGTGTAGGATCGTGATGGGCCAAAAAGTGGCAATATGATGGGTATTTGTAGGGTATGTGGCTGACAACTTTTTTTTGCCCAAAATTGATGAAACAAAAAGGATTTTTAAAGGATATTCTCAGCTTTCCACCAATATAAATTATGCTTTACTTTGAATTTAATAAATAATTATTATTCATTTTCTATTTGAATTACAAGTCCTGATTGATATGTTGATTGAAAACATCTATAGCTTTCAAATGTATCACATTTTTTAATCTAAAACATGCATCACATTCTATGCTTCACATACTATAGGATTAAAAAAAATTGAATTTCATGAAGTTCAAGTTAAAGGTGGTTAGAGATACGAGTTTATATTTTTTAAAATTTGTAATAAAAATTCATAATTAATTATTTATTGGAAAAAAATTACAAAAAATGCATCACATCAAGACATGAGTCCTACTTATATCTAAAATCTTATAAAAAATATTATCATTTTATTGTGGTTAGGGTGGTACATACACCTACTTCTTATTTTTTCCCTAAAATTTAAGTACTACTACATTGAAATTTCAAATTTTTATTTAAAAAAAACTAGTAGTTTAGAAACTACATTCAATTTGCTATAGATTCTATTGTTACATATTTTTGAAATAATATAGATAACTTATTCAAATTTTTATGTCAAGTTTCCTAACTCTAATTTTTTTGAATTTTTTGCCACTTAAGGGCTTATTTTTTCCATGATGATCCTGCACATACCCACCAATCACTTTCATCCATCCAAACATCAAACCAAAAAATCATTTCACCATCAACTCTTGAAAATCTTGAAAAAATCCTACATGTTAAAACTTTGGGAAAATCAAAATCAAAACAAGTCAAAATCATCTTGTTTGATTAAATGTGTGTAGATGCATCCTTCTCCACATATTTGGTCAAGTCATCAAACCTTGTGAACAAATTTATCCCTCAATAACATCCAACATCTTCGGGCTTAGGAGTTCATTATCCAAAATAAAAATCAAGTCAATCAAAATCATCTTGTTTGGATAGGTGTGTTTAGATGAATCCTTCTTCTCACACTTAGCCAAATCAGCATCTTGTGGAAAAATTCACTCTAGGAAAACGTCTAACCTCTTAGAGTTTATGAGTTCCAAATCCAAATCCAAATCAAATCCAAGTCCTAAAGTTTAAACATCTCCTTCAAGATTTTCTCAAGAGTTCTAATCATCCATCAAATCATTCATCTTTCACATATCTCATCATCACCTTTGATCCTTAAATTATCCTAAATTTTCTCTTTTTTTCCTAAAGATATATCATTCTAAATAATTAGAGGTTCATCTCTTACATTGTTGAAAATTTTATCCCTATTTTATGGTGCAAACTAGATCACAACATAAGAAGAACATGGAAGCCAACAAAGAAACATCAACTTCAAGTGACCTAAGCCAAAGAAATTTTGAAATGAATCCCATTGGATCAAGAAGTCCCCTAACTAATCTTCTTTCATCATCACAAAATCCTCAAGAGGAAGGTCAAGTAGAGGATATCACAAATAATGCCTTTGGTATGACACAAGATGAGATCACTGAGATGGTTCAAAACCTCAAGAATCATAGAATTGCCAACATCATAATGAAGCTCCATCCCTGAAAATACATGCTTGAATTAGAAAAACAAAGGGATAAACTCCATTCTAATTACGATGTGAGAACCATTATGGAACAAATTTTTTAGGTCATGCCTCCAACATCATTCACACTTCCCACATCATCCACACTCCCCATTTCATCAACACCCCCATTTCAAAACAACACTCAACCCATCCCAAAAATTACATCATCCATTTCTCCAACTCAACCCATTGTTAACAAGGGGAGCACATTTCTCAGTGCATTACAAAAACACCCCCTTGTGAATAATCAAGATTTGTATGCAAACACCATATTGGGTCAATCGATTCCTCAAAATCCATTACATACATACGCCCCCCTCACTTTTTGTGATCCCAATGACCCATCATCATCATCCTTTCGTGCAACACCTCAAACCTCTCTCCCTATGACCTCACAAGGAGAAGGTGACCTATTTTGACTAGGGGGTATCTTTGACCCTTCATCTTCATCATTTCCCCAAGGGAGTATGCCACTCACTTTCCCACCACTGCCACCCTTTCCATTAACATTTGTATCACCTCTTGGTTTGGGGCTACCTCCGTTACCACCAGTTATTCAAAATAACCCCCCAATCATTAATCAAATCATCATACTGAATCCTCCCATCTTTCCATCGATATCATAACAATAGATGGCGACCATCCCCATAACACAAGCAACCAACACATCATCTATCATCCCTCAAAACATGGTCTCTCAAGGATCGAGCATATCAATCGTACCATCCACTACCCAAATTCCCATTACCAATACAACGGTGCCTCTCATCATGAAAACCATCCAAAATCCGCCACCACCACCACCACCACAATCAAACACAATAAATAAATACAACATCATATTGCAGGTAGCTCAACAAGTTGCCTACCAAAAAGAGCTTCAGCAAATGAAAAATCAGCAAGCTGCATAACTAGCTGCCCAACAAGTTGCTCAAGCTTCCCAAACTGCACTATAAGTGCAACAAGCACAATAGGCTACTCAAGCCCAAGCCTTATTGCAACAACAAAAAAAATTGCTCAAGTTGCACAAGCTGCATAGGCTACACAAAAGGCTCAAGCACAATCTCAAGCACAAGCTCATGTTCAAGCTCAAGCACAAGCTCAAGAAGCACAAGAACAAACATAGTATCTCACACAACAACAAGCATACTAGCAAGAGTTGAAGCAATACCAAGAAAATCAAGAAGAATCCCAACTAGCAGCCCAACAACAAGTGTTTTTGGCTCAACAACAACAACAAGCTCAACAACAAGCATTATTAGCACAACAACAACATGACCAACAACAAGCGGTGTTGGTACAAAAACAGTTACAAGCATATTTGGCACAACAACACAAGCAAACACCATCCACCAACACACCAATAAATCCACCCATACCTCCAACACCTCCAACACTCCAAAACACATTCACTCCATCCCTTGATCCACAAGATGATGTAACAACATAAATCAAACCACTCTCACAGTAGGTGCTTGATCTTTAATCAAGAAAAACCACAAAAAAACCTAGCAACTTGTGTCCTTATCTGTTTGATAGAAGCCTTGCAATGAAACCATTCCCAAAGGGATTTGAGATCCCCAAATTTGATAAATACCATGGGATGGGAAACCCTAAAGATCACATCATGGAATTCCAAGTGCATTGCATGGAAGTCACATATGATGATACATATCTGATGCAACTATTTCCTAGAATTTTGGCTGACCAAGCCATGGAGTGGCTCTCTCTCCTTCCTCCTAGCATTAAAAATTTCCAAGAAATAGTAGACACATTCATAAAAAATTATGCCTTCAATATCAGTATGGATGTTAGCAAGGCTTTGAGTTATCCATCTGTGGGGCATAGATTCGAGTGTGATTGAGTCTTCTCATCCCTATGAGAGGTGTACTTGATTCCATGTGGTGCCATCCCTTCAAGCATGCATGATGAAACTCCATCTGATATGCATTCTAGTAACTATCCCTTGGTAGTCATGAGTAGTACTTGTCATGATATTGGATGAGAATTTCTTGTTGTGACATTGGTTGTGTGCATTGTATTCCATGTTTTCTCTGTGTTTGATGTGAGTGTTGGCCTTACCTTACCCTTTTCTTGCTACTTCTATTTGGGCCTTGTGACTATCTCCGAGCATGGTGGGGTTGCCTCTTTTGAGCCCACATGATAGGGAGGCATTACCACCGCGATTGGGGACCAATGTACAGGTTATTGGAGCACTAGTTGGAGTCATCCCATCCTCTATATTTATCTTATCAGATGGTGTATTTTATTCATGGCAATGCTATTGTATTCATATTTATTCCTTTATGCACATTGTACTCTCTTGAGAGAGAAAGTAATCATAAATTTAATGTGAAGATATGTGATGATCATGTCTGGCTTATGGGTTTCGGTGTTGGTATCAGACTCATGTGTAGTATGGTAATTATTTTATGGATTTCTTCACTAATTATCATGCAAAATTAGAGCTATGGCTATATATTCTTCCTTCTTGTATCATGTTGTTCAGTTCAGGTGCAACACAACTTGTTGTTCTGTGTTAAGTTCTAGAGTAGGAAGTTCTAGAGCAGAAGGTTTTGGAGTAGGAAGTTACATAGCAGGAAGTTCTGCAGCAGAAGGTTCCAAAGTAGGAAGTTCCAGAGTAGGAAGTTCCAGAGTAGAAGGTTCCAAAGGAGGAAGTTCTGGAGCAGAAGGTTCTAGAGTAGGAAGTTCTGGAGCAGTAAGTTCCGAAGTATACCTCATGGAGCTATCTTATTTGCTCTTGTTTGGATTTTCTCTAGAGGGTGGATTAGTCCTCTCCTTTGGGTTGAGTTTTTCCATGCTTCTCCATGTATGTGGTTGATATATATTGTATTGGAAACTAATTTTTGTGTAATTTATCCTTTATGTTATCAATTTTTTTAATCTTGTCCTCATTTGGCTCTTACCCTTTCGGGGTTGTGTAGCGGGATGTTACAGGAGGAATCAAATATAAATCCCAAAGATTTGAGAATCTTTACCATAGATAAATTAAAAGATGAAATAAATAAATCAAAGATAAAAAATAAATAAAAAATGATCACAAAGATTCAAATAAATTAAAAAAGATCAAATAAATAAATCAAAAATAAAAATAAATAAAAAGTTTAAGTAAATAAATAAAAATATTTAAGATAAATTAGATTTGATCACAAAGATTTAAAATATAAATCAATAATAAATACTAAATAAAATAAATCTCACAAAGATTTAAATACATGAGGTTAAATTAGAGTTTTGTATAGGGTTTAATTACACTTAGGGTTCAATTAGGATAATATTTTGGACTAGGATTAGGGTTAGGGTTGAATTATAGTTACAATTCAATGTAGCTAAGGTTTAAGGTTATGGTCCAAATAGGGTTACAATTTAATTATAGTTATGATTCAATTAGGGTAAGAGTTCAATTAGGAATATAGTTAGGGTCAAGTATAAGGTTCAATTAGAGTTACTATTAGGTTTACAGTTAGGGTACAATTTGGGTTATGGTTACTATTAGGGTTGGATTAGGGTTAAGATTAAATTAGCCCATGAAGGTTATTGTTCAATTACGGTTAGTGTTCACTTAAGGTTATGATTGTAGTTAGGGTTTGGGTTGGTGTTCTATAATAAAACTTTGGGTTAGGGTTACAGTTGGAGTTCAAATAGAGTTATGATAAAGGTTAAGTTTATGATTCAATTAGGGTACGGATTAGGACTAGCATCCAATTAGGGTTTAATTATTAAGGTCGATTTAGAGTTAGTATTAGGGTTTGGGTATAATTAAGGTTTATTTAAGGTTGAATCAGGGTTACAACTAGGATTCAATTAGGGTTATGACTAGGGTTAAAAAGTGTTATTGTTCAATTAGAGTTTAACTATGGTAAGTGTTATTGAGGTTCAATTACAGTTAGTATTAGGGTTTGGGTGCAAATAGAGTTTAATTAAGGTTGAATTAGGGTTACAACTAGGATTCAATCAAGGCTATAAGTAGGGTTATAAAGCGATATTGTTCAATTAGATTTTAACTATGGTAACTGTTAGGGTTCAATTAAGGTTACAATTCAAATAGGGTTAGGATTAGTGTTAGGGTCAGGGTTCAACTAGGCTTAGACTTAGGGTAAGGGTTATGACTAGAGGATTGGTCTTAGGTTTAGGGTTCAATTAGGGGTAGGATTCTTTTATAAAGTTTGGGGTTATGGCTATAGTTGGGTTTCAAATAGGGTTATGATCAAGATTAGGTGTAAGACTCAATTAGGCTTAGGATTCAGTTATAATTAAATTTAAGTTAGGATTATAGTTAGGGTTCAATTAGTGTATGGTTGGTGTTAGGATTATGATCCAATTAGGGTTAGGATTAAAATAGTGTTTAGAGTTAGGATTAGAGTTCAATTAGGGTTATGGTTAAATTAGAGTTAGATTTTAATTTTCATTATGGTTAGAGTCTAATTATGGATAGTGTTCAATAGTGGTTAGCATTAAGTTTCAATTATGGATCTATTTGGTTATTTAATAAGGTCTAGGTTTATTGTTGGTGTTCAATCAGAGTTAAGGTACAACTAGGGTTAATATTTAATTAGGGTTAGTGTACATTAGCAGTCAATTAGGATTAGGGTGAGGATTCTATGATAAATCTTAGGGTTAGGGTTATAGTTAGGGTTCAAACAGGGTTACAATAAAAGTTAGGTTTAACATTCAATTAAAGGGTTAAGAATGAGGATTAGTTAGGGTTAGGATTAGGATTAAATTAGTGTTAAAAATTAGGGTTAAGTTCAATTAGGCTTAGTATTAGGGTCCAATTAAGGTTAGAATTTAATTAGGATTATGGTTAGAATCTAATTAGGGTTAGGGCTATAGTTAGGGCTAGGGTTTAATTAAAGATAGGCTTAATGATATGAACATTTGTTACCAAAAAGTACCATTTTATAACTAAATTTTTAATAATAATGAAAACATTATACTAACTCTAATGTAATACGAAGACTAATCCTAATGTAACAATAAGACTAACCATAACCCTAATAATGAACAAAACCCTAATTGAACCCTAACCTAAACCTTAATTTAACCATATTTAAAGTCTAACCCTAACCCTAATTTAATTGTAAACATAATTTTAGAGTAACCTTGTTTTAAAAGTGACACTAACCTTAACCCTAATACAAACCCTAGACCTAATAATAATTGAATCCTAACTCAAATTAAACACAAATGTTACCCTAAAACTAATAATAACCCTAATTGAACCCTAACCCTAATACTAATTAAACCCTAAATCAAATTCAACTATAAGCTTATCCTAATATTAACTCCAACCATAACTAAACCCTAATTAAATTGTAATTAAGAACTAATTGAAATCTAACCTAACCCTAATTAAACCCTAATTTAAATCTAATTAAAATCTAACCCTAACCCTAATGTAATATTAAGACTAACCCTAGGTAACTGTAATACTAACCCCAACCCTAATTGAATCGTAATCCTTATCCTTATACTAATCCTACTCCTAATAAAACTATAACCTAACCCTTACCATAATTAGAGATAAATTAGGGTTAGGGATATAATTAGGACTAGTATTAGGTTTAGAAGTACAATTAAGTTCAAGGTTACAAGTAGAATTAGATTTAGGGTTATGAATAGGGTTAGCATTCAATTAAATTCAGTATTAACAATCCATTACGAAAAGGGTTTAATTAATGTTAGGGTTCAATTAAGTTTACATTTAAATTACATTTATGGGAGAAATCTTTGTCTTATGGTTAGTGTTAGGGTAAAAGTGTGATTATTGTTCAATTAAACTTAGAGTTATGGTTCAATTAGGGTTATAGTTCAATTAGGGTTAGAGTTACTATTGCAAATAAGATTATGAATAGGGTTATAATTATGGTTAGGGTTAGCATTTTGGTTCAATTAGGGTTCAATTATATAAAAAAATTATATATTTTTTATTTTAAAATTAAATGTATTAATATATAATAATTTCTAAAACATAATTATAATATTATTATATATTAATAAGAAATTGTATAATTATATATTACAAAAATATTAAAAAAATTATATATATAATAAAATAATATTATATAATTAAATATTAATTTATTTAATGTCTTCCATCTTGTGCATAGAATATGGTAAGGGAGAAACCTTATATTCTTATTCCATCCCATCTGATCCTAACCAGTTTTAACACCAATTGTAAATCTCTCCAATAGTAAAACCCTAATACCAAACCCAATAACTCCCTAAATCTAATGTACACCTAATACTAAACCTAACGCCATGTATTCTAACCATAACCTAATTTTGTAATATTTAAACTCTACTTCTATCTCAAAATGTAGTCTTAAGAAAAACTCTAATTAAAATTCAATCTCCAAGCATAACCTATAACCCTAACTACCATCCAACCCAACCTTAACTCCCTAAATCTAACTGTACACCTAATACATAATCCTAACAATATTAATATAATATTACATTAATATTAAATAATAATATTTATTATTTAATGATATCTCTCAGCGTATGTATGCTAGTTAAATAATTAATAATAATTATTTAATTATGGAGAAAATCCACAAGGTGAACAATAATTAAATAAATCAGACACCCTAACAGATAACATAAGAAATTAGTGACATATTTAAATAAACTAAATGTAATTTATTTATTTAAATAGTCAAATTTGGACTATAGGACATGAACCTACATTTTTCCCCTCTTTGTCATAATAGTTTATCGCATTGTGACCTTATTCTAATGCCCCCTCGGGAAAATTTATAACCCTCAATTTGATGATGTAATATTTAAACTCTATGCCAAAAAGTGCATCCTAAACCCTAGGGGAAACCCTCTATAAATAAATGTAGTCTTAAGAAAAACTCTAATTAAAATTCAATCTCCAAGCATAACTATAAGGCTATCAGAAAACTCAACTTTAATATGTGTATACTAACTTGAATCTTATTTGTATATCCAGACGTAATCCAAATCCTAAGCTTAATTATATCTCTATCAGAAACCCTAAATCTAATTCTAAAACTAATGCTAATCATAACCCTTCACTTCCATTAACCCTAATGCTTAACTCAATCATAATCCTAACAATATTAATATAATATTACATTAATATTAAATAATAATATTTATTATTTAATGATATCTCTCAGCGTATTTTATATATATTAATATTTAATATATGTATGCTAGTTAAATAATTAATAATAATTATTTAATTATGGAGAAAATCCACAAGGTGAACAATAATTAAATAAATCATAGGAATTTATTTAATTATAAGAAGACACAAGGAATTAATGACATATTTAAATAAATAAATAAATTGTATTTATTTAAATAATCAGGAGGAAATAGCACAGACAAATAATAATTAAATAAATTTAGGAATTTATTTAATTATAGATAGACATAAGAAATTAGTGACATATTTAAATAAACTAAATGTAATTTATTTATTTAAATAGTCATGAGGAATAAAAGATATGAATTAATTAAATAATTAATAATTATTTAATTAAGAGTTGAATTTGGACTATAGGACATAATTTAAATATTTGAATTATGTTGAGAAGAAATATGGAGAAAAATAAAGTTTGCAAGCCTAGGTCAATTTTATGTGTACATTTTTCCCCTCTTTGTCATAATGCAGTTTATCGCATTGTGACAAAGAAAATTCATTTTAGGATATGCCCCAACAAAGGTACGGAGTAGCTATGCCCCCTCGGGAAAATTTATGAATTGTGGCCAAGTGCTAAATTTTTTTGGAAAGTGTCTTGATAAGTCAATTTGATGACTAGAAAAATAATCGTGTAATTGGTTTCAAATTTCAGCAAGTTAAAAAGTAGTCAAAAAGTTGTTTCAACATGCCAAAAAGTGCATCCAATTATAAACCCTAGGGGAAACCCTAATTTTCACCCTATAAATAGGCATGAGGGGGGTAAAAAGGTAATTCATTTTCACTGTTTCCCTTAGGAAATTCTGAGCTCAGAGCGAGAGGACATTGCACGAAGCTGATTATTTTGGAGGCTGATCAAGTGTGTGGCTATCGAGTATGGACATACAGGTGGCTAGAGGGCTCAAGAGCAGTGGTATGTACCCTATACCCACTTGGTAATTTTATCATTTTATGTGCTTTTTAGGGCCTTGAAGTTACAATTTCAGATGCGTCGTTTTGTCGTTCAATGCATCTGCATGCATGAGGCATGCAAAAGAATTTGCATTGCACACATATGATGCATCACAATGCAAGTGCAAAGGTAGAGGTGGGTTCAATTTAACTTGATGCATTCACGAATTGGTGCAATACAAGTGTTGGGTCATGCAACACAATCACTTGATTGTCACACAAAAGTGGGTTGATTCAACGCATATGCTCAAAAGTGGGACAATTGATGGGGGGAACAACACATTTGCAATAAAGCAACGCATCTATGAGGCTAAGTGATTCAATCGCCATATCATGGTGCATTTGAGGGATGAAACAATGGATATGATGTGCAATGCAAATGAAGGGAAAAATGACACAACAGACTATTGCTAGAGTTTGCTTGATTTAGGCTCAATTGACTTGTGCACTTTTTATTAGTTAGATGATAAGGATGATATTCAATAATGCACTAACCTTTTTTTGTGTGTGCAGAGATGATTACCGCTGATATATACATGAGATTCAGCCAGTGGCATATGCGTTCATGGATCAGTTGAGGCTAGGTGAGTAGAGGTGATTGATTCACCTAAGATTATTTTATGTGACCTATATGACCATTATCCAGGGAAACAGGGGTCTCTTGACAGTGTTGGAAAAGAGATGGCACTCTAAGACATGCTCATTTTAGTTGCAGACAAGAGAGGCCATGCTGACACTTGAGGATGTCTACAAGATCCTACAGATTTCAATCAGTGGAGAGCAAGTAGCATATAATCCTTGATGGGGACAACAGGACATTGTAGAGTATTATGAGCATGATGATGTAGCACATCTAGGAATCCATGGGTATGATATTAGCTGGGAGTTCCTAACTGAGCATTATGGCCGATGGGAATGTATGTTGTGCACCCTGATAGCCAGGGTATTGATACCAAATCATCGAGGTCATTATTTTATAATAGGATGGGGGATGTAATGATTTAGATGATGCATGATAGGATAGTGTTTACTTGGGGGGAACCCTTTCTAGGGATGTTATATCATCAACTTCATGATGTTGCATACAAGGATTCTACTAGTATCAGCTATGGGACCACACTCTTTATGATATGGGCATGGGAGCATATTGCAACATTTTGACCACCAGTACAAAGGCAGTTAGGTGAGGGGATGACCTATGTGTATCTATATGTAGAGTTGGTGACAAAAACTCAAGTGGTGGATATAGGATACTAGTTCCATTCCATTGATACCTTGGTTGAGTTTGTGTGGAGGCCATACAAGGATTGTGGATAGTGGCTAAGAGAGCATGAGCATCTATCATTTTGTTGAAATTTCAAGTATCTTATTGGGTAGACGGTGTAGTCATATCTCATCATAGAGATGTACCTACCGAAGTGGGTACTAAGACAATTTGGTGAGTAGCAGGATGTACCTATAGGCATTGTAGAGCATGCATGCTCATTACGAGAGTTAGTGTGGGGACTGTCGATATCAGTGAAATTGGTTGAGCAGTAGATTAATGGTTTAGTGGCATAGTAGTGGGGATGGAGTAGGGGACCAACAACTGTAGGGAACTCCCTAGATTTTGATGCATGGTGGCAGACTCATAGGCCACTTCATTTGATAGATCTGGATCAGTCAACATCGGTAGATTGACAAGTAGTGTTACCTCAGGTGCATTGAGTAGGGTGAGGAGTCAGAGATGGTGGCAGGGGGAGAGGGAGAGATGGAGGAGATGGGGGAGATGGATGAGGAGGGGGAGAGCTCAGAGGAAGGTAGGGAGAGTGAACCAACGAGTCGCACGATCACCACTATCACCTATTTGAGAGGTAGGTGAGTGAGAGGAGGGAGAGAGTGAGGTCAGGGCAGAGGGAGAGAAACCAAAGGGACCTCGTCTAGAGGTAGAGGTAGAGGTGGATAGGGAGGAGGATTTGGTCATGGGAGAAGAGGCACTGGATGTTGGTGGCGAGGAGGATAGAGGGAGAGATGAGGAGATAAATGATGTGGAGATGCAGATCAGAGAATAGATGGTGGAGGGTGAGGAGGTTCTAGCTAGGAGACCACCATTTCCTTGGGATGTGATAGTTGATCATCAACTAATAGATATGAAGAGTTAGTTGGATGAGGCCCTCACCTAGATTAGGAAAATAGAGGTAGAGCTGGAGGTTACCAGGATGGAGAGAGATCAGGTGGTCATGATTCAATAGAAGGCACAACAATGGTGTTCATTGTTTGCCAAGTTGTGTGATGGGCCTATGGGAGAGGTGGTGAGGGTAAGTGCTAGCCAAGCACACTACATGATATTGTATGAGATATTTGTGCCAACAGATGAGCGAGAGTCAATTTTTACTTAGTCTCAGAGTGAGACAGGTAGTGGCTTGAGGAGCAGTAGTAGGAGTCACAACAATATGAGCCGGAGTAGTGTGAGCCCGTCCACCTCATCTAGAAATTCATCAAGACATAGGTCATCAAACAGTCATAGGAACTCATCAGGGCATAGATCTAGTCACAACCATACATCATCATCAGGGCATAGGTCACATCACAATTGACCATCTACCACAGTACCTGAGTCATCATAGAGATAGCCTATCGTATTTGAGCAGAGATCAGCTCCTGAGAAAGCATAAGTCACCTCGTCCCTCACCCCAAGAGGATGAGGAAGGTACCTGCTAGGGAATATTTCATGTTACTATCACTATGTTTAGACACTTTATATATTGACCATCAAACCCACGAGCTCTATTTTTGGGATTCCTCGGGACTCTATCCTATGACATTATTTTGAGATTATTATATATGTGATGAAGTTTTTGGTGTGGAATCTATGCTATGTGTTGTGGTATGATGTGTTATGATTTTATTATGATGTGATATATGTTATGATTCCTATGATGATGCATTATATTTTTGTGATGTATGCATTTATGATGGTCATTTATGATGAGATGGTTTATGGTGATGATGACAATGTTCTATATATGCATATTATTTTTGACACTAATGAATGTCTTGCTTATGATTATGAATGCATTGATGTATGATTGTGTATGTATGGATTGTGCAATATATGATGCTTTATGTTATGATCCTTAATTTTTATGCATTAATGATATGAATGATGTATGAATTTTTTTTAATGTACTTATATGTTATGTTTATGCAAATGAATTGATGTCAATGATGTATTTATGCTAGTGATGTAAATGAAAATATGTGAATGGACTTACTTAAATGTGTAATGTACTAATGAAATTTCTATATATGAGAATGTATACAATTATATTTTTTTATGTCATAGGATATCATCAGGGGACAAAGGAAGAGAGATTACTAGACAGAAGGAGATGGATGTTAGTGTAGAGAAAGAATCCTTCAATATACTGCCAAAGTACTAATAGGTGTTGCTTTAACCATCATTAGGAGGATTATTGTAATGGCCCAAAAACACCATGATATGACATAAATCAATGGTGTGCAAGGTCACACCATTACATAGAACAAGCAGTCATAGACAAGGATGATTATGACTCATACGAGGAACTTAGTTGCCCCAATATTTTTGTCACAATCAACCACAAACAAGAAAGAAAATCCATGAAATGTCATTGCTCCTCTAAATCCTATGTAAGAGATCCTTGAGGACCTAGTAGCATGACAATTTAGACATATAAGACAATAATCATGATACATGGTTGCTCCTCTAAATCCTGATGTCAAGACATCCTTAAGGAACTAGTAGCATGACAGTTTGGATAGATAAGAAAATCATCATGATACGTCATTGCTCCTCTAAATCCTAATGTCAGGACATCCTCGAGGAACTAGTAGCATGATGAAAAATCAAATGAAATGTGTGACAAGATTAAAGATAGTTTTTTCCAAAGTGTTTTCCAAGTATGTTCAAATGTCAAGTATATTAATGCTAAGATGAAAATTTTGATGAAGCCTAGGTTTATGTTGAGCAGGCTAATGTGTGATGGATGTTAGGTAATGCAAAATTCAAGAAGGAAACATCCTGAATGATGTTGATGTTGAGGTGATTGATCCTCAAATGTCAAGAGAATCCCTCAAAATGCCAGATGACAATGTCGATACTTAGGAAACACAAATCATAAATAATTAATAAATGACACAAGCTGTTCTTTAGAAAGATGTATCTAAAGAATAACCAAGAGTTGACAAGTTTCAACTTGCTATGATAGTTTGACCAAGGTTGAATAGATGACCGAATTGACCACATGTCGATGTGGACACACCAATTTAATTGAAATGTCGATTAAATGATTGTCAAAGTTTGTTTAAGAGTTTACTGATTTAGGAAATTCATGAGAAAAGGATAATTGACTCAACAAACCCTAGGGGACTGAACCTAGGGGCCTTGGGGGCACATCAATTATGGCATTTCCTATGTCATACACTCAGATACCACGTAGTTTGTATAGAATTTGATTGACAAGATTGACTAAAAAAGATTTGATTTATTTGAAGATATCTAACATGTGTGATAGTGAAGGTGACGAACCCTAAAGGACTGTCCTAGTGTGGCCTCGGGGGCTCATTGATTGATAGCCTTGCCTATGTAGTAATGCACAGAGACCTTGTAGTTTGACATGACTTGAATTTGACTATTTGGCAAAAGACAGAGTCATGATTTTATTTGGAAAACCTAAAAGGACTAACCTAATGCATTGAGGGCTCATCGGTAGATGGCCTTGCCTATGTTTAGTCACAGAGGAAATGTAGTTCGATGATGAAAAAGAATGACACAATTGACATGACAAACTATGACTCTTTTTTTGGGATTTTTGAGTGTTATTTGGATGTTTTTGTGTTTTTGACATGTTTTATTTATTTGGATTTTTTCAAGACATTTTATGATTTTTATGGATTTTTTAGGAAATTTTTTTATTTTTATGAAAAAAAATTGAAGACATTTTATGATTTTTTTTGGGATTTTTTAAGGACATTTTACGATTTACGGGACCACTGCGAGATCCACTGCAATCAGGTGATAAGGGTGTTTCCCCCAGTCTGGTCTAGGACTAGCCAAATTGAATGAGATGGAAAAAAACATGCTCAGGATAAAAGGTGGAGGATATGCAAGACATGATGTCAACCATTGTCAGTGATGGATAGAAATAACTAGACTTTATGAAATTTTTTATGAGGGTGTCAAAAGATCTTACATTTATTATGGACAAAGGTAGATGGAGTGATAGGAGATGGAAAATGAAATAATTCATATGCATGGTGCCTATTTGCTAGTTTTTCACCATGGTACTTATCGAAAGTGCCATCGAAGTGGTTTTCACTATTGGAAGGATTATTTTTCTTTACTATTTTTGATATTTTTTGATTCTTTTGGTGTCACCAAGGTGCCTATTTCCAAGGTTTTCAACAGGGTGACGTTTTTTTTGTATTTTCAATTTTTTTGTATTTTTGTGGTTTTTAGCCAAGCTCTATGATGCTATGTGTAGAACTTGCACAGATGCAAACTATTGATAGGTTCTATAAATTTTTCCCCAGATAGAGTAGCTAACTGGTAAGGACCAGAATTGAATGTGACAGTGATGATGTAAGGACCCAGCCAATTAGGCTTGAAATTTCTGGTCTTCTTATAGTCATCTTGATTGTTTGGATTTTGCATCAAGACCAAGTCACCAGTGTCAAAATTTCAGACCATAACTCGTTTGTTATAACTTTGGAAAAGATGATTCTGATATGCTTGTAAGTGAGTCAAGTCATTTTGTCTGTGTTCTTTGAACAATTCCAACTCATGCAATCAAGACAGTTAGTATTCTTCATCATCAATCAATCCCTTCATGGAGACCCTTAAGGAGGGTATTTCAACCTCAATGGGAAGGATAGCTTTAGATCCAAAGACCAAAGCAAATGGGGTGGCACCATTCGGCATATGGATGCTAGTGTGGTAAGCCCATAAAGTAGGATTAAGTTAGAGATGCTAGTCATGGCCAACGCCATTAATAGTCTTCTTAAGAATCTTAATGATTGTCTTGTTAGATTATTTATCTTGATCGTTACCTCGTGGCTAATAGGGCATCAAGAATTGATGTTGAATATGGAAGCACTCACAAAGCTCATAGACATCCTAATTTTTGAAAGGATTACCATTGTATGTGATGATAGATTGGGGAACACCATATTGATAGATGATGTAGTTAAGGATGAATTTGGAAATTTATTTACTAGTTATGTAGGTGAGGGGAATGCCTTCTATCGATTTGGTGAAATATTTGGTGGCAATGATAATGAACTTGTGGCCATTGGATGATTTTGGATGGATTTTACCCACGAGACTGAGTACCCATTTTGTGAAGGGCCAAGGAGAAGTGATTGGTTGAAGTTCTTATGCAGGAAAATGAATGAGATCATTGTGCACCTAACATTGATGACATGTTATCACAAACTGAAGGGCATCCTTTTCCATGATTTTCCAGTAGTAACCAAGTCTCATAACTTTCTTGGCTAAGGTTGGACCACTCGAATGAGATCCACATATACCCTCATGCACCTCACATAAGTTTGTGCTTCATCTATGTCAAGACATCAAAGAAGGGTATTGCCAAAGCTTTGTTTGTATAGGGTGTGACTGATGATGGTATAATGGGTGGCTTTACTAATAAAGGACTTGAGTTGGCTATTGGAAAGGTTTGGTAGGAAAGTATGGGAATAGAGGAAATCATATATGTCTTGGTACTAAGGGGAATTAGGACCAATGAGCTTGCAAACCATTTCGCACTCAGGAATATCATAAGTAGGAACCGATAGTTGTTCCACTAAGAACTCAAATTGTGACACATTACTAGGAATATCTAAGAGAGGTCCAATCATGGCCATATCATTTTCTTCTTCTTTTTGTGCTCTAGCAACCTTCTCAAAAGTGATCATATGGAAATATGACATGAAACTATCCACCATGTATTTATAAGGTATCAACTTCTCATCCTTGGTGTTGTACTCATTGTTGACTTGGTTGATAACTAACTGAGAATCTCCAAAGACTAGGAGTGCTTTGATTTTCCACTTGATGGCCATTAAAGGTCCTATTACAAGTGCTTCATATTCAAAAACATTATTAGTGAATGGGAAGGTGATTCAGAATGACTTAGGAATAGAATCTCCTTGTGGTATGATGAATAATATGCCTTCTCTTGAGCCATGACCTATATGGAACACATCAAAATAGAGTTTCCAAGGTAATTTAGGGCCTACATGAAAGATGGATTCATTTGGGAAGTCAACTACCAAAGGGTGATCACCTCGTATAGGTGTGTTAGCGAGCTGATATCCTATGACCTATCCTTTTATTGCTTTGTGTTCCACATACTGTATGTCATATTCACTAAGTATCATGAACCTTTTTTCAAATGGTGTTGTTAATGTTGCCCGACTGAGGAGATAGTTCAATGGATCTATCTTAGCCACTAGTTGTGTTTTATGGTTCAACATGTAATGTCTCAATTTTTGAGTGACAAAGACAACTACGAGGCAAGCATGTCCAATAGGAGTGTAGTTGAGTTCATACCCAACCAAGGTGTGATTGATGTAATATATGGATATTTCTTTCTCATCATGGTCATTTTTTGCAAGTGATTCTCCTAGTGTTGAAGTGGTTGCCAAAATGTACAAGATCATAGGTTTTCCATCAATGGGTGAAATTAGGACTAGTGGTGTAAGAAGGTAGTCTTTGATTTGTTGAAAATACACTTGACACTTTTCATTCCACACAAAGGGGATTCCCTTGCATAGAAAATATTGCAAAGGTTGACATTTTTTAGCTAACTGTGTAATGAAATGTCGGATGGACTGTAATCTTCCCTGTAATGTTCTGAGCTTACTGATTCCTTTAAGTGGAGACATGTCCAAGATTGATTTTACTTTAGCTGGATCAACTTTGATGCCTTGGCGAGAAACTATATACCCCTAGAGTTTACTTGAAGTCACACCAAAACTACACTTCTTAGGGTTGAGATGGACTTTATACTGTTCCATCCTTTTAAATATTTTTTCCAACACTTTTAGATGATCATGACATGTTAAGGAATTTTCCAAGAGATCATTAACATAGTCTTCCATTAGCATGTGCACAAGATCATAAAATATTGTGGTCATATCCCATTAATACGTAGAACCTACATTCTTTAGGCCAAAAGGTATAACATTCCAACAATATGTACCCCAAGGACAAATGAATGTTGTTTTGTGTTGATCTCCTAGTGCGATGGAAATCTAATTATATCCCAAGAAACCATCCATGAGGGACAACATCTCATATCCTACTATGAGATCCACTATGATATCTATATTTGGAAGTGGAAAATCATCTTTTGGGCATGCCTTGCTCAAATCCCGAAAGTATGTGTAAATACATATTTGACCATTTGTTTTGGTGGTAGGTATGAGGTTTGATATCTAGTCGACATAGCCTATCGATCTTATGAACCTCACATCTAGTAACTTTTTGATTTCAACTTTGACTAGTAAGGAAATCTACGGGTGCATCTTTTGTAGCTTTTTTTTTACTGGTTTTGCATCTACAAGCAAGGGAAGATGATGTAAAACTAATGTTGGATCTAATCCTAGCATATCAACATAGGAACATACGAAGTTGACCTTTCGCTCTAAGAAGAACTCTTGAAACTCAGGCTATTCCTCTTTTGTTAACGAGGCTACAAAGAGAATTGTTTTGGGATTTTCAAGTGTGGCTATATTGACTTCAATGGTATCTTTAATGAGCATGGCCAATTTATCTTGGGTAATGGGAAGAAATTACAATCCTCCATCCTTGGGTACCTCAGAGAGGTTTTCACCATTGAATACATCCTTTCTTTTACCTTTGTGTCATCAGAAGGTGCCTTGTTGTTTTCACCTAAAGACGTGTCTTTTCTTGTTTTATTTTTATTACTTTTGCAACTAGAGGATTGAACAATCTCCTTGAAGTATGCTAAAAAATAAAGATCTATAGTGAATCGAGCTTTATGGTCCCCCACTCGGTATTCCTTCACGGAGTCCCATGAATTTGGAAATATCCTTGTCATTTTCAAAAGTGTCTATGATAGGTGAGTCTTGTTGGTCCCAATCAATGAGTTGTGGGTATATAAGGGAGATGCCATCATTAGTGTTGGTGAAAGGTGGAGATGATGTTGATATCATGCAAACTGAGGCTAAAAGGGAAAAGAAAAAAGTATCCTTAAAGTCCTAGGAGGATTCCATCCAATCATCATCTTCATTCGACTCAGGAAAGTTGGACTCATGTTCAAAATAGGGGATAAAGAGTGGGAATGATGGTCAATAGGATCAAGTGGAAATTTAGGTTTATCATCATCATGAGCCCAAAATATTTTTACCCAATCTTCTCTTTTCATTGGGATTTTAAGAGGGTTTTTAGAAGGTTCAACGTTAAACATTTATCTGAATTTTTCATCAAAAGAAGGCTGACCTGGTTCTCGAAACATTTCATCAAGCTCATAGTCACTCAGGGATCTTTTAGAATCATATTCCCACTCGTGCGATTCAGTCTCGGTATGGGAGTCTTCGATTGTCTTGACACTTTCAGAAGCGTTTATGCCCTCACCTGAAAGTACATGGGTACATGGACCATCAACCTTGATTGGCTCAAACCCTAACCCCAGATTCTTTGGTCTTCTAGATGAGATTATGGGCTCTTTTCCTCTAGTCTTGTTTATACCAAGGCCACTAGTTCCATGATAAAAATTTTCCTTCATCATCTCATATCCTTTTCCATATTGTTGTACTTGTAATGGAGGTAGGTCTTCCATGTCTTTGTAAATCTAGACCGATATATCTTCAATATCTTCTTTATTTAGCTCTCCCCAGTTTTTCAAAGTAATTGTAGGAGGAGCTTTAAAGACCTCTTTGGTCTCTAGTCTGAAACAAGGCCTACCATAATATTTTGGAGACTTGGGTACATCTTAGTGATACAATAGGTAGTGTTTAATTTGTACTGGCCACAACCTTTGTCCTAGATCTTGATGTTCAGGTTGACACTTGGGATGGTGGAAGTATATGGTACGAAGAAGGTTGAAGGAGTGGACATGGATGACTTGGTAAGTGTAGATGGATCGATGTATTTGGAAGAGGTAGATGTCAAAGCTTCATGATTAATAGGAACTTGGTGTTCAGAAATTCCCCTCAAGTTGGTGCAATATTGAAATGGACCAGGATCACCAGGTATGGTAATCACAGTTCCATCGAAAGGAAACTTCAAACATTGGTGATAGATGGACGGTGCGGCCTTCAATGCGTGAATCCAAGGTCGACCAAGTAGGATGTTGTAAGGTAACTCAAGATATAGGACCTAACATGTGGTATCTATAATTACTAGCCCCACATGAATAGGGAGCTTGATAATTCCCTTAGAAGAACATTCCTCATCATCATATGCTTTTATGACTATGCTTTTGGTGGCATCTACACATGCATCAGAGAAGCCTAATGCCTTGACCAATTTTAAGGAGCATATGTTCAATCATGTTCCGCCATCTACTAGGACTCATCTAACCTTGTGTTTGTGGATGAAAAATTTAGTATGAAATGCATCATTATTAGATGGTTTAGGCGAGGAGTAAACTTTTTCTAAAAAGGTGACATGATGGGAAGTAGTCAAATATCCAACAATAGCTTCAAAGTGGTTGACATCAATGTTAGTAGGAACAGAAAAATCCTTTAAGGCCTTATCAAGGATAGCTTTATGTGTGGGTGAGATGCGTAATAGTTGAATTATGGAAATTTGTGTGGGAGTTTTACCCAATTGGTCAACAAGGTTGAATTGTCCTTTGGGTTGCAGTTGTTTAGCAGAAGGACCAAGTATTGTGATCTTTCCTTGATGAGTGGTGGCATTACACTCTGGAGTCTTTTTAACGGTGACAGTATTAATATGTTCATTAGCATCTCAAAGGTGATTAATTATAGGTCAACTTGACTAGTCAGAGGTAGTACAAGTGTAATTGGCTCTGTTGTTAGTCTTTTGACTTGACGAAGAGGGATTACTTGAACCATGATCTTGCGATGGATTTTTGTGAATTGTATGGTATGAGTTAGAAGAAAATTGTTGACCTTCTATTTTAATGAAACGACTTTAAATAATGTCTTGTATGAGATTTCTCAACTTTCTGTGGGATGAGGTTTTATGTCCTTTTATTTGATGATAATCACAAAAGGCATTATCATCCCACCATGATGGTTTGAACTACCCTGGGTCATATGGTTTAGGATTCTCCAATGTTATGATGTTAGACTGGACAAGTTTCTTGAGGACAACTTCAATTGGTTCTCCCAAGGGGGTGTATGTGCATTTTTTGGGAAATTGTCGGGCTGGTCATTGTTATCCTTGGTATTGATTGTTTTGAATGGAATTTGTTGTAGGTGTTGGGGTGGTCAAAGCAGCATTTTTTGGTTGAGATACCCTAAGTGTGATGGTAGGACCTATTGTATTTACTACTTTAGCATCGACAATGCCATCATTGGTAATATGTTTATTATTGACCCAATATTTGTTCTTGTCATTAGTTCAGTCCATGTTTATGTTCTTGTTGGAATATTTAAGTTCACCTTTTGCAATGAGAGTTTTTTCAAGTTGAACTCCCTTTTCAACAAGGTTTGTGAAGATTGTAACTAAGGGAAAAAATTTAGGTATTTCATTAAAGGTTGGAAAATCAATGAAGACAGTAAAACCTAAAGCAGTTACAAAACACAATGGAAGTAAATGAGAGAAAAATTATACCAGATAATCGCCGTGACCTCCATGATTCATTTTTGTAACACCTTCTAGCTTGTTGGTTGATGTATTGCCCTCAGATCGAACACACAAGCAATCTGGAAATAAATGTCTAAGTCATACACCAAGCTTTGAAGTATTTTATCAAAGTCTAAATGCCTAAGTGAAATGCCTATGCCTAAATATGCCAAAATAATAATATAATTTATGAACATCTTATGTCTCTATGTGTAATGTGTCGAATCTAAAAATGAGCGCAAAATAGAAATTTATAGAAAATTCCATTTTGAATGGATGGATGAGATTGACCTTTGACAGAGACCTAAAATCAAGGGATGAGATTAAATCTAATAATCCGTAATCAGGGTTAGGGTAAAATCATTAAGTGAGCAGTCGAGATTTCATCCGAGAGAATCAAATCAGTGGTGGAGAATAAATGAAATAATTAATTTAGAAAATGAAGATATTCAAAAATCAAGAAGATAAAGATTGCCTGATTTGTGAGATTCAAAAAATCGAGAAGATAAGAGTTGAACTGAAGATTCAATTTGAAAAATCAAGAATCTGCCCGATTACTTGATTTTTAGAAGATTAATTACCATTTTGATTTAAATTAATTCAAAATATGGATTTTGTGAGATAATAAATAATTGATTTTAAGATTATTTACCAAAATTAACTGTCAGTTAAGAATGTGATGACATTTTAAATAATTTCATTTATTTAAAATGAGAGGAATATTAATTTCAACAATTAAATAATTAAAGATAATTATTTAATTTAGAAGATATGACCAATAATTAAATAAATTAAATAATTCATTTAATTATGACAATTAGTGACATATTAAATAAATAAATAAGATTCATTTATTTAATAATCGGGAAGAAATGACTGAAGAAGGGTAATTAAATAAATTAAGAAATTTATTTAATTAAGGGTAGACTTAGACAATTAATGACATATTGAATAAATAAATATAATTTATTTATTTAATAATCATGAAGAATAAAAGAACATTAATTAATTAAATAATTATGAATTATTTAATCAATAGTCAAATGTGGACTAAAGACATAATTAAATGTCATAATTATGCTAGGACAAAAGTGGTAAAAATAGAGCTTACAGGCCTAGGTCATTTTTAAGTGTCTACATTTTTCCCCTCTTTGTCATAATGTAGCATGTCTCATTGTGACAAAGAAAATAAGTCAAAAATATACCCCAGTGCAAAATAAGATGAGGAAGAATGATGAGGAGGGTAGCAGTATGCCCCCTCAAGAGGACAGACAGGTTCCAAGAACAGGGGTGTGCTCTCGAAATTGATGAGAAGACTAGAATATGAAGAGACAAAGAAATGTTAGTGCAAAAGATATGGATGAAATTCCTATATGAGATGGGTGAGAGAAGATGACAAGACTAAAGAAGATGCATGTTAGTTCCTAGACCAAATCCTTCAAAACATTTCCATAGGACTTTAATATTTATTGCTCTTAATCATCATTGGGTGATAAAAATGACACAAATGGACAAAAAACACCATGATATGATGTAGAACAAGGTGTGCAAGGTCATTCACTTGAAAAACAGATAGTCACAGACAAGGAATTTCCTAAATCATACTAAGGGTGAAGTTTCCCCAGTCTTTTTGTCGAGACAATCCACAGACAGTAGTCAAAGAAAATAAAATAGGCCAGGAGACATCATCGCACCTCTAAATCCTTTATGGGACATCCTTGAGGTAGCTAGTAACATGACCAAAAGGAAAAGATAGTAAAAGTTCAGACAAAAATAGACAAAATAGTCAAAAGATAAGACAAGAAAGACCAAAAATATTAATAGCCATGTAATTTTGTTTTCCAAAGATTGGATTGTTGTTGTTTTCATAGTTTTGACAGTTTGAAAGTTTCACCAATTCAATGGTGTTGACAGTTTGACAGGGCCTATTGTCAGGAAGGAAACAACTTGAAAAGGAAAAGGACATTTTGACGAGGTCCAACTCCAAGAAGGACACATCTTGAAGAGGACCAAAGAGTGACGAGACTGACATTGTTTTGACTGATATGTTTTGGCAAGTTGACTGATGTTGACTATATGATTGATTGGACTATGCTATCTGATTTTGACTAATTTTTACATTGACGTTTCAAATGACTATTTTGTGTTCGAGTTTGACTATGTTTGACTTATTTTTCTAACGTGACGATTGTGACAAATGCCCTGATTTTATTTGGACCAACCTAAAAGGACTGACCTAATGTCTCGGGGACTCATTGACCGATGGCCTTGCCTACGTAACAAATGTACAGAGACAACGTAGTTCAATAATGACATGGACTGATTGAAATGACTGAATTTGATTCCATTTTTAGGATTTTGACATTGATTTGTATGTTTTTGTGTTTTTCTTCAGGATGTTTTTCTAATTTTTAGGTCTTTCTTTAGGACATTTTTATGATGTTTGTCTTTTTTCAGGACAATTTATGATTTTTTTGGATTTTGACATTTAAGAGGATCATGAAAATGTATATGATTGATGCCTACACATGAGAATCTAAGGAAAAATATGATTATGCCCCTAGTCAAGATGAATACCAATTGGCAGGTGATGACAATGTTGTTTGATGTGGGAAGGACGCATCCCAAAACAACGTGAGGACGATGACGATAATGTGATGAAAGTATGGAGGTCTACAGCCAGGCTAGGAACAAAGTCAAGTAATGTTTTGGATAATGTGCTTGTATGGACGAATAGTCATTGCATTTGGAATGACTTGGTTAGGGCTAGATGGGATGATGGAGTATCCTTAGACCGTTTGACAAGGGAAAGCCAAGACAAGTGACCGAAATGAAAGGATAGGGGGTGGCCTTGGTAAAGGATGGGAGACATGAGACTAAGGGAATTGTCATATGATTTTCAAGGACTATATCATATAAGGAAATAAGATGATGACGGTCAATGACATGATGTTTCATGAATCATGTATGACTGAAGGATAGACATGTCAAGAGTTTTCCCAAAGCATGATTTATGTGTGCTAGTTTTATGTCAAGACCAAGATAGGTGGAAAAGTGAATGGAAATGATATGGATCAAATGGTTGGATGCCAATGTCAAGAGGAAGGTCTAGAAGATGAGATGACTTGCCCCCAAGTGTAAGAGTCCACATAGATGATTTATTTTACACATGACGCCTATTTGCCAGGTTTTCATCATGGTACTTATCCAGGGCACCTATTTGCGAAGTTTTCACCATTGGATGCAATTTTTATCTTTATTAATTTCTTGAATTTTTTATTTTTTTGGTGTCACCAAGATGCCTATTTGCCAGGTTTTCATCAAGGTGATGATGTTTTACATTTTTCATTTTTAAATTTTTTTTTTTTGTATTTCTGATTTTGTGGATAGCCTGGATGCTTTAGATGACCACTAACTATTATGAATCCATTGACAGTGCCGATGTAGATAATGGTGTCATGATATGCCAATAATGACCTTGCTAAAAGGTTGTTTGGACGTTTGGATGAATCACTTTTTATTTTCCAAACTTGGGATGGTGGATGATGGATTTTGGAATTTTGATTGGGACGAAATTTGGAACCAACACTTTTATATTCCTTGCTTGATGAAAATTTTGAAGGAGGTGGAAATTTGTTGTATGTTGGAGTCCTCTTTGCTTGTGGCTCCACATTATGATTGACTTTTGAATTTGGAATATTTTCTTTGTTTGATCCATCTTTCTTTGGGATCCATTTCATTTGTCCACTTTTCCTTTTGTTTGATTCAATGGCCTTTGACATTTGATTTTGATCTTTTGACTTGTAAGACTTTTATTTTTGTTTTTCCCAAGGGGGAGGTTGATTCATGATAGAATGATAGTTTATGGTGTGGGTGGATGGGGTGTTGGCAACAATCTTATGACAAAAACAACCGTCATTCTATCATGAATCAACCTCCCCTTTGGGACCAACAAAAACAAAAGTCTTACAAGTCAAAAGATCAAACTCAAATCTCAAAGGCCATTGAATCAAACAAAAGGAAAAGTGGACAAATGAAATGAATCCCAAAGAAAGATGGATCAAACAAAGAAAATATTCCAAATTCAAAAGTCAATCATAATGTGGAGCCACAAGCAAAGAGGACTCCCACATACAAAAAATGTCCACCTCATTCAAAATGGTCATCAAGCAAGGCATATAAAAGTGTTGGTTCCAAATGTTGTCCCAATCAAAATTCCAAAATCCGTCGTCCACCATCCCAAGTTTGGAAAATAAAAAGTGATTCATCCAAATGTCCAAACAACCTTTCAACAAGGTCATTATTGGCATATCATGGCACCAGTCTCTACATCGGCACCGTCAATGGATTCATAATAGTCAGTGGTCATCTAAAGTATCCAGGCTATCCAAAAAATCATAAATACAAAAAATAAAAAATAAAAATTGAAAAATGTAAAACATCGTCACCCTAATGAAAACCTGGCAAATAGGCATCTTGGTGACACCAAAAAAATCAAAAAGTCAAGAAAATAGTAAAGAGAAAAATTTCATCCAACGGTGAAAACATCATAAAAATCTCCTAAAGAAAGACCTAAAAATTAGAAAAACATCCTGAAGAAAAACATAAAAACATCCAAATCAATGTCAAAATCCTAAAAATGGAGTCAAATTCAGTCATGTCAATTAGTCCATGTCATTGTCAAACTACGTTGTCTCTGTGCATTTGCTACGTAGGAAAGGCCATCAGTCGATGAGTCCCTGAGACATTAGGTTAGTACTTTTAGGTTGGTCCAAACAAAATCATGGCATTTGTCACAATCTTCACATCGGTGAAATAAGTCAGACATAGTCAAACTCGGACACAAGACAGTCATTCAAAACATCAATGTCAAAATTGGTCAAAATCAGATAACATAGTCCAATCAATCATACAGTCAACATCAGTCAACTTGCCAAAACATATTAGTCAAAACACTGTCAGTCTCATCAATCTTTGGTCCTCTTCAAGATGTGTCCTTGGAGTTGGACCTTGTCAAAATGTCCTTTTCCTTTTCAAGTTGTGTCCTTCCTGACAATAGGCCCTGTCAAACTATCAACACCGTCAAATTGGAAAAACTCTCAAACTATCAAAATTGTGAAACCAACAACAATCCAATCTTTGGAAAACAAAATTACATGGTTGTTAATCTTTCTAGTCTTTCTAGTCTTATCTTTTGACTATTTTGTCTATTTTTGTCAGATCTTTTATAGTCTTTTCTTTTTGGTCATATTACTAGCTACCTCGAGGATGTCCCATAAAGGATTTAGAGGTGCGATGATGTCTCCTAGCCTATTTTATTTTCTTTGACTGCTGTCTGTGGATTGTCTCGACAAAGAGACTGGGGCAACTTCACCCTTAGAATGATTTAGGACATTCCTTTTTTGTCACTGTTTGTTTTTAAAGTGGATGACCTTGCACACCTTGGTCATATCATGGTGTTTTTTTTCCATTTGTGTCATTTTTACTACCCAATGATGATTAAGAGCAATAAATATTAAAGTCCTATGGTAATGTTTTGAAGGATTTGGTCTAGGAACTAACATGCATCTTCTTTAGTCTTGTCATCTTCTCTCACCCATATCATATAGGCATTGCATCCATATCATCATCCATATCTTTTGCACTAACATTTCTTTGTCTCTTCATATTCTAGTCTTCTCATCAATTTTGAGAGCACACCCATGTTCTTTGAACCCGTCTATCCTCTTGAGGGGGCATACCGCTACCCTCCTCGTCATTCTTCCTCATCTATTTTGCACTGGGGTATATTTTTGACTTATTTTCTTTGTCACAATGAGACATGCTACATTATGACAAAGAAGGGAAAAATGTAGACACTTAAAAATGACCTAGGCTTGCAAGCTCTATTTTTACCACTTTTGTCCTAACATAATTATGACATTTAATTGTCTTTGGTCCACATTCAACTATTGATTAAATAATTCATAATTATTTAATTAATTCATGTTCTTTTATTCTTCATGATTATTAAATAAATAAATTATATTTATTTATTCAATACGTCATTAATTGTCTAAGTCTACCCTTAATTAAATAAATTTCTTAATTTATTTAATTACCCTTCTTCAGTCATTTCTTCTCGATTATTAAATAAATGAATCTTATTTATTTATTTAATATGTCACTAATTGTCATAATTAAATGAATTATTTAATTTATTTAATTATTGGTCATATCTTCTAAATTAAATAATTATCTTTAATAATTTAATTGTTGAAATTAATATTCCTCTCATTTTAAATAAATGAAATTATTTAAAATGTCATCACATTCTTAACTGACAGTTAATTTTGGTAAATAATCTTAAAATCATTTATTTATTATATCACAAAATCCATATTTTGAATTAATTTAATTCAAAATGGTAACTAATCTTCTAAAAATAAAGTAATCGGGCAAATTCTTGATTTTCCAAATTGAATCTTCAGTTCAACTCTTATCTTCTCGATTTTTTGAATCTCACAAATCAAGCAATCTTTATCTTCTTAATTTTTGAATATCTTCTTTTTCTATATTAATTATCTCATTTATTCTCCACCACTGATTTGATTATCTCGGATGAAATTTCAACCGCTCATTTAATGATTTTACCCTAACCCTGATTAGGGATTATCAGATTTAATCTCGTCCCTTGATTTTAGGTCTCTATTGAAGGTCAATCTTGTCCATCCATTCAAAATGGAATTTTCTATAAAATGCTATTTTTCTCTCATCTTTAGATTAGACACATTACACACAGAGACATTAGATGTTCATAAATTATATTATTATTCTGGCATATTTAGGCATAGGCATTTCACTTAGGCATTTAGACTTTGATAAAATCCTTCAAAGCTTGGTGTAGGACTTAGACATTTATTTCCAGATTGCTTGTGTGTTCGATTTGAGGGAAATACGTCAACCAACAAGCTAGAAGGTGTTACAAAAATGAATCCTGGAGGTCTAGATGATTAACTGGTATAATTGTTCTCTCATTTACTTCCATTGTGTTTTGTAATTGCTTTGGGTTTTACTATCTTCATTGATTTTCCAACCTTTAATCAAATACCTAAAAATTTACCCTTAGTTACAAAGGTAGTGCAATAGTTGACTTACAAGTTGTATTTCAATGATCCAACAAGGTTTTGAACAAACATGTTCACTTTCTCCTTTTCAGGTATCTCAACAGGACATTAACTTGCTAGACCTCGCCATCTTTGGAAGAACAGAATGAATGTTTCACCAATTTCTTCTTGGGTGGTATTACATAATGTGGCAATATTAATGTCAGTATGAATGTTTTAGGCATAATTTTCCACAAATTTACTGGCGAGTTCATCCCATGATTTTATCCCTTTGGGAAAGAGTGTGAACCAATCAAGTGCAAGACCTGTGACACTTCTAGGAAAGAGTCTCATCAAATAAGTGTGTTTGTATGCAACATCTACATAATTGGTCATGAATTCTCTTATATGCTCAATGGGATTGGTCTTTCCTTTGTATTTGGAGAAATTTGGTACCACATATCCTGGAGGGAATGGTGGCTTGTGTAAGCTTTTGTCAAATGGATATGGAAATAAATCAAAGGACATGTGATTCTTCTTGTTTGATAATTGTATGTCCTCCACTTGTTTTTGGAAGGTAGCTAGTTGGGACCTTAGTGTGTCTACTATAGGATTGTTGGTGGTGTGACACATGCTGGTAATTTGTACCCCATGGGTTCCCATTTGTTGTGATGGTATGTTTTGACTTTAAATGTATTGATGTTGAGCATATTGCAGATTTTGAGATGGGATTTGTTGGTATTGAACATTTTGAGTGGGAATTTGTTGTTGTGTATGAATATAGAATGTGTTTGATGTTGTGGTTGTGTTTTTGATATGTGGTTGTCATTGATGTCAACACTATTAGCATTAATTCACTTGAAGCTGTATATGTCAAGGATATTGAGAAAATTGTAATAAATAGGTTGTAGGTTGTCAGTGGTGAAGTGAAGTTCAGTGTGTCAGTAAGTTCTGTAAGTTGATGATCAGAGGTTGTGGACTAAAGGGTTTGTTGCTGGATGTATCTAGTTTATCTATGTCGAGTTTATAAGATCTACGTGAAGATTTTCATTATGACAATTTTTTTTTGTTTCCTCAATTGGTGTTACTGATTGAAAATGAGACTATTTCAGTTAGTTTAGTTGTTGTGGATGCTTTTCTAATGATTCATGTTGTTTTTGGATGTTTCTATATCCTGCTCTATCTTTGCTGAACTACTGCATTGATCGTTGTGCTTGTGGTTGGTTTATTTTCTCTTGTGTGTTCACATTTTTCTTGTTCTTGGCCAACATGGTATTTGTAGAGTGTTGTGGATATTTGAGGTGTAATTAATTGAAGTATTTTTGAGTTGAAGATGTTGTTTTGGGTCTTCACTATGCTATGGCTAACTTTTTCTGATTCACATTAATAATATTTAATGTTTTGGGCCGACAGTTCATATTCATTTTATTATTTTTGTTGAAGCTGACATGAAGGGATGAAATTTGTTGTTACAGATATATAAGAGCGATTTTTTGAATTGAACTATGCAAGTGTGTTCCATAGTGTGCTTCTGTGTGTATATGTGCAAATATCATTCAAATGAAAATCAGAGTGTGAGGAAGTGTGTAGAAGAGTGAAGAAGTGTTCATGTACTTAATTGGAAGTGTGATCAGGCATTAGCAGATGTTATTTTATTAGTTCAAATCCCTGCAGATGTGATCCAATTATTTTTGTAAGACAGTCCATCTTTGGGAAGTTAGCCTTGTTGTAATTGAGCAGTGAGCTCTAGGTAGTGTGCCTTAATGCATGTGCATTCCCCATTTCATTCTTTATACTTTTAATAGGGTATAATCTTGTGGACTGCCCTCCACCGTTGTTTTTCCCCTAATAGGGTTTCCATGTAAAAAATATTGGTGTTATGTGTGTTTCTGTTGTGTTGATGATTTATGTTTTCATGGTTAATAATTAGATCTGAGAATAAGGATTAATAAATTTAATATGTTTGAAATTCGGTGACTACTGATTCACCACCCCTCTCAGTTGTCTACCCTTTTGTTGCCAAAATTTGGTATCAGAGCAAGTTCCTTGGAAGAAGTTTAAAAACATAAGGTGATATGGGATGGCAAGCTACAAGAAGGATAGTCCGAGATTTGATGGAACAAATTATTCTCTATGGAAGGATCGAATGGAGTGTCATTTAAGATGCATTGGTGAACCCTACTGGAACATTACATGTACTAGGTATGTTATTCCACTGAATGGTACTTATGTTGAGTATAATATCCAGGCTAAGGGAGCTTTGTTGAGTGCTTTGACTAATTATGAGATGATAAATGTGATCTAGTTCAACAAAGCACCAATGTTATTTTCAATCTCCAAACTTGAATTCTTCACTCCAAGGCATTCAACATGTCACATGGGGTCTGCAAATACAACTTTCAACAACTAGAACATTCTCCAAATAATTATTTTACAAAACCCTAAGTCTACCTATCTCATAAGCCTAATACATGATTATATTAGGATAGGGATTCATCAAACTTTCCCCTAACTCCATCCCCTACTCTTGCAAATACTAAAAATATTAAAAACATCCTACCTATTAAACAGGTATAGGACAACTGAGAGGGGGGGTGAATTAGTTTTCACACAAATAACAAACTTAAAAATTTATCACTTATCAAATCTTCAACCACACTATTATGTTATTAAACATGAGCATGAAACAAAAATAACATAAATTAAATCAACATAATGGAAAACCCAATAAGGGAAAAACCACAGTGAGGGTTAACTCACAATATAAAGATTATAAAACTGAATACAGAGGCTCACTACCTACAAAGGACTCATTGTCTAATAGAGAGGCTCACTACCTATAGATACAAAAGAGAACAGAAGATCCACCACTACAATTAAAGCACATTCACAGGATTATAGAAACCTTTAGTTTACTGCTTCAACATACTGAAAAATGCTATCACAACTCACTCACACACACTTATGCTCTTATGATTTGTGGCACACTTTCCTCACTTTGCATCACTCTCTCATCAACTCTTCACAATTCAACTTTCTTTCATACTATTCTCAGCCTTAGAGACATTTACCAAGGTCAGCCACAAGGCATCGTTTAATGAATTCAAATTAAGTCAACAACTCAAAATTCCTGTGGTGGAAAGGAATAAGAGTGGACCAATAAAATTATTTTCTTGAATCTTCTACATGCTTCCTCAATTAAATTTTATTCTTCGAATGAAGTGTAAACACTAGGTCAGACAAACCTAATGAAAACATAAATAATTATCGATGTACATGCTTCCCAACTAGAAGATGACATGAAAATGCCACAACACACTTCCTTAAGCACAAGAATACATCTTAGAACCTTCTGGATACATCCACATCAAGAACAACAGGCTTCAATCACTGAATTTCTTTCATCAGACAATTTGGACTATGTAGACACACACAAAAATACTAAAACATGATTTCTAGATCTTCAGACTTCAAACCTCTTCACCAGAGCATAGAAAAGACCTTCACAAAGCATATTCCAAATCTCCAATATTTGAAATGAAACAAAGAAAAAATGTAGACCAACAACATTTCTCTCAGTCCACAGAATACCAACTCTACCAGAACAATTCACATATCGCTGAACGTACCTTTCACATACCATTACACCAAAAGCTAAAACTCAAGAGATATCACCACTAGATCACATTTATGAAACCTACAGGTCCACATATGCATATGATAACCAGAGGAGAAATGCGGAGCACAATCTGAATACATTCCTTCTTTTGATTTCACTTCTTTATTAATCTTCTCAAAAGCACTTGGAAACTCATCAAACCAACATATTTGCAACACCATAAAGATAGCTCTATGTACTTACAACATCTCACTAGCATCTCAACCATACACATACAATTTGTAACATACTAAATTGTGTTGACATCAATGAAAAAATTAATTACAACACCGCCAGACTAGCTCATACTTGCAACAATACCCCCCTTTGTCATTGATGAAAAAACATAACCTTTTCTCCCCGTTTGACATCAATTGCAAAGAAAAACTACTCTAATTACTCCCCCTCAGGAGTACACTCATACTATAACAATGAAATCCTTTTCTACTACCCCTACAGAGTAGACCCAACAATCAGTCTAAATAAATGAAGAATATGTGAATTCACTAGACTGATGCACCTTCATGTGCACCTAGTTAGGAGGGCCAATGACCCCTAACCTCTCCATAAGATGCTCAAAAGTATCCTTTGGAAGAGCCTTAGTAAATATGTCTGCATTTTTTTCCTTTTTTGTCACATACTCCAGTCTGACCTCATTCTCCAACACTTTCTCTCTTAGAAAATGATACTTGATAGATATGTGCTTCATTCTTGAATGAATAACTGGGTTCTTTGAAATGCTTGTTACACTTGTATTATCATAGAAAATAGAAGTAGTCTCATCACATACTACTCCAATGTCCTTCAAGTTTTTCTTCATCCATAGAACTTGTGTGCAGGAGGATGCTACAAAAATATATTCTACCTCTGTAGTGGATAAAGAAATTGAGTCTTTCTTTTTACTCAGCCATGAAACTAGTCTTCCACCAAGAAAGAAAGCACCACCACTGGTACTCTTCTGGTCATCTATACATCCAACCCAATCAACATCTATATAAGCACTCAGGGTGAAATCATTACTCTTAGGATACCACAGTCCGTAATTTGGTGTGCCTTTAAGATATCTAAATATCCTTTTTACAACTATAAGATGTGCTTCTCTAGGATCTGCTTGAAATCTAGCAACTAAACACACCACATGCATAATATCTGGTTTGGTAACAATAAGATACAATAGTCCACAAATCATGGATTTGTATTTTCTTTGATCAGTCTTAGTAGATTCATCATCTTTGCTTAGTTTACATCCAGTTACCATAGGAGTACAAACCAGTTTAGAATCCCCCATCCAAAAAAATTTCAACAACTCTTTTACATACTTAGATTGTGAAAGGAATATCCCTTTATCAGTTTGATTCACTTGTAGACCAAGGAAGAAATTCAATTCACCAATCATAGACATCTCCAATTATTTCTACATTTTTTCAGCAAACTTTTTACACATGCCTTGATTTCCACCAAAGATGGTATCATCAACATAAACAACTACAATCAACAACTTATTACCTTGCACTTTGAAGTAGAGATTGTTGTCAGTAAAACCTTTTTTGAATCCTTTTTTCAATGTCAGATATTTATCAAGTCTTGCATACCAAGCTCTAGGAGCTTGCTTCAATCCATACAATGCTTTCTTCAATTTACAAACCATATCCGGTTTGTTAGACAATTGAAAACTTTCAGGTTGCTCCATATACACTTCTTCCTCCAACTCACCATTCAGAAAAGATGACTTAACATCCATGTGATATACCTTGAATTCCTTGTGTGTATAAAATTCCAAAAACATTTTGATAGCTTCCATTCTAGCCACATGGGAAAATGTTTCTTCAAAATCTATTCCTTCAACTTGTGAATATCCATTGCATACCAATCTTTCCTTATTCCTTACTACTCCATTTTCATTTAGCTTATTCTGGAACACCCATTTTGAGCCAATCACATTTTTGTTCATAGGTGTAGGGACTATTTCCCATGTCTAATTATTTTCTATCTGTTGCAGTTCCTCTTTCATAGCTCTCATCCAACTTTCATCTTCACATGCTTCTTTTACAGATTTAGGTTCTATTTTAGAGAGTAAACACTAATTTACCTCACCTGCAGCTCTGCTTCTTGTCTTCACACCTTCACTCTTGTCTCCAATTATCTGATCTTCCAGATGATTCTTCTATACATATTTAGGAGTCCTAGTAGCAGGTTCTAGTTCATTCTCTTCTTCTTTTTCTTCTTCTTCATTTTCCTTATTTTCTTCAGGTACATGTCCACAAATAGGATCATCAAGTTCAACTTCACTTATCTCAATAGGTTTGCGTATGTATTCATCAACTTTCACATTAGCACTTTCAATAATCTTCCTTCATCTTTTGTTAAAACATCTGTATGCCTTGCTAGTGGTAGAATATCCAAGAAATATTCCCTCATCACATCTAGCATCAAACTTTCCAATATTTTCATCATCTCTTTTAATATATTATCTACTTCCAAAAACCTTGAAATATTTCACAATAGGGGTCTTACCGGTCCATCACTCAAAAGGTGTCTTTGTGTTGTTGTGTCTGATCTGAACTCTATTAAGAACATAAATGTATCACTTCTCTCCAATATACATCCAGTACATTAGATTCTTTCATCATAGTCCTAGCAGTTTCCTGAACTGTCATTTTTTTCCTTTCAACTACTCTGTTCTATTGTGGGGTTCTCAAAGCATAGAACTATCTTTTTATGCCATGCTTCTCACATAATGCATTAAATTCATTAGAATTGAATTCACCACCTCTATCCAATATTAAACACTTGATTTTTAGATTTACTTCATTCTCCACTCTTGCTTTGAATACCTTAAACCTATCTAGGGCCTAATTCTTTTCTTTGAGAAAAGCAACCCATGTCATTCGAGTGTAATCATCAATAACCAACATGAAATATTTGTCACCATTCAGGCTTCCAGTCTTATTCAGACCATAGAGATCAGTATGTACTAACTCCAGTATTCTAGTAGTAGAATGTTCCTTTTCTTTAAAGCTAGATTTTGTCTGCTTCCCCAATTGACAACTTGTAAAGATGGTATTAGTAGGTCTTGTGATTCTAGGAAGTCCTCGAACTATTTTCTTTTTACTTATCTTGACCAAGTTATCAAAGTTCACATGTCCCATTCTCTGGTGCCATACCCAACTTTCACCGATATGAGATACAATAAAATGACCATAAACTCCTTTCAACTGATAGATGTTTCCATGAGTTCTTCTTCTAATAGCAATCATATCTCCATTTCCAGATCCTTTCTTGATTTCACAAGTATTGTTCTAAAGCACAAGTTTAAAGCCATTGCTACACATCTTACCAACACTCAGAAGGTTATGCCTCAAACCCTTCACGTCATACACATCATCATTACTATGCACTCCATCAAAACTAATTGAACCTTTACCACAGATCTAAGCTCCTGAATCATCACCGAACATAACTAAACCACCATCATACCTCTCGAGTTTAGTGAACTTACTCTTATCTCTGGTCATATGATTTGAACATCCGCTATCGATTACCTAGTAGTCTTCATCCTATCTTGCATAAAATGCGGTAACCAAGTACCTTCCATCCTATTCTTCTTAACTTCTAGAGCCTTTTTTCTTACACATCTTCCAGAATTAGTGGATACAGATTTAATTTCCAAAGCTAAGAATAAGCATTCACTATCATGAACCTCATTTTCAGATTCACCATCAAAAATACCCGCCTCTTCCTTAACATAGTACAAATTTTTATACTTCTTATCCTTCCTATCCTTATCCTTATAATCCTTTTTCTTTTTAGATGTAGCTGTATTCAGACATCTTGAAGTGTAATGACCAATATTACCACAACTAAAGCATTTAAAGGGCAACATACCTTTATACTTTATGGTACCTTTCTTCAACTTCTTGATGAAGTTAGCTTCCAACTCATTGACACCATCACTATCCGGTTCCTCCTCAATCTTCATTTCCTTAAATGTTGTCTCTGTCTTTTCTTCTATCTTGTCATCTTTCTGAAACTTTATCAATTCAAATGCTTGCAAGGTGTCGAACAAGTGTTCCAATGTGTATTTCTTAGGATCATAGATTTCTTCAATCACCGAGATCTTATCACTTTAGCAGTTTAGTATAGTGATCAGGATCTTCTCAATTATGTCTTCATCTAATAGCTTTCCTCCTTGATTTCTAACTTCATTTGTGGTCTGTTCAACCCTATGAAATAAACTTGTAAATTCTTCACCATCTTCCATCTTTAGGTTCACAAATCTATGCTTTTCTGCCAATCTCTTTTTCAATTTCACCTTTTCATTTCCTTCATACATGTATTCCAACTTCTTCCAAACATCATATGCAGTATCCAAATAATTAACCTTAATTCACTCATTTTTAGATAAACCACTACAAATTGCATACTTCGCCTTCTCATTTTTCTTCATAAGCAGAGATCTCATCTACAAAATTAACACCACCAAACATGAGTGTATACATATTCGCAACATCCTTCCAGGTCTTGAAACCAATAGAGATAATATATCCTCTCATCTGTCACTTCTAATATTTGTAGTCAATTCCATCAAACATAGGGATCACCAACTTGTGCGCCATTGTATCTTCCTTAAATGGTTAAGCTCTACAACAAGGAACCAAAGCTCTGATACCAATTGTTAAATAGGAATAGGACAACTGAGAGGGGGGTGAATCAGTTGTCACAAAAATAAAAAAACTTAAAAATTTCACTTATCAAATCTTCAATCACACTATTATGTTATTAAACATGAGCATGAAACACAAATAACATAAAGTAAATCAACACAATGAACACCAGATTTTTATGTGGAAAACCCAATAAGGGAAAAACCATGGTGAGGGTTAACTCACAATATACATATTATAAAATTGAATACAGAGGCTCACTGCCAAGGGCTCACTACCCAAAAGAGGACTCACTGTCCAAGTACAAAGGATCACTGCCTGCAAAGGACTCACTGTCCAATAAAGAGGGCTCACTACCTATAGATACAAAAGAGAACAAAAGATCCACCACTGCAATTAGAGCACATTTGCAAGATTACAGAAACCTTTAGTTTACTACCTTCAGCACACTAAAAACTAGTATCACAACTCACTCACACACACTTCTACCCTTATGATTTGTGGAACGGTTTCATCACTTTGCACCACTCTCTCATCAACTCTTCACAATTCAACTTGCTTTTATACTATTCTCAACCTTAGAGAAATTTACCAAGGTCGACCACAAGGCATCATTGAATGAATTCAAATTAGGTTGACAACTCAAAATTCCCATGGTGGAAATGAATAAGAGTGGACCAAATAAAATTATTTTCTCCAATCTTCTACATGCTTCCTCAATTAAATTTTATTCTTCAAATGAAGTGTAAATACTAGGTCGGTGAAACCTAATGAAAACACAAATAATTATTGATGTACACGCTTCCCAAGTAGAAGATGACATAAAAATTCCACAACACACTTCCTTAAGCATGAGAATACATCTCAGACCCTTCCAAATACATCCGCAACAAGAACAACAAGCTTCAATCACTGAATTTCTTTCATTAGACAATTCAGACTATGCAGACACACACAAAAATATTAAAACATGATTTTTGGATCTCCAAACTTCAAACCTCTTTTCCAGAGCATAGAAAAGACCTTCAGAAAGCATATTCCAGATCCACAAGATCTGAAATGAAACAGAAGAAAATTGCAGAGCAACTATATTTCTCTCAGTCTATAGAATGCAAACTCTGCCAGAACAATTGACATACTAGTGAATGTTACTTTCATATACCATCACACTAGAAGTTAGATCTCAGGAGATATCACCACTAGATCACCTTTATCAAACTTTCAGGTCCACACAAGCATAGTATCAATCAGGAGAAATAGGGAGCACATACCATAGCACAATCTTAATACATTCCTTCTCCCGACTTCACTTCTTTATTAATTTTCTCAAAAGCACTTGGAAACTCATCAAACCAACATATCTGCAACACCATAAAGATAGATCTATGTACTTACAACATCTCACTAGCATCTCAACCATACATGTACAATTTGTAACATACTGAACTGTGTTGAAATCAATCACAAAATTAATGACAACACCACTAGGATATAGGACTTACCATTTGATGGAGAGTCAATGGGTCCTACAAAATACAATCCCCACTTGTCAAAGGGAGTGATTAATACCTGAGGGTAAAGTGGCATCTCATCATATTTGGTTGGCCTACCCCTTCTTTGGCATCTATCACATTTTCTTGTATACCTACCTGCATCCTTGTGGAGTGTTGACCAGTAATATCCCATGTTCAAAATTTTCATTGTTGTCCTCTTGGATGCAAAATTTCCTCCACATTGTTCATTGTGGCATGCATGAAAAATTTAATATGTCTCATCTTCTCTCACACATCTCCTCATGAAATGGTATGGTATAGTATAAAACAAACATCCAACAATCCATGAGAAAGGAAAATATTTTTCAATGAGTTCCCTTCTCTCTTTCAGAGAGAAGTGAGGAGGAACTTTACCTGTGACCAAATAATTAGCTATGTTAGTATACCAGGGTGTTTGTACACTGGTAGAGAATAGATGCTCATCAGGAAAAGAGTCATCTATGGCTTGATTATCCCTTGATGTAGTCAACCTTGAAAGAAAATCTACAACAACATTGGCCTTCCCTAGTTTATCCACAATGGTTATGTCAAACTCCTACATCAACAATAACCATCTTGCCAGCCTACCAGAGATCAAAGGCTTATTCATGAGATACCTATGAGATACCTAATGGATGCATGATCATTGTGTACAAAAATTTGGTGACCTATTATATAATTCTTGAATTTATTCAGGGCATAGATTACTGCCAGTATTTGTTTCTATATCAATGTATAGTTGAATTCAACTCCCTGTAAATTTTTGTTGACAAAATAAATGGAATTTTCAATAGCTCCTTTTTTTCCTAAGACTGCTCCTATGGCATAATCTGATGCATCTATATGTATGTGGAAAGGAAGCTCCCAATTAGGTCCTTTGAGTACAGGAGCATGAATCAAGGCTACCCTCAATTCAGAAAATGCCTTGTCACAAGTTTTAGTCCATTGGAATTCAACATCTTTAGTAAGGATGGTATACAATGGTGCTGCTATTTTGCTAAAATCCTTGATGAACCACCTATAATAGCCCGCATGGCGCAAGAAACTCCTAACATCCTTCTACTTTGTAAGTGTGGGTAGATTTTTTATCACCTCAATCTTTGAAGGATCTACTTGAATTCCCTTGTGATAGATTTAGTGTCCAAGAACTACACCTTCCTGCATCATCATGAAACACTTTTCACTGTTTAAAGAGAGATTGTGATCTTCAAAGATCTATAGAATTTTCCTAAGATTCTCCAATGCTTCATTGAAATCAACACCATAGGTGGTGAAATCATCCATACAAATTTCTATGCAATGATGAGAAATGTCTAAAAATATGCTAATGATTTCCCTCTGAAAAGTTGTAGGGGCATTGCATAAGCCAAATGGGAGTACTGAGTAGGCATAGGTACCCCATGGACAAGTAAAGGTGGTCTTCTCTTTGTCCTCTGGTGAAATTTGGATCTGGTTTTAGCTGTTGAATCCATCTAGAAATGAAAAGTATTGCTTTCCCGCAAGTGTGTCCAAAACTTGATTTATGAAAGGTAAGGGAAAATGGTCCTTTTTGGTGGCAGCATTAAGTTCCATGTAATCAACACAAACTCACCATTTCCTTCCTTTTTTAGGTACAATCACTAATGGAGACACCCACTGGCTATCTGAAATGGGGTAGATAAATCCTACATCTAGCAACTTCTACAGTTCTCCTTTTACAATTTCTCTCATTGTAGGGTTAATTCTTCTTTATGGCTACCTCATTGGGGTGCAATCACCTCTGATATAAATTCTATGAGTGCAAAGCTTAGGATCCAATCCCTTCATCTCATGATAGTCCCACACAAATGCATGTTCATGGGTTCTTAGTAATTTTTCCAATAATAATTATTGTTCTTCACTCAGTTTGTTGTTAACATTCAGATACTTTCCTTCTGACACCTGTACTTGTGTAGTTGATTCTATCATAGTTGTTTAATTAACACATGGTACCTTGAGTTCATATGGCAGCAATGTATGGGACATACCTATTGCTATAGGAATTTCATCTATAGGAATAGTGGTTTGTAGGAAGAGTGTTTGTAGGAAGAACATTTGTAGGAATAGTGGCTATACGAAGAGTAGGTAGAAGAGTCTTGACTAGAGTAGTAGAATGAGAAGATGATGCTTCCTCCACTTCATAATGGTTTTGAATAATGTTAACCAATACTTCATCTTTGTCTTGAAGCTACATGAAGAAGCTTTTGCCTAACATCATAAGTTGTGCCACATAATTATCTTCCTTAGCCTCTTCACCAAAATGTTGCCACACGGGATTATCCTCATCATGGGATGGCTGAGCAGGAGGATAAAGAACAAAATTTTTGGTACTCTTTCGATCAGAAATGGTCATGTCGCCTAACCAACATCTAATATATGCATCTATAGTTGCTAACCATGGCCTTCCAAGAACAATGGGATACTCGCCTAGTGTAGCTTTAGGAGAAAGAATCATGAAGTCTGTTGGGTACTCCCAGGAGTCTAGAATCACCACAAGATCCTCCACTATACAATCAAGCTTAGTAGTAGAACTATCAGTAAGTTGCAGGACAGTAGGAGTAGATCTCATGCTTGCAACATTTAGTTGCTACAGGATGTCCTTGGCCATTACATTTATTGTGTTCCCTAAATTAATCAGAGCATTCTTTATTTGAATCCCATTTATAAAAACTACTACCACAAGACTACCTGGGTCATTGTACTTAGGGATAGTCACTTTTCCAAGCATGATTTTAGCTAGCTATCCCACGACATGAACTATAGTGGGGTCTTTCTTCTTCCTACCTAGTTTCCTGAAGCATGCTTCCTATATTTCCTTTCCATAGATTGGAACATCCTTTATGGCCTGGATTAGAAGGATCTGGACACATATATGCTTCAGTTGATCCAAGATGTCAAAATTTGTATCATCTTTTTCTCCCTTTTTCTTGGAAAATTCCAATCTCTGAGGAAATGGTGGTTCTTGTTCAGTCTGCTTGGTTGGGACTAATTCAAGATTTTTAGGTGCACTTGGTTGAATGGGATCATTCAGAGGTTCCTCTTCCTCTTCCATAGGAATCACAGTGATAATGGGCTTGGAAGGGTTTGGTAAATTAGTTCTTGAATGCAAGTGGATGTCACTTACACTCACATCATATGTAGGGAATTGATTTGAATCTATAGAGTATACAGGTTGTTGTTGTTGTTTGTTATTTGGATTGGGTGTGGGCTAAGCTAGTAGATGAGTAGGTTTAGGTGCATTTGAGCTTGAATTAGTAGGTGGAGGAATTATAGCAAGATATTGGGGCTGAGAAGGTGGCTACATGTAATTGGTTGTCTGGGTAGGCCATTTTTATATTCCCCTCCATTAATTTGTTTGTTGCCAATTTCCTGGAGGTGGCTGCCAATGCCCTTGAAATTGCTACCAATTCCCCTGAGGTTGTTACCACTGCAGTGGAGAGTTTTGATGATTGGTCCAATCATTTGGAGGGTTACCCCATGGCTGTGGTGGATATCCTCCATAGTTGGATGAATATGGGGACTAACATTGGTTGCTAGATGAATAGGAATTGAAATATTGACCAACATAAGAGAGTGGATCTAGTGGCATACCTTGTCTTAGAGCCCAATTCCTCCTTTGTGCAACATAGTAGACTTGATCTTCTTCAATCTAAATTGGCTTGAACTTGGGTGCAATCTTCTTTCCTTCAATATTAGCTACCATCTTGCATCTACAATCCTTTTTCTTTTGTCTACAATGGGGGAAATACTCTGCCAACATTTTCGTTGCCTCCTCTTACTTCTTCTTGGCTTGAAGTGTATCTAGCTGAGTAGCTAGATTGTTTATAATGTCTTGCTTGAAGTTTTCCAACAAATGAGTAATCTCCATTCTTGAAACTCCATTGGTAAATGACTTATCCATGGAAGATTGGTAAGCTCTCCCTTTCTTTGAAGCTAGCTTAGAGTAGTTCTGACATATTTTCTTGATATCTTACCAAGGAACTTGGAAGATATCTCCTCCTCCCATTAGGTCCAAGGCATCAATACAGTTGTCATTGATTCCTCTCAGGAAAAGAAAATTTTGGGAGTCTTCATTGAGTGTATGGTGTGGAGATTTTTGTAGGCAAAACATAAACCTTGCAATATAATCCTCCAAGCTCTCATCTTCCTTTTGTTGCATCATAAAAATGTCACCTCCTCTCATGTCACTGTCCCTACAATACTCCTTGTATTTCTCAATGAATTTTGTCTTCATGTCTTCCCAAGTTTTCATAGTATCTCTACCTAGGCTCATGAACCATCTTAATGTAGCTTCTTTGAGAGTGGTACAAAATAGCTTAAGCCTATGGGCATCAGTGGTATAGTCATAACTACTATAGAGTATGTCAAACTCAAACAAGAAGGTATCGGGATATTCTATGACAAGTCCATAAACTTGGGGAGTGCTGAAGCTTGGATATTTTTTATGTTGTCAACTTCATTTTGATTAGAAATGGGGAAAGGAAAAGCTGGTTGGTTAGGTCTATTTCTATTTGTATCACACATGCTTACTTGATGTAGTTCCAAAGCAAAGGGGTTCTCAAGCTGATTTTGGTCCTTAGAGGAAACTTCAGAGCTATTCAGATCAGGAAATGCATCAACAAAGGGGTGTGGATCTTCTTCTTCTTCTTCTCTTGGCAGGTTTTGATATTTAATTATCTGGAATGGATTATGATTGTTAGGAAGGAATCTCCCATAAGCATCCCTTATCCTTCCTCTATGCATGCGGTATCAACTCACTATTATCCAGCTCACACAAAGAATTGGTAAAGAATAAGGGGGTCATTACTTCCTAAATGAGGGGTATGCTAAGAAATTTTTTTAGAAATACTACAACAAGAAAACTATCAATGACTCCAAAGAACTTCCTAGTTTGATATCATACTCGACAACAATGCCAAAAATGTTGGCCTCCTACAATGATTTAACAACTAGGCCTTTACAACTGTGATTCATAGATTGTACATCTAACCTAAATAGCTATTACAATCATCATGAAGGTGCATTTAACTTGTCAACCTAGGGACGTGAACTTGAAATGGGTTAGCACAATATGTGCACTAGGAACCCAAAGTAGCCATTTTCATTCTACAGCTAAGAGAGACATTATGCTGAAAGTAAATTTCTTGGAAAGGAATATCCTAAATGCTAACATCAATCAAAAACTACACCAAGCTGAAATGCATAACATAGATGGAAATATGAGCAAACAAACAAGACACTACTCTGTTTGCTTTGGCTGTAGGAACAGTCATAGAATGGAATTCTAGTGGCTATAGGAATAGTTGGTACCATATTATTAATTAATTACTAAACAGAAAGTAATACTAAAGTAATACTAAACTAAATGACGGATTACTCACCAAGTGGGCCGCCTTGGATAAGTATCCTCTAAAACTAATGAGAACTCAGATGCTCAAACTTAGAACTTCATTTTATTCACTGGAATTTATGAGTACAAAAGAGTAGCATAACTATATTGCTGAAAATTTTAAAAATGCAATTACAATACTAGATCGTGCAACCTTTAGAAAAGGAGCATCTGATCCTTATTTATACTACCAACTAAACAGGGCAGTCAACTCCATGAATTGGGAGGACACCATTTAGGGAAAACATAGAAAGTGGGGTGGTGGTTACACATGCATGGAATCTAGTCAGACATGCATGCCCAACCACATATTTAGCACTACAATAACGTGCACATTTACTCAACATCAATAAAGACCACTACAAGGTGGTTACATTCAGTTTCCATGGGGAATCTCCTACCGTCGACCTCCTTTGACCTTTGAATGATTCCCTTGCTGGCAGTGTCTTCCTCAATTTAGCATCCTCAAATTATATCTGCATGGCAATGTTAGTACGCACAATAATTGTGTATCTATAACCACCTTAAAGAACATTCATTAACCACATGCAAAATTAATATAGATAGTCCATATAACATGCCATTATCATTAAGGGTTTGGAGAAATAGGATTAAGCCCAATGTTGATAGTTTGAGGAAATAAAAATATCAACACTCAACATCAAATTCCATGATAACTTCAACAACTAAATCATAAATTCTACCCAAAATTAAACCATAAACTAGACTCATCATTTATTACAAAAAAAAATGACTAAACGACATAAAAACTAAAATTTAACCCCCCTTTACATCATGAAGACTCAAGTGCCCCTGCACTAGTATGCTTTAGACCCATAACTTTCATCAACTATGTAAGGTCCTAACCAATTAGTGCTGAATTTTCCTCTTTCAATCAAGATGGTATTGACGTTACATTGATTCTCAAATAACACCAAATAACCTTTAGTAAATGCACGAGGGATGACATGATCATTGTAACTACGTTGCAATTTTCTAGAATAAGCTTGGAGATGCTGAAGAACGTTAATACATCATTCATCAAGCATTTCAAGTTGATGCAATTGTTGTTCTTTATAAGTATTATCATCAATAAGTCCTTGAAGAGAAATTATTAATGAAGGAATCTCTAAGTAGGGCATTATTGCCTCGGTGCCATAGACAAGGTTATAAGGAGTATTCTTGGTTGATGTTTCGATACTAGTACGATAAGCCCATAATGCATATCTAAATTGTGTTTTCCAATCCCTATTATGTTTACTTATTGTTTTCCTTAAGATTTTTTCTAGAGTCTTATTAGTTGATTATGCTTGTAGTAGGGTGCTAAAAAATATGTTGGATGTTAAATTTTTCTAAGAACTTCTTCACATAATTATTCTTAAATGGTGTCCCATCATCTGAAACTAATGCAAAAGGAAGTACAAAGCGAGCAATAATTTGTTCAAATATGAAACAACATATTACATTGATAGTTGTTGAACGAAGGGGAATGGCTTCTACCCATTTTGTGAAATAATCTATTGTGGTAATTATAAAGGTTGTCTAGTAGAAGGGAGTGAAATCTTTCCAATAAGATCTAGACCACATATTGAGAATGGCCAAATAGGATTTTGGGCATGAAGCTCAGAAGTGGGAGCATGAATCAAATTGTCATGTTCTTGAAAATTGTGACATTTATTAACATATTCAAAGCAATCATTTTCCATATATCTCCAATAGTATCCTATGTGGATGAGCTTTTGAATTGATGATCTTCCTCCAAAATGGTCTCCACAAGAACCTGCATGATCTTCTTCAAGTGCTATGGGTATTTCAGATTGTTTAAGGAATCTAAGAAAAAGACCATCAAAGGACCTTCGATATAGCACATCAACAAGGATTATATATCTAGATGTGAGTTTGCGAAGGCAGTCTCAAGTATTCTTATTTGTTAGCTTAGGAAAGATACCTTCTTTTAAATAATTAAATATTGATGTATACCATTTGTTATAGATTTCTACGATGATTGATAACACTTCTTCAACCCTATTTTCTATTGATGGTTTCATAATTGTATGGACAACAAATGTTAAATATTTTGAAGTATATTGAGGGGATATAAGGTAAGCCACACTTACCATTGCATCCACATGCTGATTATCTTTTCATGGGATGTTATCAATGGTGTATGAATCAAAGGAGTTTAATAGATTCATCGTGAGATCCTTATATTTTGATAATTTTTCATGCTTTGCTTAATATGTTCCCATTTTTTTTCTTAATGACTAATTGTGAATCACTGAATATATTTATCTCTCGGGCTCCTAGAGTTAAAGCAACGTGTAATCCAACAATTAACGCTTCATACTCTATTGTGTTGTTTGTGCATAGGAAGTTCAAGGGATATGACAAGGGAATAGGGTTTCCTACAGGTGAGACTATTATAATCCCCGCATTAGAGCATATTCTATATTTAGAGCTGTCAAAGTATAACTCCCATGTACTAGTTTCAATTGTCAACACATTATCGTCAAGGAATGAATCATTATTAGGTAATGCTAGGCGAGAAGGGGCATCAACTGATTGGTCGGTCAAGGATTTTCCTTTAATTGCATTTTGTGAGACAAAATTAAGGTCAAACTTAGTTAACAACATAAATCACTTAGCTAAATGTCATGATAAATCTGTTTTAGCAAAAATATGTTTTAAAGGATTAAACTTCATCATTACATGTATTTCATAATTCAATAAGTAATTTCTCAATTTACTAGTAGAAAATACAAGAGCCAAACATTGTTTTTCTATCATTTTGTATCATGTTTCATAATCAATCAGAGTTTTGCTAATGTAGTAAACAAGATGTTCTTTATCATTTTCGTCTTGTTGAGCCAATAATGCTATGAGAGCATGGGCTGATGCTGCTGTGTAAAGGATGAACGGTTTGTATTACATAGCAGGTTGGAAAATAGGTGGAGAATAAAGGTAATATTTCAAACTCTCAAAATCCTATTTACAATCCTTGTTATAATTAAACTAAACCTCTTTCTTAAGAAGATGTATAAAAGGTAATGTTCGATTTGCTAGGGATGCTACAAAACAACGGATAGCCTAATTTCTTCCTTGAAAAGTACATAATTGTGAAATGTTTCTAAGAGGTGTCATGTTAACTATAACATCAATTTTCTTCATGTTCACCTCAAGGCCTTTGTGAGATACTATAGAACCTAAAAGTTTTCCACTATCTATGCCAAAGACACTTTTTTGGATTTAATCTCATGTTATATTTTTGCATTCAATCAAATATTTTTCTAAGTATATGCACATTGCCTTGTTGATTCAAATATTTGGCTAGAATATCATCAACATAATCTTCCAAAATCTTTTATATGTAATCATGAAATATCAATGTCATAGCTCATTGATATGTTGCACCTGCGTTCTTCAATCCAAAAGTCATGACTACCCAACAAAATTTTCTCCAAACTATAGTAATTGTTGTTTTGTATTGATCTTGAGGGTTAATGAAGATTTTATTATATCCAAAAAATCCATCCATAAATGACAACAAAGCATTTCATGTAGTTGAGTCCACTATCATGTTGATATTAGGAAGGGGAAAATAATATTTTAAATATGCTTTATTTAAATCACGAAAGTCTATACAGATCCTAATATGATTATCAAGTTTTGTGATTGCAACAATGTTCAAGATCTAAGGAGAATAATCTATAGGGCATATAAAACCAACTTCAAGGAGGTTCTCAATCTCAGCCTTAACCAATAAGGCTATCTTAGGATTCATCTTTCTTATGTTTTTTCTAACTGGTTTAGCATTTTCGACAAGGACTATGTTGTGTGTCACTACCTTAGCATCAATTCCCGACATATCTGAATAAGTCCAAGAAAAAATTTCAGGAAAGTCATGAAGTAGAGTTACATGGTCTTCTTGTTCATCTTCATCAAGGTACTTTCCTATCTTAATCACTTTCTCATCATTGTTAATATCCATCGGTATGTCGATTGTATCTCCCAAAGGATCTGCGATTTGTTTTGGAAATTCAAGGTTGAATTCTTTATTTTCTTTATCAATCTCCTTACCTTTTCTCTGTCTTCTTGCTTAGCACTAATCACAACACATGTAACCCATTTATTTTTAGGAGTAAATGGTTTATCATAAACTCCTAAGATTTCTTTCAAGGATTCATCATCTTCAAAGTATTCCAATGAGTCTTTGCAAGTTATATCAATCAATTCAAGATGTTTCAAGGTGAGAATTGTTTTAGTGTTACACATGATGTTGCTTATGTTTAATGAGGGTCTTTTAGCTGCTTGTGTTATCTTAGAAGGACAATATCCCAAACCACTTTTTTCTTCTTGTGTGTTAGGCTCTATAGGAACACTCATTCCTTGTTCTTTCCTTCCACATCCTTTTCCACTATATCCAATTTATTTCATAAGCTCATAACCTTTTCCATAAATTTTCTCCATTTCTTTCGGGTTTGGTGGTTGTTGATAATCTATCTCATCAAATTTTGTTGTATATCTTGTGTCTTCTTCTAAAGTAGATGAGATAGATGCTTGTGAGTTTTCTTTCAAATTCTACATTGACATTACCATTGGTTGCTTCTTTTTTTTGGTTTCTTTTGTTGTAATTTTGTGTTCTCCCATAAATGATGAGAGAGTTTTTAGTTCATTGGTGTTTTTGAAATCAAAGATAAGAAACAAACTAAACAAGAATTTGGAAAATTTCCTAAGGGTGAAAGGAACTATGTATAATGTCAAAAAATTTCCTTTTGAAAGGGCACTCACAATTTGGAGGTCCATATTCGAAAGAATAGGGTTGTGTAACACTCCAAACACTAGAATTGGTGGCACTGGTAGTGGGACAAATGATAGTGACATAATGAATGTTGAATTTGAGATGTAGGGCAAAGAAAATGAAGACCAAACTTAGAATCAAGACAACTCTTTTACTTTATCTCAAGTTGAACACCAGTTTTAGGACCCTGACTCCATTTGGGAAATGGAAGTGAACTGGCAGCTTTTAGGTATTTATACTGCAATTCATGAATTATTTTGAAAACTATAGTTGATGATTTTTTATATTGTATTCCATGAAATTGTGAATCATTCCACTTCATGATATTTTATTTTATATTACACTTCATGAATCATATTACAAACTGTAGTTGATGATATTTTATATTGTATTCCATGGTATTGAATTTGATATGTGATTTTGCATAATTTTTAAAGAAAAACACTTACCACACTACTTATAAATTCCCATTTCATTGTCATTCACGTAATATTTGATAAATAATTGAAAGGAATATTAATCCATTCCTTGAATAGAAGCTAATAGTTCAACATCCATAATAGAAACACATGATGTGATATGAAAACTTATAGATAGCCCTTGATTATTTTGAGTGAAAAGATAGTGAATACAATATTGGAGAGAATATAGGTTGATATTCAAAATTAAATAAATAAACTTAAGTATTGGAACACAATAAAGATTAACAAAAAAACCCTTGATCATTTTATTGATAGTTCATAAAATGAATACACTAGGAGAGAAATGGCTTTGAATTTGCACCATTTTCTATTTAAAATGCTAGTACTGTTATCAAAAATTATATTTTCATATCAACTAGACTTAAAAACCTAAGTCAAAACTCTAAATTGTTCTCTGTATTCTCATTACAAAATTTGCTCTGTGATCAATCAACAACCTATACATTTGGTTGTGAATTCCTTCTTATAGAAACGAAGGAGAAAACCAGCCTTAGGCCAGAATATACACATGCCAAAATCCTATTTGGTCGATAAAAAATATATTCCCCAATGTAGTTATATTTGCAATTCAAAGGAAGGAAATATCACGTGGGACAAAAACCATTTATGTTTGTCGATGAAGATTTGTCCTGCCTTCCAAAATGTACCTTTTAGTTGTTGCAGCAATTTATCCACGTGCTTCCAAAATTCTATCCATGTACACAAATATTGAAAGAAGAAAAGCATAAAATGAAAAAAAGGAAAAGGACAAAGGAATTCCACGTCTGCATCCCTGTCATCAATTTTAAACTGGAGAGAATACAATATTTTAACATTACTTTATCAAAGGCCTAATCTATATTGGTTCCAAGCCATGTATTGTATTCTCCCTACTATTACTCTCCATTGTTGTATACTTAAGACCAAAATTGCACTAACCACCTCCCACATCAACTGCCTTATCCTCAAAGACAGGCTTTGGCTAAGATGATTGCAATGATTGGTCTAGAATTAGTTCAGCAATCATATGTATTGGAAGAGCTATCGCCAGGGGAGTGGTATGACGACACGGTTTATTACTTGTTGAATCACAGATGCCCTCGTCACCTGAACGTAGTGCAATGAAGGGATTTGAGAATGAGAAGTCAGAGGTTTATGCTTCAAGGATTAGTTCTTTATAGGAGAAAATATGAAGGGATTTATTTAAGATGTGTAGGAAAATAAGAAGCCAAACAGTTAATGGAACACTTTCATGAGAAGTTTGGAACTGGACACGGAGGAAGTTTGGCCACAGCTCACCAGATCCTAAGGGCTGGATATTATTAGCCTACACTTTTCAAAGATACATAGAGCACGTGAAGGCCTATCATATATGTCAGACAACAGTGAATAGAGGAAAACATTCGGCTATGCCCTTGTATCCAGTGATTGAGGTTAGACCTTTTTCCAAGTAGGGGTAGGATTTCATTGGGATGATTAACCCACCATCTTTAGGACAACATAGATACATCCTGACAACAACTAATTACTGCACAAAATGGACAAAAGCTCAAGCTTTGAAGTAGTGCACGACAGAGGTAGTCATCAGGTTCCTTGAGGAAAATATCGTCATAAGATTTGGATGCCCTCATGCCCTAGTTAGTGACAATGGTTCAACTTTCTCATCACTGAAGCTCTCCAACTGGGCTTTTGAATATGGATTCACACTGAATTTTTCCTCTAACTATTACCCATAGGGGAATGGACTAGCAGAGTCCATGAATAAGAACTTATTGAATGCTATCAAGAGACTGCTGGATAAGAATCTAAAAGACTGGCACACGTAGCTGAGGTTTGCTCTATGGGTAGATAGAATTATAATGAGGAGTTCCTTGGGAATATCACCATACCACTTGGTCTATAGACATATTCCTATTTTTCTAGTACAACTAAGGATCCCAACTCTCTAGTTCATTCAGGAGTATCTTGAAGGAGAAGATCAAATTCAAACAAGATTGTCTCAGCTAATGCATTTAAAGGAGAAAAGAGATGAGGAACTTGAGAATCTAGAAAAACACCAAGAATTGGTGAAAAGATGGTTTGATAAACAAGCTAAGATCAAGTCCTTTAGGATTTCTGACTTGGTTTTATACTAGGACAAGGCACATGAGAAGAAAGGAGATCACGACAAGTTTGATAAATTGTGGTTGGGTCCATATCAAGTTTTTGAAATCCTGGGAGATAATGCATTTAGGCTATGTACACTGATAGGGGAGGATGTTTCATTGCCCATCAATAGACAGTTCCTCAAGCATTATTTCCAATCCTAGGTTCTTTCCTGGAGCCTACTTTGTAACATAGTTAGATTAGGTTTGCTTTCCCATTTTGTTTCGTTTTGGTTTCAGTTTGTTGCCCTTTGGGTTTTTGGTTTGGTGTTCTTCCCTTGAGTTGTCCACTCAAATGGTTTTTGTTTGGAATGGGCAAGGATGTTTAGGGTTTCCCCATTGCGAAGGGTGTGATGACAGTTTTACTTTCACAACGTGGTTTCTTTCCACCAGAATTTGTGCAAACTTTTGAAAAGTTGAGGTTGTTTTCCTCTTGTCATCATCCAGTTAGTGATTAAACTCATCTCGGGAGGTTAACCCACTATTGTGTCTTAACACATGAGTCTAAAGACCTTAAATACATTACCTATCTCCACTCTGAGTCATTTTAGTTTCTTTGGAAAGGTTTTGGATGGTGAAAATCTTAAGTCTTGCTTCAGCGCCACTACAATTCTCAAACCCATTGGAGGCTTCATTACCTGCCAGCCAATCAAGGAATTAACGGAGAAATCAAATGAAGAAAAGAGAAAATGTGCTTAAAAGAAATATCTAAAAAATAAGAAATTAGAAAATGAAAAATGAAGGAAATATTATGAAATATTGGTTTTGGGAACATACGAGTAACTCCACCAGGGCTATGGATGCCCGCCCGGCAGTGGAGCAATATTTGTGAGAATTGTAGCGACAACCTCGTCGGGGCTATAGATGCCTGACTGGCAACGAGGCAATTTCCAGGATGCTTTTGAAGTTAATATATTTATATAACTTGTTGTGACCGATTCCAGAGGTTGAGATGGTTCAGGGATGGAACAAATACGTACACACTCACAGGGTCTTGGATGAAGGTGTTCTAATCCAATATCAGATTCTTCTCCCCTTTTGAGTCAATATCCTTTTGTATGATGGTTTGAGGAAGATTAATCAAGGTTCAATTCTTAAAGTTTTTTTCAACACTTTCCCTTGGAGTCGCCAGATGTTGTGACCATTTCACACATCGCCCCATTCAAAATGGGGACCCCTAGTTTTTTTTGCTCCATTCTGGTCTTTTTGGCTTTGGTTTCTCTCTCTCTCTCTCTCTTTGTCTCTTCTCTGCTATCTACCTTTTGGAGGACATGCCCATCATTGAATTTAAACGTAAAATCTAACCAAGTCTAAAAATTAGGGTTTGCAAACTTTCCAGCCAATCTAGGGTCAAACAAAGTGAATAAATTAAAAATGGAGATTAACATTGATATCAGTATACTTCCAACAAGTTTCCGCTAAAATTTCATTAGATTCTAGAAACTTACTATTTTTAGTAAGGGTGTAATTTAGGGCATTCCATCAACATTTTTGAAGTTGTAACAGTCACACCGCATTCAGAACATGTCAAGCTCCTCGCCTGCAAAATTTGAGTTGAAACAGATAACTTACTATTTTTAGCAGTTCAACTTCTAGAGTAGATTTCAGGGCTTATATGCAGAGTTTTTCAATGCATGTATGAGGATTCCTTGTGGGTTTTTCAAGACCTTCGCAATGGTGTAACATGCAAACCAAGATCATAACTTTTTCAGAATCTTCCTTTTGAGGCTATTTTTAGGTTTGCATGTTGGAATTTTTAGCACATGTCAAATGATTCTTTCTAGGTTTTTCAAGAGCTTTGCAGTGATGTGACATGCAAAGCGATATAATCAATCCTTCAATAACTTACTATTTTTAGCAGATGCACTCTGTCGGCCACTTCCCAACACATCAGAATCATGAACTGATCACAATGCAATAGAAACGAAGTCAAACGAAGTTGTGGAGGCTGGAAAATCTAACACTTGCTATTTTTAGTAGGTCGACACAGAGAAATTAGGGTTTCCTAAATTCAAGGGAAAAACATGACAATCACACAAAGACAACATCTAGCCACGACCACCACCACTTTAGGCATTCAACATGTGAAATTTGAAGATGTTCTAGGCAATTGCTATTTTTAGTAAGTTACTAAAAATAGTAGGTTCAAGGCAGATATCAGGCACCAGCAGTTCAATCACATCCTGAGGATCAAAATAAGGAAAAATCAGGCCTTTTAGAGTCAAAATCAGCTTAAAATGCAAAATTTGAAGAACTTTCTAAAAATAGAAAGTCAACAACAGACGCCAGTGTCAACGGGCAAGTCACCCAATGAGGAGCACATCTTTCGAATTTCAAGTCAAACAGAGATATGGAGGTCTCAGAAGCAATTATTTACTATAAATAGAAAACTACCTTCGGAAACATGCTATTTTTAGCAGGTCAGCTCAGGATAGCAGTGTCAGCAGGTTGACGGAGTCATGAAGATCCAGTGCTCAAAATTTCAAATCATTCTAAGCTTCAGAAGTGTAGAAATTAGAGGACTTACTATAAATAGTAGGACATGGAGACTCTGGCAGAAGGTTGGAAAAATGTCTAATTCTGAGTTTCATCCTCCACCCTAGGCCAAATGCGCCTACTTCAATTAGAGAGCAAGCCAAGCATGAAAATTTTCTAAGTAGCAATTTTCATACTCCTCCTATAGAAAAATGTGCCCATGTCACAAGAAGTCAAGGAATAAGTTTCATCCTCCACACATAGCCAAATGCGCCCACTTTAAGAGACTGGTGAGAAATATTCTAAGGCGTAGCTTTATTCCTCTCTCCCTCTCAAATGCGCTCAAATCATGTCTAGCAAGGAGAAAGTCAAAAAGGTAATTGATGCTTTATTCTCCACCACCCTCCATATGCGCCCACTACAAGCAAAAAGAAAGAAAGTCAAAGGCGTGGGAAATTTTAATCCTTCATCAAGTGTAAAATGTGCCCAAATGGGGGCATGTAAGGACAAAAATGAAGAAGCTCAAGAGTCACAAGTCAAAGGCATTTGAAAGGGCTTTATCCTTCATCACCTAGCAAATGCGCCCATCTTAAGAAGTCAATAAGTTGATCCTTCATGAGGTGTGATATGCACCCAAGTTGAAGTAAGTAAAAGGTTTATAAAGAGTGCGAGGGTAAAATTAAAAGATAAATGTTGCCTAGGCATTGGAAGTTAAATCTCCTTGCAGGTGTGAAATGTGCCTACAGTAAGGTGAATGGGAGTTGACAAGTGAAGGCACTGGAGTTTTTCTTCCACATATGCTAATTGTGCCCAAAGTTCATGATGTAAAAAAAAAAATACTAGGCACTGAAATTAAATTGTTCTCCATGGTATATAATATGCGCCGAAGGTAATAAAAAAATTCTCTAAGTGAATTGATAAAAATTTTCCTCACCACAAGCAAAATGAATGAAGTTGAATAAATTTTCTAAGGAAAAATCTCAAAAGTACTAAGTGATTCAAATTTTTTCTAAGGCACAAAATGTGCTTCCTTAGGAAAAATGCCTAAGTCTGATGGAGGACGATGAAATTTTCTTGAGACACAAACAAGATTGCCAGTGATGAGGTCAGAGGATGCCAACATTGCAGGAACAATAAAAAATTTCAAGTCAGAGCAATGAGATGTTCACAAATGTGAGGAAACGGATTAAATTTTGTTAAAAATTATTTTTCTAAGGTTCAAAATTCAAGAAAAATTAAATGAACCCGTTCATTGTATACCCATGGATTCGACAAATTCTGGAGAAAATTCTCTTATGGGTATTGAAGATGTTCGACGAGGGATGGATTTCAAAGTCTTCTACACTTCGCCAAGGCCTTAAGGATGAAGAATTTAATCAGTGCTCAAATTATGAATTTTCCTAAGGGGAAATTTTGAAATTTTCTAAGGAAAATTGAATAAAATGTGTCTTCAAGATAAAGTTTTCCAGACGATGAATTTGAAATGGATTGCCTAGATGATTGTTGTCTCTTAGAATTGCACCCTATGCGAAGTTATGAAAAATAAGCTTTCTAGAGAAACATGGGAAGACCTCCAAAGCTATGGGTCACTTGTAAATAGAGGTCAACCTCCGGAGAAGGTCAGCTTCCTTTGGTATCACCTAGACTACTGATTCTTGTGAGGTAAAGGGAGAATGAATACATAAAATAAAGACTAAATCCTGAGGTGATACACCAAAATGATAGGAACAATGAGATACTCGAGTTACTCTTGAATACTAGTGAAAGCCATGGGACTGCACAACAAGATCCTATAGATCACACACACAAACAGGTTTGATATGCACATTCCTGCGAGAAGGAAAGGCGGATTTTCACAAACTAGAAGTTCATGTGCAAGATTGAGTAAACACAGCTTATAAACTACATGACACTACTTCTGCAAAGAAAGGCACGACATGAAACAAAAGCTATAAGGAAAGAGAAATATTTAACTAAGTAGCTCAATGAGTCACTAAAAATATGCACAATACTTCACAAGAACCAGAAGGCAAAATGATGGACCATGAATGGTAACCAAGGTAGATTTTGTATATTACATTCCAAATTGAGTTACAAAAGTTTTTCCATTCTGAGAGAGGACTGCAAAAGGGTCACAGACTTCAGAGAAGCATACCCCTAAACTATTTACAAAGAGGGAAAAAATGCCTTATATACAAAGAGTGTTGACCCCCTTGGGCTTACAAAATATCCATCAGAAAGATCAGCCTTTAGATTTTTCGATTGAACTTAATGCTGCATTGCTGCGTGTCCATCTTATTGCCTATGTCGGTGAAGAAACATTCCCCGGAGAAGCCTTCTGATCTTTCTACAACCACCACATTCAATTCTAATGCTCATGTCCTCCTTGAACCCCTTTGCCGAGCACTTTAAATGCTCCTAAGTCTAGAACAGATACACATTGATTCACATTTCACTGATTCTCTTGGCACTGGTTAAGCTACCAACGATTCACCCGTAGTTCTCCCTGGTTGGCTGGCGTATTACACACAGACTCCCCTATGGTCAAAACTTGTTTGGTCAAAATCACATCTTGGCGAGACACTTGAAGTGTCTTGCCTATGTGATTATGGCCCTCTGAAGCTATCGACACAACACATGACAATTGGTGAGACATCATAGGGAGCTTTAGAATTCATATCGATATCACTAAGGCCATCGACAAGACACAATTCTATCGCCAAGACATCATGTCAAAATCCCCACCCTTGGCTTGGACTCTAGGATTTCACTTAGTGAGACCTTCCTGGATCGGCAAGACTTCATAAGGAAGCCTTCAACCTCTCTATCAGGCTTAAACATCCTTTTGGCAATACTCTAAACTCTCGGAAAGACATTGTGCCGATATCAATTTATTTCGGTGAGCACATCCACATCGGCAAGACCCTACTGGGTCAACAGGACCTCATAGCGACACTGGATCTTTCTCCCCGAGCTGGCTCTACTTCAGAAAGACATTGTAGTGAGGTCCCTACATTATACCGAAGACATCCCTCCATGCACCAAGACTCCACTTTGTCGGTTAGACCTCACATCGATATGACTTTCATTGGCGGGACCCCCAGCTTTCGGTGAGACATCAATCATTGTCGGGACTTCAAAGTGAAGGCATCTCATCTCGTCAAGACGTCAGCCTTTTGGCAAGATGTTATACCAATGGTCCCTCCTCCTTGGCGATGACACTCTTTTTCACTGAGACCACACCAAGTCGGTGAGACGTCTTGTCGGTAGCACCTCCCTACACCGAGCTTCCTCATTTCATTGAAACATCTCCCTATCAGCAAGACCCCTCGCCGATACTTGCATCCTTTATCGAAACCACATTCTTCATTGCAACTAGTCGGTGAGACCCAAAGAAGTCATCGAGACTTCACCTTGAAGGAAAACTCCCACCGAGATGCATATCCTTTTGTTGTCGGGACGATGATTGGTGTCTTTCCGAAGGCAAACTGTAGGTGAATTCTGGTTGCCATGACATTCCTGGGGTCTTGTCGATAGGAACCTAGAAGCATGTTTAACCAAAATGCATTATGGGTCAGGGAGACCCAGATAATCTCATGTCGATAGGATCCCTAATGTGAAGCATTCAGACTTGATGGAACCCCTGCTAGTTGGCAAGACATCTGGAAGGTCCTGCCGACTTTCTTCTTAAAGGAAAAAAATATACCAAACTTGACTGAGGCCGACCCTCCAACTAAGCTCCCTATGAAATGAGAGCAGATGCATGACCTAACCCCCAATGCAAATGTCCATTTGACCTTCTTGAACATCGAAACACAATTCCTTGCCTAATTGAGCCTGTGGGTGAAAATTAGGTAATATTTATGGCAACCTTTGCTGGATGTTTTCCTGCTAAACATGAAGACTAGTAGCCTAGGCCTATCCATTGGGCATGGAGTCATTAGAAAACTCAGAGGTTGATTTAAAACATCAACACAGTAGATGACTGCAACCATCTGTAACTCGTTAGGAGACTTGGAAACCCAGTGAAAGCAAGAAAGTTGCAGAAAGGAAACTATCTAACTGTGTTGAAACAACACTTAGGGAATAAAACATATAACTAAACCTATTCTACCCTAAACTAACTAGCAAAGAAGCTGGTTAAACAAAACCGTTCACAAGATGACTGAAATAACTACCCCTCCTGACCAATAAAAGATGCATTGCAAGTTGATGACTTGCAGACAAAGCATGACAAAGGAGAGAAAATTCCCATACTAATTGCAAAACACTTGGAAAGACAAAGATAACTCCACTCACCATTTCAAATTGATCACAAAAACTGATATCTTCAAATGGATAGGTGGATATATCCTGTTGTTCTGAGGCTATAACTACATCAACTTTTTCTGGAACAATAGCACACTTTGCTCTCCTTGGCACTTTGTTAAACAAATCTTTAATTGAACATCCTCTGGAAAGGATAAACTCCTTGCTCTTAATGCTGATTTGCTTGTAAAAATCTGCTTCTTCTCTGTCTTGCACAGTGGGAATCTCATTTAAATGAATTGGCTCAGAGGTCAACAAAATGCCTACTTCATTCACCCTATCAAATTAGTGAAATGTCGTCAAGTCATGGCTGTCTTGGATTTTCTGCATATTGATCAACATGCCACCATCATCTTCCTCAGTATGTTGCACAATGAGGGATTTAGGTACAGGCTCTTTTTCATTTGATATACTGGTATCTACCTGATGTGCTTCACTAAAAGGTTGTTTATAATCCAAACTTGAAATGAAAGACTCTAGGCCATCCCAGAAAAAATCCTCATCATTTTGCACAGCACCAGTCCCTTTAATGACAAGAGGACTATTGTTTTCTTTAGATAGATAGACTTGAGGGAATTTTTTTTTTTTTTTGCCCTGTTGCATCTCTATGCTGTTCACACTTTACAGGTTTAGAAATAGATAGCTCAACATCAAGCCCTGAACAAAAAACCTCTATTATCCTTGAGAACATGTCTTGTCCAAGTTCATGGTTAGCTTTCTCATGCATAAGATATCTCACATCAACTTCATGATTTTTTCTTTTAATATTTAGAGGAATATTCATATCCTTCAAAACATACCTTTGTTGATCATGCTCATTTTGATGGAAGAACACCTTGTCATTGGTGTTATCACCTTCTTGTTGTTGAAATCCGATCATGGATGGTTGTTTAGACATGCCTTTGCCAACCTCATTATCAAAACTAGAAAGTTCATAAAACAAATTAATCATGGCTTCATCAAAACTGGGAAGCTCATTAGATGAGTATGACATAACTCCATGTTCAACTATCATTTCTTGTTTAGAACTTTGTTGTCCTAACTGGCCCTGTTCATCAGTCACTTGCAAAAACCTTGATTTTTCATTTTGAACCTCATGCTCAAATGTATCAATACCCAAAAGAGTTTCCCCTACCTAAAAAAATTCTTTTATCTTGTCACTAGGCTGACTTTGTAATTGAAAAGACAACTCTTGAGGGATAACGAACTCAGTTTTTTCACCTAAAAGCTTTTGCACAGGATGATGACTCCTAAAACTTGGAATTTCAAACTTAGGGAGCTTAATTGAAGAAATAGAAGACTTACTATGTTGATCTTGCTGATTGGTTAGAACGGTCATAGATTCTTCAGAACAAGTGTCTTCTTGCTGCTCAATCCTTTGCTGCTGCAATTGGTAACACTTAATGGCTAACTACAAAGGATTCAAATTCTTTCGCTTCTCCCAGAGGATTAAGTTATCTTGATCAATAAGTTTCTCCTCCTCTACTTTCTTTTCGATAGAAGTTTCATTCTGTTCAAAGCCTGGAACATTGAATCTCTCGTAGTGAGGTACTTCTTCAAAGAAAGGATTTGAAAAGGAAGCAGCTGATTGGGGCATTTGAGGAAGTTTCTCTTTAGGAGAGTTACACTGACCTTGTTCAAACTCTTGTACTAAATGGGATCCTCTTTGTGTCTCAACCTCCTGCTAATGAATATAAGCTTGATAAGCTAGCTCCTCCTGCTGCCTATTGACCTCCTACTAATTTTAAATTTCTTCAAACTGCCTTTGAAAATACAAAGACATACTCCATATACTCATTTTATCCAAAATTTGAGGCTCATATGAAGAATAAATTTGCTGATTGGAGATAAAATAACCCTCCTAGGGTTGCTGATGAGCATAAGCATGTCGCTGCTGAACTTGTGCAGGGGTGGGTGGGTAGGCCAATTGAGCTTGCTGGTAACCTTCATGAAATGGTGAATAGTAAGACATACTACCATGAAACCAACACTTAGACCATTGAAACCAAATACTTCAGGCTTGGAGTCACTAGGTATGTTAAAAACTTGCCTCCAAAGGTAGAAAGAACTGTTGTACACACCAAACAACAGTAATATGTAGTACAAAAGGGACTGATGCAATCAACTCTCTATCCCACTGGGTGTGCCAGATACTGTTGTCTCTTAGAATTCCCCCCTATGCAAAGTTATGAAAACTAAGCTATCTAGAGAAACATGGGAAGACCTCCTAAGCTGTGGGTTACTTGTAAACAAAGGTCAACCTCCAGAGAAGGCCGGATTCCTTTGGTATCACCTAGACTACTAATTCTTGTGAGGAAAAGGGAGAAGGAATACATAAAATAAAGAATAAATCCTAAGGTGATACACCAAAATGACAGGAACAATGAGATACTCGAGTTACACTTGAATACTAGTGACAGCCATGGGACTGCACAACAAGATCCTGTAGATCACGCACACAAACAAGTTTGACATGCACATGCCTTCAAGAAGGAAAGGCGGATTTTCACAAACTAGAAGTTCATGTGCAAGATTGAGTAAAAACAACTTATAAACTACATGACACTACTTCTACAAAGAAAGGCATGACATGAAACAAAAGCTATAAGGAAAGAGAAATATTTCACTAAGTAGCTCAATGAATCACTAAAAATATGCACAATAATTCACAAGAACTAGAAGGAAAAAAGATGGACCATCAATGGTAACCAAGATAGATTTTGTATATTATGTTCCAAATTGAGTAACAGAAGTTTTGCCATTCTGAGAGAGGACTGCAAAAGGGTCACAAAATTTAGAGAAGCATACCCCCGAAATATTTACAAAGAGGAAAAAAATGCCTTATATACAAAGAGTTTCGGCCCCCTAGGGCTTCCAAAATATCCATCAGAAAGATTAGCCTTTAGATTTTTTGATTGAACTTAATGTTGCATTGATGCGTGTCCATCTTGTTGCCTATGTCAATGAAGAAACATTCCTTAGAGAAGCCTTATGATCTTTCTGCAACCACCGCATTCAATTTTGATCCTCGTGTCCTCCTTGAACCCCTTCGGCTGAGGGCTTTGAATGCTCCTGAGTCCAGAACAGATACATGTCAATTCACATTCTGCTGATTCTCTTGGCATTGGTTAAGCTGCCAATGATTCACCCATAGTTCTCCCTAGTTGGCTGGGCATATTACATGTAGACTTCCCTATGGTCAAAACTCGTTCAATCAAAATCGTATCTTGATGAGACATTTGAAGTGTCTTGCCGATGCGATTATGGCCGTCTGAAGTTATCGACACAACACATGAAAGTTAGTGAGAGATCATAGCAAGCTTTAGAATTCATATCGATATCACTGAGGCCATCGGCAAGACACAATTCTATCGCCAAGACATCATGTCGAAATCCTCACCCTTGGCTCAGACTTCGGGATTTCACTTGGTGAGACCTTCCTGGATTGGCAAGACTTCATAAGGAAGCCTTCAACCTCTCTATTGGGCTCAAACATCCTTTTGGCAAGACTCTAAACTCTTGGCAAGACATTGTGCCGATATCAATTTCTTTCAACGAGCACATCAGCATTAGCAAGACCCTACCGGGTCGGCAGGACCTCATAGTGACGTTGGATCTTTCTCCCTGAGTTGGCTCTACTTCGATGAGACATTGTAGCGAGGTCCTTATATTACACTGAAGACATCCCCCTGTTCACCAAGACTCCACTCTGTCGGCCAAACCTCACATTGATATGACTTTCATTGGTGGGACCCCCGACTTTCGGCGAGACATCAATCGTCATCAGGACTTCAAAGTGAAGGCATCTCCTCTCGCTGAGACGTCAGCCTTTCAACAAGATATTATACCAATGGTCCATCCTTCCTGGAAATGACATTATTTTTCATTGAGACCACACCAAGTAGGTGAGACGTCTTGTCGGTAGCACCTCCCTACGTCGAGCTTCCTCATTTTGCTGAAACATCTCCCTGTCGACAAGACCCCTCGTTGATACTTGCATCCTTTACTAAAACCGCCTTCTTCATCGCAGCTAGTTGGTGAGACCCAAAGAAGTCACCGAGACTTCACCCTGAAGGAAAACTCCCACCGATATGCATATCCTTTTGTTTCCGGGATGATGATCGGTGTCTTGTCGAAGGCAAAATGTAGGTGAATTATAATCATCGTGACATTCCTGGGGTCTTTTTTGATAGGAACCTAGAAGCATGTTTAACCAAAATGCATTATGGGTCGGGGAGACCCAGATAATCTCATGATGATAGGATCCCTAATGTCAAGCATTCAGACTTGATGGAACCCTTGCTAGTCGGCAAGACATCTGGAAGGTCCTGCTGACTTTCTTCTTAAAGGAGAAAAATATGGCAAACTTGACTGAGGCCAACCCTCCAACTGAGCTCCATGTGAAATGAGAGTAGATGCATGACCTAACCCCCAATGTAAATTTCCATTTGACATTCTTGAACATCTGAAACATAATTCATTGCCTGATTGAGACCGTGGGTGAAAATTAGGTAACAATGATTTTGATCGAATTATTCACAGGATGAATTTTTTGGAGTCAAAGGTGAATAAAATTAAAAATTTGAATGACAGAGCTCCGACTGGTGAATAAAATTGGTTAAAAGATGAATTTAAAATATATATTTTTTGAAAGTTAAAATGCTCCAGTCAAAGTTGAACTTCTAGAAGGCCAAGATTCTAGGCATCGGGAGACAAGTGTCGAAACTGGCAAAGGAGGGAAAATTTGAATTTTTGCTAAGAAGTAGTGGAGATTTAATGTACTAGCTAAACTTAGCCTCCTATAATTTTAATTCCCTATATGAGTTGAAGATTCATTCATTCTTTTTAGAGCTGAAGAAGTTTGATACTTGCTCTGAGTTTAGTATTGAAAGAAATTGCTAAAGCTGAAGGTTGCTAAAGAAGTATGGTTTGAAGAAGACTGTTGAAGCTGGAGCTTGAAATGATCACATTTCTGAATCTGATTGTTATTGAGGAAGTGCACACTTGCTAAGTTACTTGAGATTAATGAAGTTCGAATTTAAAAGAATCTAAGTTGCTGAATGAAGTTGGGCGATTTTCTCAAGTATTGAAGTTATTGCAGCCAACTTAGAAAATTTGTTCAGAGTGTGAAGTTACTGAAGCTTACTTGCTATACCTTCTAAGTGTTGAAAGTTCAAATTTTTTGAAGGAGAAGTGAGGTTTGCAAAAGAGATATGAATATTGGAGCTTCTCAAGTTTTTAAAAGTTGACTGGCAGCCCTTCATGATATTTTATTTATTTTATAAGTTATTTGCTGATGGTTGTTTATTGTTTTGTAGGATGGCTGAAGTAAGAACAACTGGCAAGGACAACAATGGTACATCCAGGCAAGCCGTTATCAAGAAGTTAAGCAAGCCATTTATGCTGGATTCAAAGTTTACTTCGAAGTTGGGCAAGCTGGCTGATACCAATTTGGGCTCTTTCAAATTGGAGACTTTCAAGAATAGAATGTTGGGGATTGGTAATCATCAACCTTCGACCACTTCACACATCATTCGAATTGGATTATATGTAGCTGTTGGTTTCCCACCAACTATTCAGTGTTCGGAGCTGATGATGGAGTGCGCCAACTGCTATGAGACTGAGCACTAATCAATTATGTCACCGGATGGTCAAGTATTCACCAACCTTACTCCTACGGCTATCGATGAAGCTTTTGGGCTCCTAGTGCATAGGAACATAATTTACAAATCAAGAGAACAAGCTGAATGAATGTATGCTTCTGCATTCGAAAGATGTACAGAGACAATCAATACTTGCTGGATGAGCAACCCCAAGCCTTCTCGTACGAAGATGCCAATGCAAATTATATCAAATGACTTAAAGTAGGAGTATTGTGATCTTATCATGATGCTAAGTAGAGTTCGAGGCTGCCCTCAAGCATTTATTTTTGAGCCATTAATGTTCTATTACATCAACCTCGTACTAGAAGGAAAGTAGAACATTAATTGGGATGCAATGATTAGTGATAATTTACACGAGCAGCTCCTGAGTTTGAGAAGGATAAAGACATTTTACATGGGCTCCTACCTTATTTACATGTTGGCTCGTATGATGAGATATAGAGGAATTTCATACAAGGAACCTGTTGGTTGTGGTTCTCACCAATTAAAAATTCACGAGGCTTGTCTACAGCTGTACTTGAAAAGTACTACTCATTACAAGTGTGTCAACGATGCTTTTACCATGCATATTACAAGATCACCTCAAGAGCGGATGCATCACAAGATCTCGAGGGAAGCCCAAGAATTGATTGAGAGGTATGGGTGCTGGTTTATATAGTTTCTGAAGTTTTCTTACATCGAGATGCAAGGTTTTTCCTCATATCCATATAGGCTACCTAAGTACCCAACCAATAGAATATTGATGTTAGAAATATCTAGGCAACTAGTTGCCTACGATAAAATTTAGAAGAAAAAGAAGGGAGAAGTTGAATTCCCGATCATCATGGGTAATTCAGATGAAGTGTGTCCTTCATTACAGGCAGCTAGAGAAGCTGAAAGTGAGCTTCAGTTCTTTCACTTTTCCTATCACACCAGCCGACAGCATTATGACCCACATAACAATATCTGATGGGTACTGTCAGAAGAATTTAAACATAAGGAAAACATTGAGGATTATTAGGTTGGTACATCAGACGAGGCTGAAGTTAGAAAGAGGATGTTCTCTAGGTTGCCCTTGAGTATGATCAGGGAGTGTGAAGTCATTCTAGTACCAAACTAGGTGAACGAGGACATAAGTGTTCTCCACCCAGATTATGAGGTAGTGAGAGATACTCCACTTCCACTCCCAGACTAGTCGGAACCCGAGATCGCTGATTTGGGCACGTTTTCCATCCAAGTCTTGATATTTACCAGAGCATGGGTTGACAGGCATGTGAGCAAATTGAAGAGTAGGTCAATTCTTTACACCTACAACTTGATGGGAGATCACATGACACCCACTACCAGCAGAAAGAAGCAAATTACTCGAGGTCCAGAATCTCGAAGGAAGGATCCAGTTCAGTCGGAGCCTCCAAGAGTTGACTTACCCACGCCACTGGAGACACGTTCTCCAAGTGTACAAGAGGTTTCCCTTTTCGCTGATCATAGAAATGCCTTGAATTAGGTGCCAGAGGTACATCAAGAAAATAAGCCACCAAGGATAGAGTCAGTTGGCCAGAGTGTCAATGTGCCTACTAGGGATGATCAACAAGGTGATGAGGGGACTACTATCGACCCTCAGTTTCAGCAAGAGTTAGAGGTGGCTTTAGATGATGATGATGCAGTTTCAAGAGATACTCAGCGACTAGAGGCCGATGAGCCTTGCCAGAATGATATGTAAGTTGAACAAGTCTGTGAAGTAGAGGCACAAGAACAACAACCATTTGTCATACAACATGATGTACCTGATTGGCTTAGAGATAGAATGAGAAGGAGCCCAGTGAAGAAGTTGATCCAAAAATTGAGATGGAAGAGTTTTTAAACAGAATTAGTGTGCCTGCACAAAAGAAGAGAGTACGGAAGTTTTCAAAGATATCAACTGATGAGGATGGTTCCCGCACCCTTCATATGGCAGTGCCACAAGTTGATTGTGATCGAGATGAGGAAGTACTAGAGAACTATGTGGTCAGAACTTTGGAGTTAGGATGTCCCACAGGTGCACAGATTGTTGAAGATTGTGATAATTCCTATCAAGCACTCAAAGATAGATTGTTTAAGAAAAAAGGAAAGTATAAGAAATTGAAAAGAGAGCATAAGGCTTTGAAAGGATATATGCAGTAGTTGTCTCATCCTTGTGGGCAGAAGATTCCAACAATAGAGCTTCCAGCTGAGATATCTAGGGAGTTAGTTAGCAGATTGTTGGAGTTAGGGAAGATGGCACAGGAGGCAGATAAGTGGGTGCAGGAGTTCATGCTGAGACATAAAATTTCATGGAAGACCTTGCTCTTTCTTTCCAACAAGCTTCCAATATTTTGGCACAGATGGAGGCAGTTGATTATGCTTGGGGTGATGCTTGTGTTTATCAGAGCAAGGTTATTCAACATATAGAGGCATTGAGGCATGCTCCTTTGCGAATGCTGATTGATGGAGGAGTCATTCAAGAGAATGATAGATATGACTTTTCTAGATGGTACTCTTTAGTAATCATAGGGTGTGGTTTCTTGGATGCGGTACAGGCGGATTCAGCTAGAGTCAGGAAGGCTATGATGAATATTGTTGAAAAAGTCCTAAATACTTTGGAGGCAATCTTTGCTAGACGGTTGGATTCCGATGAGGAGACTACTGATAATTTGAGGAGTAGGCTAGCACCTTTCTTCTTAGAGGTGAAGACCTTTGTGTAGGATGACTTTGAAAACACTTCTACTTTCTCCAGCTTGATTCAAAGTACGTAGGATGCCTTAAAATCTTGCATGAGACATGAATAATCAATCATGGTGTTAGGGTTTCAGCTCGATTGCATTCCACCTATTTCAGTTCAGGAGATTCAGGTTGTGCTTGCTAGATTCATTGAGTTCGTAGCCAAAGAGAAGGAGAATGGAAATGCACTTCTAGATGATGACCTTCTAGAAGATTGATTATGGGAATTAGTTGCGTTTACTATTTTGGGAGTGAGTAGGAATATTTGATTAATTTATTGTACCACTCCCCATTCTGGTAGTTTTTAGGGTTAGGGCTGAGGTGGCTTGATCTGAGCCTTTGATTTGATTGTAATCTGAGCCGTCCTTTAGACTTGGCTACCTATAAAAGGGGGAGTCCCCCTCGTTTGTACACATAATACTTTGATCAAGAGAGAATGGAGTAGCCTTCAGACAACTTTTTTTTGCTGATTGGTGCGGTCACAAAAATCACATCAACAAGAAAAGGTTTCCTTGCAGTTAACAACCACACTCAAGTAGATAAGGGATTTTTATCAAAAAGAAGTTTATTAGAGAAGAAATTATCATGAATCAAGATGGTGCTACCACATAAAGGAATATTTCCTGTGTGGCAACCTAATTTGGGATTCAACGATGATCAAGATGACATCCTCTCAGGACTGAAAAATCTCGCGTGGAGGACAAAGGAGAGCTACGCTCAGTATATGCGAACTTCCTTCATGTTTGAAGAAGAAGAGGAGAAAGCAATCAAGATTCAAGTTTCAATTGAAAGAGATTTGTTGAATCAAAGACAACCACTCGCTCTTGCCCCCGCACCTCGATGATAATCAACTACATCCTGGATCGTATCAGTTCATTCTCTCCAAATAAATTGAAAAAAATTCTGAGGTCCACGTGAAGTTCATCCAAGGAGTTTGTGGAGTTAGAACTACCTACTCGCATGAGAAAGAAGAAAGAAATTCATTCAAGTAAAGAGGCCTCGTCAAGTGAAGAAGTGTTATCAAGTGAAGAGGTCCAGTCAAGTGAAGGAGAAACAAGTGGAGTAGAAATTTCAAGTTTGTTCAGGACTCCACCAAGTACTTCAAGGTTTTCCCAACCAAGAATAGTCTAATTTACTGTGCCAGTTTTTATTCAGCAACTAGTCCAGGCTACCACACCTCAACAATAGCCATCCCAAGTTATTGTATATCAAAGGCGACAACCAATTCAAGCAATGGCTCAACTAGGTGGTCAACCCACTCTAAATGGTGCTACATGGTTGGTTACTAAACTATCTCCCCTCGAGTTTTCTGATTACCACGACATGCCCAAGAATCTAGAACATTTTTGTACTAAGTTTCAAGTTCATGATGTCAACCGCACAGCCGAGGACCATGTCAAAATGTTTGAAGATCACCTGCGGAATAGGCAGATTGCATATGTGGACGTGGCTTGTAGAATTTTTCCATACTCTTTCGGAGAAGAAGCTCATCATTGGTTTATTCACTTGCCAATTGGATCAATAAGGACATGGGAACATATGAAGGAGGCCTTCGTTGGAAAGTTTGGTATACCTATTACTCTCATAGAACTTTTCTATCAATTCACGAAAGTGAGAAGGAAAGACAAAGAAACCATCCATGCCTTCAATAATAGGTTTCAAAAGGCTCTCAGGAGGTTAAGTACTCCCTATGTTGTTGCTGATGCCAGGGAGAATTACTATTCAACACTTGATCCTTTGACTGCTATGTTCGTGAAATCTCACCCCACTCTGGCAAATATGAATCAAGCTTATGCTAAGGCTATCAAAGTGATTCAAGGGTTAGGGCAAAACATAACTAGGCCCGCACTATACACTAGCCTAGCTTCAACAAATAATCAGATGCAGAAGCTTGGTTCAACATGGAACCAGGAAATTCCACCATTGAATCCAGTTCCTCAACCATCCAACCAGATACAAGAACCATCTAATCAATTAGTTCTCCATCCTAGGACACCTTTGTCCTAGACTCTGGCTACACAGCCAGTCTATCTCCAGAATATAGTACCAATGACAAGGACTCAAGAGGAGAAAGACGAAATGAAAGAATTAGTGGAACAAATGAAGAGGCTATCAACTAACGTGACCTACCTCAGAAATTAGAACAATTAGATGCAGTCTATGTTGAAGAATTATCAAGCACATCAAGGTAACAATCGAGGATATCAGAATAATCCTCCACACCATCAAGATGTCCATTAAGGACATGGCCATGATAATAGTCATGAGTATCGTAATAATAATCAAGGATATCAGAAGAGGTCCTGGAATACAGGGCCCAACAATGGAGGAGTTTTGTCACCACTAGATAACCTGCCACCTCCAGAGAACTGTCCCGCAGACAGAGTTTTCTTGGCTAAGGCCACCATGTCGGGATGGTGTAGACTTCATAACACAAATCAGCACTCAGAGCTCCAATGTCATGAATTACAAGTAGTTGTTGATATTTTCAAAACAGAAGTAAAGAATACAGAGGATACTGAGAATCCTCCAACAACATGATATGAGATTGTCCCAGTGCAACGGTATGACCAGGCTCTAATTTTGGAAGACTTTAATGTTTCGCCTGAATACCCGAGTTACACGCCACTGCTGATTAATCATAGATTTCTGCCAGCTTGGGTGAATGGTCCCATGGGGATGCCAGAATATCAAGCAAAAGAAGCCCAAGTGTATTCAAAGGTTCAAGTATATTTAGAAGTTCAGGATAGTTATTCAAAGGAGACTCTTGGTCAAGATAATTACATTTTCCACCTCTTAATAACAGTTTTTTGGTAGATGGAAGAAGAGAGGTGCAAGCTTTTCAAACTTCTGGAGGAACAACACCCAAAGTGTATCATAGGAGTTATCATCAGAAAGAGCCCCTGACGTCATCAATTCCTCCAAATAATTTCTCAACTCCACCGAATCCTAGTGCTAGTAATAATCCAAGTATACCCAAGGATTCTCTAGAATACAAGCAGCAAAATGTGATTCCAAATAGAAACAGACATCAGACTATTCAACAGCCAGTCCACCTAATACAACGTCTGCAAAAAGAGAATCCCTTGAGGGATGATGTGAAGAAGCTCAGTTCATATGTGTTGGACAAAGTTAAGAAGATAAAGTTCAGTCTCCCCCTGTATGAGTTAATGAAGATTTCAGAGGTCAAAGATACAATCCTGGGAAGTTTATATGAGACACCCATCATGAAGAATGCTTCTCAGGAAACATCTAGTTCATCAAGGAACCCTCTTGTGAACACGCAGTCTTGCCCTGTGCAGAACACAAATATGGTAGAGGAGGTGCCTCACGTTCCTTTCAAAACTTGGGAGACTACACTACGGTCTCAAGGTTTTGTGGGAATGGTAAAAGGATCCTTAAGCGAGCCTGATAAGCCGAAGATTGAAGATAAGAAAAAGGTTCGGTTCAATTTGCCTACAGAACACAAGCAAGAGTAGATGCAAAATCAGAAGGATACACAAGGCAATCAAGTTTCATTGGACAGAAAGAATGAAAATAAAGATATGACAACGGAGGAAAGAAGGAAACCAGTAGTATTCTATTAGGGGAGAAATGAACTTGCCCCATTCCTTGTGTCAGTCAATTTTTTTGGAAAGTTATTACACAATTGTTTGGTTGACTCGAATTCCTCGAGCAACGTCATGCCGCTGAAAGTATGTCAGAGATTGGGTGTAGTGCCACTCCAAACAACCAAGAAAGTAACCCAACTAGACAAGACTAAGGTTCCAGTTGTCAGAGAATTGAATAACATTCATATGCAGTTGTTAGCTAATCCCAGAATTTAGAGTTGTATTGATATATCAGTAGTTGACATACCCGATGGATATGCAATGTTGCTGAGCAGAGATTGGGCAAGGAAGTTGAATGGATACATTACCATAGATTTCTCCCACATGTGGCTTCCATGGAAGGGAGTCCCAAATCAGATTAAGATTGAGATTACACCGAGGCTTAGATTGATGATAATTGAATATAGTGAAGATAATGAAATAATGTTTGTGGAAAGTGATTTGGGCTCATACAAGCCCGTCAAACAAGAGGTGTTGATGCTACAAAGTCCAAGTTAAGGGAAATGTTTAGAAGATGCCATGACTTCCACTGAAGTGTTGGTTGAAAGTGACTCAAGTGATAGTGAAAATGGAGGAACATTTGAGAACTTTAGGGATTTTGTCCTAAATAGTGTGAAACAAGAAACAGAGTTGGGTAAAGATGCCTCCATCAAGAATTTGCTGCTCCCAAATTGGTGCAGAATTCATGAGGCCTTTCACTCTGAGATCACTTGTGCTATGTGCAAGGTAGCATTAGAGAAAGTTGCAAAGCTTGTCCCATGAGCCTCAGTGCAAGAAGAATGTTAAAAGACAAATGAATAAAACAATGCTTTAATAGGAGAGCTAGTAAAAGATGATAAGACAACCAAAGATTGAAGAGGAATTTTTAGAGGTATGCAATCAAAAGGATACACATGTTTAGTCTCCCAGTACCCTCACAGAGGATCAAGCGTGGACCTTGAGGTTCGATGGATCAAAATCAAAGAAGGGAAATGGAGCGGGATTCAAAATTATTAGCCCAACTAGAGAGGCATACTTGGGTGCCTACAGGCTCCAATTTTCATGTACCAACAATGTTACTGAATATGAGTCCTTGATTCATGGGTTGATCCTCACAATTCAGAAGGGAGCCAAGATTGTGCACACCTTTGGTGTTTCTGATATCGTGGTTCACCAAGGAAGCAGTTTTGTTGTCACGAAAAAAGGTTAGGCTACTATCGTAACAAAGTATGGGACCTCTTAGAAAGTTTTGATGCATTCAATATCAAGAAAGTGTACAGGTCCAAGAACCCAGTTGCTAACTCTCTTGCACAAGCTGCCAGTTTGTTGGAACCATTGGCTATGGAAGGATTAAATAAATTCATAGTGGAGTTGGTTTCAACCCCAGCAATTCCCGATAATATAAAGAATTTCCAAGTGTTCGATGATGACAAACAGATTCTATATTTTCTCACAAGTGTGTTTGAAGCACAGATCATAGATGAAGAAGAGACCGAGGAAGCAGAATTTGATACTAAAGGGATCCTAAATTTGAAGATGAATGTCATTCCAAGAGGAATGGTTGAATTAGAGAGATTATTTGATACCCATAGGCTGAGTAGAAACTAGAGTACTCAAGGCAATGACTGTGAAGCTGTAAATCTAGGGACAAATGAGCGAGTGAAGAATGTCTTTATTGGAAAATTTTTGCACACTAGAAGAAAGAGAAGGAATCTTGAAGGTGATGAAAGAATTTCCAGATGTAATAGCCTGGGGATATGAGGATTTGAAGACATATGATACTTCATTGATTACACACACTATTCCATTGAAACCAGGCAGTAAGCCATTCAGACAAAGGAAAAGACCCATGAATCCATTGTTAGAACCATTAATTTATCAGGAGGTTAAGAAACTTCTTTTGGCCAAGATCATCTTCCCAGTGAGGCACTCCACGTGGGTTGCCAATCTAGTATCGGTTAGAAAGAGAAATGGAGAAATAAGGTTATACTTGGATTTCCATAATTTTAATAGAGCCTCCAAAAAGGATAATTATCCTTTTCCTTCGTTAGATGAGGTACTGCAAATAGTGAATGGTTCATAGATGATGTACTTCTTGGACGGATATTCAGGATACAATCAAGTGATGATGGAACAAGAAGATAGACTAAAAACAGCGTTCACCACTAAATGGGGAACCTTTGCATACAGGAGAATGTCCTTCGGCCTGATCAATGCAGGAGCCACTTTCCAGTGAGCCATGGACATCACCTTTCGAGATCTGGTCGGAAAGTGCATAATTATCTACATGGATGACCTAACTGTGTTCTCAAAGAGGAGAGTAGATCATGTTGAAGACTTAAGAATTTTTTTTCAGAGGTGCTGAAGATTTGGTGTCTCTCTGAATGCTAAAAAAATGTATATTTGGAATCACAGAGGGAAAACTATTAGGTCACGTCATCTCTGAGAAGGGTATTTCAATTGACCCTGAGTGTATCGAAGCTATTTCAAGGATTGGATTGCTAGGTAGTTAGAAAGAACTGAGATCATTCTTTGGAAAGATCAATTTTGTTAGAAAGTTTATAACTGGGTTTGCTGAAATAGTAAGGCCATTAAATGAGATGCTGAAGAAGAATGCAAAGGTTGAATGGACCCCACAAATGAGGAAGGCTTTCGATGAGATCAAACAAGCTATAGTGGATGCCCCAGTGCTAGTCAGTCTAGATTACAAAAAGTCTTTCTATCTATATTCATTTTCCACAGAGCATACCAACGCAATAGTTTTAATACAAAGAACAAAATAAAGGGATGAGCACCTGATTGCTTTCATGAGCGCACCTTTAAAGGAGGAAGAGCTATGATACCCCAGCATTGAAAAGAAAGCCTATGCTTTGGTGAAGGCCATCAAGAAATTTAGACATTATATCCTGAGAAGCAAGGTATATGCAATTGTTCTAGATGCCACGGTAAAGACCTTATTAATGAAAAACGAGCTAGGAGAAACAAGAGGCAAGTGGGTCACCACTTTGCAAGAATATGACATAGAAATACGGCCCATGAAATTGGTTCGAGGATAGGATTTGGCTCAGACGATTTCAATGACTGGTCCATAATTAGTTCAACAATCATATGTATTGGAAGAGCTATCGCTAGGGGAGTGGTATGATGACACGGTTTATTACTTGTTGAATCACAGATGCCCTCGTCACCTGAACCGAGTGTAATGAAGGGCTTTGAGAATGAGAAGTCAGAGGTTTATGTATCAAGGACCAGTTCTTTATAGGAGAAACTATGAAGGGATTTATTTAAGATGTGGAGGAAAACAAGAAGCCAAGCAGTTAATAGAACACTTCATGAGAAGTTTGGAATTGGACACGGAGGAAGTTTGGCCATAGCTCACCAAATCCTGAGGGCTGTATATTATTGGCCTACACTTTTCAAAGATACATATGAGCACGTGAAGGCCTGTCATATCTGTCAGACAATAGTGAATAGAGGAAAACATCGGCCTATGCCCTTGCAGCTAGTGATTGAGATTAGACCTTTTTCCAAGTGGGGGTTGGATTTCATTGGGATGATCAACCTGTCATCTTCAAGACAACATAGATACATCCTTACAGCAACTGATTACTACACCAAATGGACAGAAGCTCAAGCTTTGAAGCAGTGCATGACAGAGGTAGTCATCAGGTTCCTTGAGGAAAATATCGTCACAAGATTTGGATGCCCTCATGCCCTAGTCAGTGACAACGGTTCAAATTTCTCATCACTGAAGTTCTCCAACTGGGCTTTTGAATATGGAATCACACTGATTTTTTCCTCTAACTATTACCTGTAGGGGAATGGACTAGCAAAGTCCACGAATAAGAACTTATTGAATGCTATCAAGAGACTACTAGATAAGAATCTGAAGAATTGGCACACGCAGCTGAGGTTTGCTCTATGGGAAGATAGAATTAGAACAAAGAGTTCCTTGGGAACATCACCATACCACTTAGTCTATGGACATAATCCTATTTTTCTAGTACAACTGAGGATCCCAACTCTCCAATTCATTTAGGAGTATCTCAAAGGAGAAGATTAAATTCAAACAAGATTGTCTCAACTAATGCATTTAGAGGAGAAAAGAGATGAGGCGCTTGAGAATCTAGAAAAACACCAAGTGGTGAAAAGATGGTTTGATAAACAAGCTAAGATCAAGTCCTTTAGGATTTCTGACTTGGTTTTATACTAGGACAAGGTACACGAGAAGAAAGGAGATCACGACAAGTTTGATAAATTGTGGTTGGGTCCATATCAAGTTTCTGAAATCTTGGGAGATAATGCATTTAGGCTACGTACACTAACAGGGGAGGATGTCTTGTTGCACATCAATGGACAGCTCCTCAAGCATTATTTCTAGTCCTAGGTTCTTTCCTAGAGCCTACTTTGTAACATAGTTAGATTAGGTTTGCTTTCCCATTTTGTTTCGTTTTGGTTTCTGTTTGTTTCCCTTTGGGTTTTTAGTTTGGCATTCTTCCCTTGAGTTGTCCACTCAAGTGGTTTTGGTTTGGAATGGGCAAGGATGTTTAGGGTTTCCCTGTTGCGAAGGGGGTGATGAAGGTTTTACTTTCACAACGTGGCTTCTTTCCACTGGAATTTGTGTAAACTTTTGAAAAGCTGAGGTTGTTTTCCTCTTGTCATCATCCAGTTAGTGATTAAACTCATCTCGGGAGGTTAGCCCGCTATTGTGTCTTAACACATGAGTCTAAAGACCTTAAATACATTACCTATCTCCACTCTGAGTCATTTTGGTTTCTTGGGAAAGGTTTTGGTAAGTGAAAATCTTAAGTCTTTCTTCAGTGCCACTACAATTCTCAAACACATTGGAGGCTTCATTTCCTGCCAACCGATCAAGGAATTAACGGAGAAATCAAATGAAGAAAAGAGAAAATTTACTTAAAAGAAATATCTGAAAAACAAGAAATGAGAAAATGAAAAATGAAGGAAATATTATGAAATATTGGTTTTGGGAACATACGAGTAACTCCACCAGGGTTATGGACACCTGACCAATAGTGGAGCAATATTTGTGAGAATTGTAGCGACAACCTCGTCTGGGCTATAGACACCTGACTAGCAATGAGTCAATGTCCAAGATGCTTTTGAAGTTAAGATATTTATATAAATTGCTGCAGCCAATTCTGGAGGTCGAGATGGTTTAGGGATGGAATGAATATATACACACTCACAGGGTCTTGGATGAAGGTGTTCTGATCCAATATCGGATTCTTCTCCCCTTTTGAGTAAGTATCCTTCTGTATGATGGTTTGAGGAAGATTAATCAAGGTTCAATTCTTAAATTTTTTTTCAACACTTTCTCGTGGAGTCACCAGATGTTGTGACCTTTTCACACATTGCCCCATTCAAAATGGGGACCCCTAGTTTTTTTGCTCCATTTTGGTCTTTTTGGATTTGGTTTCTCTCTCTCTGTCTCTCTCTGTCTCTTCTCTGCTATCCACCTTTTGAGGGACATGCTCATCATTGAATTTAAATGTAAAATCTGACCAAGTCTAAAAATTAGGGTTTTGAACTTTCCAGCCAATCTAGGGTCGAACAAAGTGAATAAATTAAAAACAGCGATTAACATTGATATTAGTATGCTTCCAGTAGGTTTCCATTGAAATTTCATCAGATTTTGGCAACTTACTATTTTTATTAAGTGTGTAATTTAGGGTATTCCATCAACATTTTTGAAGTTGTAACAGTCACACCACATTCAGAACATGTGAAGCTCCTCGCCTACAAAATTTGAGCTGAAACGGACAACTTACTATTTTTAGTAGTTCAGCTTCAAGAGCAAATTTTAGGGCTTATATGCAGAGTTTTTCAATGCATGTCTGAGGATTCCTTGTGGGTTTTTTGAGACCTTTGCAATGGTGTAACATGAAAACCAAGATCATAACTTTTTCATAATCCACCTTCCGAGGCTATTTTTAGGGTTTGCATGTCAAAATTTTCAGCACATGTCAAGTGATTCTTTGTAGGTTTTTCAAGAGCTTCGCAGTGATGTGACATGCAAAGTGAGATAATCAATCCTTCCGCAACTTACTATTTTTAGTAGATGCACTCTGGCGGCCACTTCCCAACACATTAGAATCATGAATTGATCACAATGCAACAAAAACAAAGTCAAACGGAGTTGTGGAGGCTGGAAAATCTGACACTTGCTATTTTTAGCAGGTTGGCATAGAGAAATTAGGGTTTCCTAAATTCAAGGTAAAAACCCGACAATCACGCAAAGACAACATCTAGCCATGACGAGCACCACTTCAGGCATTCAACATGTGACATTTGAAGATGTTCTGAGCAATTGCTATTTTTAGTATGTTACTGAAAATAGCAGGTTCAAGGCAGATATCAGGCACCAACAGTTCAATAGCATCCCGAGGATCAAAATAAGGAAAAATCAGGCCTTTCAGAGTCAAAATCAGCTTAAAATGAAAATTTTGAACTTTCTAAAAATAGAAAGTCAGCAGCAGATGCCAGTGTCAACGGGCAAGTCACCCAATGAGGAGCACACCTTTCGAATTTCAAGTCAAACAGAGATATGGAGGTCTCAGAAGCAAGCATTTACTACAGATAGAAAACTACCTTTGGAAACATGCTATTTTTAGCAGGTCAACTCAGGATAGTAGTGTCAGCAGGTTGACAGAGTCATGAAGATCTAGTGTTCAAAATTTCAAATCATTATGAGCTTCAGAAGTGTAGAAATCAAAGGAGTTACTATAAATAGCAGGACATGGAGACTATGGCAGAAGGTTGGAAAAATGTCTAAGTCTAAGTTTCATCCTCCACCCTAGGCCAAATGTGCCTACTTTAGCTGGAGAGCAAGCTAAGCATTAAAATTTTCTAAGTACCAATTTTCATCCTCCTCCTGTAGCAAAATGCACCCATGTCACAAGAATTCAAGGAATAAGTTTTATCCTCCACACATAGCCAAATGTGCCCACTTTAAGTGACTAGTGAGAAATATTCTAAGGCATAGCTTTATTCCTCTCTCCCTCTCAAATGCGCTCAAATTATGTCTAGCAAGGAGAAAGTAAAAAAGGTCAATGATGCTTTATCCTCCACCACCCTCCATATGTGCCCACTACAAGCAAGAAGAAAGAAAGTGAAAGGCGTGGGAAATGTTAATCCTTCATCAAGTGTAAAATGCGCCCAAATGGGGGTATGTAAGGAAAAAAATGAAGAAGCTCAAGAGTCACAAGTCAAAGGCATTTGAAAGGGATTTATCCTTCATCACCTAGCAAATGCGCCCATCCTTTAGCATGGATGAAATGCACCCATCTTAAGAAGTGAACAAGTTGATCCTTCATAAGGTGTGATATGCGCCCAAGTTGAAGTAAGTAAAAGGTGAATAAAGAGTGCGAGGGTAAAATTAAAAGATAAATGTTGCCTAGGCGTTGGAAGTTAAGTCTCCTTTTAGGTGTGAAATGTGCCTAAGGTAAGGTGAATGGGAGTTGACAAGTGAAAGCGCTAGAGTTTTTCTTCCACATATGCTAATTGCACCCAAAGTTCATGATGTAAAAAAAAAATACTAGGTGTTGAAATTAAATTGTTCTCCATGGTATATAATATGCGCCCAAGGCAATAAAAAAATTCTCTAAGTGAGTTGATAAAATTTTTCCTCACCACAAGCAAAATGAATGAAGTTGAATAAATTTTCGAAGGCAAAATCTCAAAAGTACTAAGTGATTCAAAGTTTTTCTAAGGCACAAAATGTTCTTCCTTAGGAAAAATGCCTAAGTCTAATGGAGGACGATGAAATTTTCTTGAGATGATGAAATGTGAAGAAATGGATTAAGTTTTGTTAAAAATTATTTTTATAAGGTTCAAAATTCAAGAAAAATTAAATGAACCCGTTCGTTGTATACCCATGGATTCGACAAATTCTGGAGAAAATTCTCTTCTAGGTATTGAAGATCTTCTACAAGGGATGGATTTCCAAGTCTTCCGCACTTCGCCAAGGCCTTCAGGATGAAGAATTTAATTGGTGCTCGAATTATGAATTATCCTAAGGGGAAAATTTAAAATTTTCTAAGGCAAATTGAATATAATGTGTCTTTAAGATAAAGTTTTCCAGACAATGAATTTGAAATGGATTTCCTAGATGATTTTGATCGAATTCTTCACAGGATGAATTTTCTCGAGTCAGAGGTGAATGAAATTAAAAATTTGAATGACAGAGCTCCGACTGGTGAATAAAATTGGTTAAAAGATGAATTTAAAATAAATATTTTTGAAATTTAAAATGCTCCAGTCAAAGTTGAACTTCTAGAAGGCCAAGATTCTAGGCATCAGGAGACAAGTGTCGAAATTGGCAAAGGAGGGAAAATTTGAATTCTTGCTGAGAAGTAGTGGAGATTTAATGTACTGGCTAAACTTAGCCTCCTTCTAGAATTTGAATTCCCTATATGAGTTGAAGATTCATTCATTCTTTTCACAGCTGAAGAAGTTCGATACTTGCTCTAAGTTTAGTATTGAAAGAAATTGTTGAAGCTGAAGGTTGCTAAAGAAGTACAATTTGAAGAAGACAGCTGAAGTTGGAGCTTGAAATGATTACATTGTTGAAGCTGAATGTTATTGATGAAGTGCACAGTTGCTAAGTTACTTGAGATTGTTGAAGTTCAAATTTAAAAGAATCTAAGTTGTTGATTGAAGTTGGGTGATTTTCTGAAGTATTGAAGTTATTGCAGCCAACTTAGAAAATTTGCTGAGAGTGTGAAGTTGCTGAAGCTTACTTGCTAAATGTTCTAAGTGTTGAAAGTTTGATTTTTTTGAAGGAGAAGTGAGGTTTGCAAAAGAGATATGAATGTTGCAGGTTCTCAATTTTTTAAAAGTCGACTGGCAGCCCTGCATGATATTTTATTTATTTTATAAGTTATTTGCTGATGGTTGTTTATTGTTTTGTAGGATGGCTAAAGTAAGAACAACTGGCATGGACAACAATGGTACATCTAGGAAATTCGTTATCAAGAAGCTGAGCAAACCGTTTATGCCGGAGTCAAAGTTTACTTCGAAGTTGGGCAAGCTGGTTGATACCAATTTGGGCTCTTTCAAGTTGGAGACTTTCAAGAATAGAATGTTGGGGATTGGTAATCATCAACCTTTGACCACTTCACACAATATCATTCAAAGTGGATTATATGCAGCTATTGGTTTCCCACCATCTATTCAGTGTTCGGAGCTGATGATGGAGTGCGCCAACTGCTATGAGACTAAGCACTGATCAAATATTTCACCAGATGGTCAAGTATTTGCCAACCTTACTCCTGTGGCTATTGGCGAAGCTTTTGGGATCCCAGTGCATAGGAACATGATTTACAAATCAAGAGAATGAGCTGAATGAATGTATGCTTTTGCATTCGAGAGATGTACAGAGACAATCAATACTCACTAGATGAGCAACCCCAAGCCTTCCCGTACGAAGCTGCCAAGGTGGATTATATAAGATGAATTGAAGCAGGAGTATTGTGATCTTATCATGATGTTGAGCAGAGTTGGAGGCTGCCCTCAAGCATTTATTTTTGAGCCATGGATGTTCTATTACATCAACCTTATGTTGGAAGGAAAGGAGTACATTAACTGGGCTGTAATGATCAGTGACAATTTGCACAAGTAGCTCCTGAGTTTGAGAAGGATGAAGAAATTTTACATGCGCTCCTACCTTATTTACATGTTGGATCGTATGACGAGATATAGAGGAATTTCATACAAGGAACCTGTTGGTTGTGGTTCTCACCAATTAAAAATTTATGAGGCTTGTTCGCAATTACACTTGAAAAGTACTACTCATTACAAGTGTGTCAACGATGCTTTTACCATGCACATTATGAGATCACTTCAAGAGCGGATGCATCACAGGATCTCGAGGGAAGCCCAAGAATTGATTGCGAGGTATGGGTGTTGGTTTATACAATTTCTGAAGTTTTCTTACATCAGGCTACAAGGTTTTTCCTCATATCCATATAGGCTGCCTAAGTACCCAACCAAAAGAATATTGATGTTAGAAATATCTAGGCAACTAGTTGCCTACAATAAGATTCAAAAGAAAAAGAAGAAGGGAGGAGTTGACTTCCTGATTGTCATGGGTAATTCGGATGAAGTGTGTTCTTCATTACAGGTAGCTAGAGAAGCTGAAAGTGAGCTTCAGTTTTTTCACTTTTCCTATCACACCAGCCGACAGCATTATGACCCAAATAACAATATTAGATGGGTACTGTCAGAAGAATTTAAACATAAGGAAAACATTGAGGATTATTGGGCTGGTGCATCAGATGAGGCTGAAGTTAGAAAGAGGATGTTCTTTAGGTTTCCATTGAGTATGATCAGGGAGTGTGAAGTCATTCCAGTACTAGACCAGGTGAACAAGGACATAAGTGTTCTCCACCCAGATTATGAGGCAGTGAGAGATACTCCACTTCCACTCCTAGACTGGTCGGAGCCCGAGATTGCCGATTTGGACACACTTTCCATCCTAGTCTTGAAATTTACAAGAGCATGGGTTGACAGGAATGTGAGCAGATTGAAGAGTAGGTCAATTCTTTGCACCTACAACTTAATGGGAGATCACAGGACACCCATTACCAGCAGAAAGAAGCAGATTACTCGAGGTCCAAAATATCGAAGGAAGAAGCTAGTTCAGTCGGAGCCTCTGAGAGTTGAGTTACCCATGCCACTGGAGACATGTTCTCTAAGTGTACAAGAGGTTTCCCTTTTCGCTGATCAGAGAAATGCCTTTAATTAGGTGCCAGAGGTACATCAAGAAAATTAGCCACCAAGGAGAGAGTCAGTTGGCCAGAGTGTCAAAGTGCCTACTAGGGATGATCAACAGGGTGATGAGGGGACTAATACCAACCCTCAGTTTTAGTAGGAGTTATAGGTGGCTTTAGACAATGATGATGTAGTTTCAGGGGATACTCAGCCACTAGAGGCTGATGAGCCTTGCCAGAATGATATTGGAGTTGAAGAAGTCCATGAAGTAGAGGCACAAGAACAATAGCCATTTGTCATATAGCATGATGTACCTGATTGGCTTAGAGATAAAATGAGAAGGAGCCCTAGTGAATAAGTTGATCCAACAATTGAGATGGAAGAGTTTTTAAACAAAATCAGTGCACCTCCACAAAAGAAGAGAGCACGAAAGTTTTCAAAGATATCAACTGATGAGGATTGTTCCCACACCCTTCATATGGCAGTGCCACAAGTTGATTATGATCGAGATGAGGCAGTACCAGAGAACTATGTGGTCACAACTTTGGAGTTAGGATGTCCCACAGGTGCACAGATTGTTGAAGAATGTGATAATTCCTATGAAGGACTCAAAGACAAATTGTTTAAGAAAGAAGGAAAGTATAAGAAATTGAAAAGAGAGCATAAGGCTTTGATAGGATATATGCAGCAGTTGTCTCATCCTTGTGGGCAGGAGATTCCAGCAATAGAGCTTCAAGCTGAGATATCTAGGGAGTCAGTTAGCAGCTTGTTGGAGTTAGGGAAGATGGCACAGGAGGCAGTTAAGTGGGTTGCAAGAGTTTGTGCTGAGACAAAAAAGTTAATGGAAGACCTTGCTCTTGCTTTCCAGCAAGCTTCCAATATTTTGGCATGGATGGAGACAGTTGATCAAGCCTGGGGTGATGCTTTTTTTATCAAATCAAGGTTATTCGGTGTCTAGAGGCATTAAAGCATGCTCCTTTGTGAATGCTGATTGATGGAGGAGTCATTCAAGAGAATGATAGATATGACTTTTCTAGATGGTACTCTTCAGTAATCACAGGGCATGGTTTCTTTGATGCGGCACGGGCAGATTTAGCTAGAATTAGGAAGGCTGTGATGAATATTATTGACGGAGTCCTGAATACTTTGGAGGCAATCTTTTTTAGACGGTTGGATCCTGATGAGGTGACTACTGATAATTTAAGGAGTAGGTTGGCACCTTTCTTCTCGGAGGTGAAGACCTTTGTGCAGGACGACTTTGAAAACACTTCTACTTTCTCCAGCTTGATTCAGAGTATGCAGGATGCCTTAGTTGCTTGGAGAAAATCCTGCATGAGACATGAACAATCAGTCATGGTGTTAGAGTTCCAGCTCAATTGCATGCCACTTGTTTCAGGTCAGGAGATTCAGGCTGTGCTTGCTAGATTCATTGAGTTCATAGATAGAGAGAAGGAGAATGGAAACGTGCTTCTAGATGATGACCTCTAGAAGATTGATTATGGGCATTAATTGCCTTTAATATTTTGGGAGTGAGTGGGAATCTTTGATTAATTTATTGTACCACTCCCCATTCTGGCAGTTTTTAGGGTTAGGGTTGAGGTGGCTTGATTTGAGCCTTTGATTTGATTGTAATCTAAGCCGTCCTTTAGACTTGGATACCTATAAAAGGGGGAGTCCCCCTCATTTGTACACATTATTAGATCAGATTAGAATTAGATAGTAGAGTTGGAGAGTAGACATTTTGTTAGAGAGATAACTTGATAGTTTAGCTTAGTGTGGAGAAGAAGGAAAGTTGTCCTTTGAAAACTTTGCAAGAGATTGTTGCGTAACACTTTCATAATACAAGATCTTTTCATTGATGGTGAAATTTGTTTTCATTATGGATAGCTAGCAAGGTTTCTTCATCCCTTCAACTCCAAGTAGCATAAAGTAGCTTAAAGTAGCTTAATTTTCATTTCATGCAAGTAGATAGTAGCTGTGGATTTGTGGTGTTGATCAAGGAAACTTCGTTTTATACCATACCACTAGCAACTTGCTGATGGAAAGTTTTCTTTGCATGGTCAGCTAGAGCGTTTCATAAGCTTAACTTCGGTTGCAATTCACATTTTGGTATGCGTCGTTTTGATGGTATCTTGGTGTCAAATTGTAGTTTGAAAATTTCTTGCTATCCCCTTGAAGATTGCACCAACTTTGTATAAGTTGTCCAGTGCGAGGCGGAGCAGAGTTCAGTTGAAGTTGTTGAGATTGATCGACACGTCCTGCCTTAGAATAGAATTTAGAACCTTCTTACCCTTATACTCATTTACTTTCCATTTATTTCTGGTTAGCTTTAGGACACGTACCTTACTGCCAAATTATATGCGCGAAACCCCTTCGAAATTATCAACCTGTTGTTAACTGCAAGACCTTTTGAATAATTGTGTAAGTCCCCTCGTAAAAATAACAATTCAGAACTAACCAATTGAGGGTATTCCAAAGCATTTCAAAACCTTGGAGTTGAACGTGCAATCTATCTCGGAATCTTAGCACACGAAATACTTTGATCAAGAGAGAATGGAGTAGCCTTTAGACAACTTTGTTCTACTGATTGGTGTGGTCAAAAAAATCACATCAATAATGAGTAGGACTACTGGCCTTCATTTTCAAGTCTCTAGCATTATTCTTCACCCACTCTTCACTAGTTCCTATTTCCCAGTTGTCACCATTTCCTACAACCATTTTTCCCACAAGACCTTCCTCTTCTAGGTAATTCAACACCCACCCTCTGATCAATGTCTTCACCATCCATGTAGGCTTTAGCAGGATGCTTCTTTCAATTTTCCTCGTTGTTTCTCCAATACTGTCGGGTTGAGAGATCTCACCACAATAAATTTATTGACCTCAGCTCCATTTTCAAATTCCATGTAGTAATTCTATGGCATTGGCCCCATTAGGTTTCCATCCAAGTTGTTAAGGGCCTCATAAATCTCCCCTGACATTGCGTGTGTGAATACCATCTAACAAAAATTCTTCACTTTGGCCTTAAAGACACCCACGCCTAGCAGCATCACAAGAAACATTGCATAAATATTTGTGTTTTCCCTAAACCTCTAGTTTGCAAGCAGAAACTTGTTATGCCTTACATAACCACCCCATTTTAAATTTTATTAAAATGGGACCCTCTTTTGTTTTCACTCTTTGTGTTTCGCCCCCTTCAATTTTGAGGTTTTCCTTTGCCTTGGCATGTGCTTAATATGTTTATCTTGCTTTCCCAAGTGTTTTCCCAAGTTGAATTTTTGAAAATCTTATGTTTTGGGTGAAGTTCAGGTTTTTACCCTGGTTCGTGATTTTCCAGTCCGTCTAGATTTTCTTGGATTTCTTTCGAACTTTGGTTTCCATGCTGCTATTCGACTTTTTGAGCCAGTTTGGGATTGTTCACCCCATCTAGATTTTCCTAGATTGCGTTCAAAGTTTGGCTCTACCTATTTTACACTGCTGAGTTCAGAGATTTCTAGCCTTCATGGAATTCCACCTGGGTCAGATTTTTCTGGATTTCTGTCTGGCCATCGGGTTTCCGAGTGTAGTCAATTTTTGGAGTTTTATGCCATTTTGCTTTATCGTTTGTGTTCTCTTGGGTTGAGATGTTCAATATTGTTGTGCTTTAGAACATTATGGTTTTTCTTGGAGTTCAAATTCCTGTGTGTTTGGGAATTTCATGGCTTGCCCTGTGCGTTCATGGTTTAAATCTAGGGTTTCATGACTAGGGCATCGCCATCTCGTCTTGATTTGCTTTCGATTGAGCCTTGGATTTGAAGGATATTTGTAGGGGTCTCATGTTCAATGATTTCCATGCCCAGGGTCCTCAAATTTGTGGCCTTCGATCAATTTCATTGAATTCGTGTCAGATTGTCAATTTTCAGGTTTTTGGTTGACCTCAAGATTTTCCTACCTGGTTTGATTTTCCTAAATTCCTTCAGTACCCTGGTGTGCATTGAGAACCCAGAGTTTTTTTAGCCTCTCATGGAATTCTGATCTAGCTAGATCTTCCTGAATCCTTTGCTATGCTTTGTGGATTTTTGGAAATTGGATAAAATTGATGAATGTAATGATGAGTACTTAAACATATCTTGCTTTAGCTTGATGAATCTTGCAATGTTATATGCTTCTTATGTTTATTTTGATAATCTATTGTTGATATTGGTGCCTCATAGGGAGAATCTGCCAGGTTTAAAATTTTCCAAAATTCCTCCCAGGTAGATTTTCCTCGATTAGCTCGAAATCCCGAATTTCTTGGTGTTGGTGCTTAATGGGTTGATTTAATGGTTTTTTCATGACTTTAAGCTAACAATTGGATGAAAATGTTGTCAATAGTTGGATTCTCATGTTGGAATTTGATGGATACAGGCTCAGTCTAGTAGGACGATGGTGGTTGGAGAGGCTAAGGGACACAAAGGGATCATCCACCTCTGAAGCAGAAAAAAGAATGAAGCTGGACAAAAAGAGTAAGATTCTTGAGGGGAAGATGGTGTCAGTCTGGTTCGAGGTTTCAGATCTGAATATGAACACCCTATTGTGAAGGACTAAGGCTATCATGGGATATAGTAGTTGGGCACCAATTGGATGGCGCAACGACCTACAGTGCAGTCAGTAATGAATATCAATCCAACAAGAGAGACTGGGACAAGACGATGGGACAAATATGAAGAATGATATTAATGCTATTGAATGGCAAACTAGGGTTTCACCTATGCCACTTATAGATTGCTTGCAGAGGATTTCTTGGTGATGAAGGCCAGAATGGGACATTTTTTGGGCAAAGTGGGGGAAGTAGTTAATGAAAAGTTGCATCAAAAGTCATGCTTCATCATTGTTTCGCTTTGCCTCTTCTTCACGCATTTTGATATGAGTTATGTGGGAGATCCTAGGCCGATCTAGTCAGTGCCCTTTCATTTAATGCATGTTTGACTTTGTTTCAAATTCTTCTAGCGCCAACATGTTCTATAACTGACTTATTGTAAACCCTAAACTGGGCTAACACATCTGACATGTTTTATAAATTTGGCATTTTTCCTCTTTTGTAAAAGAGAGGCAGGTTAGAAAAAAAGTTAGAGAAAGAGGTTAGAAGAGATTAGAGGAAAGTTAGAAGAGTTAGATGTGTTAGCTAGCTAAGGATTTAGAGGGTGTGAAGCGATATTAGGAGGATAGAAGCAGAAAGATAGAGGATGGGATATCAAAAAAGCAAGCTAGGGTTTTCTTAAGTAAGTTAGACATTTTTTATTTTTGCAGTTCAGAAAGAGGAGGATTTGATGTATCTTCCTAATTTTCTTAGCATAAATGGAGATAATTTGAAGACATGGCTTTTTTGTACGCTAGTGATCTTGCCAGATTTGTAAATGTTGTTTATCTATTTCATTGACAGTAGGAGCAGCCAGATTCAAACCTACTTTATATTATGCTCTAGAATGATATTCATTTTGATTTGAAAAGCTTTCAAGGAATGAAATTTTATCTTATGTTTTGTTTGAATGATGATTTGCAATCTACTGTTAAATTTTGTACTGTTAATGAATGAAACTTTGTATCAATTACAGGCTAATTTTATTTTGCAATTCCAGTTTAGGAATTCCTTGGAAGGTAACAAGTTTGATTAGTTGAATGAATCAACATTATTTTTAGTTTAAAAACCTTGATCTATATTTTTCTATTTCTTTAAAACCCTCAGTTAAAGTAGGTTTAGATAGATGTTTGATCTTGCAACAATCTAGAAGCTCAAAACCAACAGGCCCCTTGAATATTACAGCCATATTGACCACTTCATGAAAAAAAAATGTTGTGAACCAACATCAAAGACCTTGGGAGGCGATCATTTTGGTTACTGATTGTCTCTTTTTGGAGAGGTGAGATAATTTCACTTTTATCTTACCTACATGTTGTGGGTCAATTTGGCACCTCAACAAAACTCCTTTCCTAGAACCTTCTTGGTTGCTCATAAAATTAATGGGTGATATGAAACCAACAACCCTTTCAACCTTTTTTCTATGATTTCCCCATGAAAGGCTTGTTTTTTTCTTGTGGTGTTAAGAAAAATGGGAGTGTCCATCGCTCTCCTTCCACAGCACAAAAATATGTTTTGAAACTTTGTTTATGCAACTACCACCTTACATTTTTTTATATTGTTTAGTGATCTCTCAAATTTGTGGGATGATGAAAATATTTGATCACCTATTCACCCTCATGGTAGGCCCTACCACTACTCAAAGGAGTCAATGGTTGAAAATGATCAAATAAATGGTTAAGATGTGCTCTGAAAAATGAATCTCAACCGTTCCCTACTAGCATGTGGCGGACCCACTATTAGATCTAGGCTTGTGGAGGAATAGCAAGCATGAGCCACATGGTTTCATCACCATTTCCCATAAAACTATAAAGGGCATGAGAATATTTTGTGAAATATTTCTCAGCAATTATGAATGGTTAAACAACATGCTACTAAAAGAATGTATGAGCATGTGCAAAATTGTTCATCGAGATGTTCTAATCTCAATCGTCTATTGCTAAAGGAGGATATATGTTATGGTAACTGGCCTATTGGTTAAAGGGGAAGAAATTTGATGTTCATTGAGTTGATCTAGGCCATTGCCAACTATCCCACAACCATTGATCTAAAACTTACAAATCTCAAAGGGGAAGCAACACATTGATGTTTCATTCACTTTAATGTTAAAAAAAAGAAAACTTTCTACTGCTAAGTGATTTTATTTTTAAGTGAGAGGGTCAACACATAGGGAGATTTCAGATTGCTCATTGCAGTACATGAGGGAGATTCTAGGTTCCACTTCCAACAAAGCTAGTCCATGCCTGTCAGTATTAATATTTTCAAGAATAAAAATTTGGGTAAGTGAATGAAAGAATTCCTATGGCTACATTTCATCATTTCTTAAAATATTATTTTTTCAAACTAAGAATTAAGAAAAATTAAGGACTAAGAGAGAATTCACAATTTCACATTGTATAAGCATGTCTACCACCAGTACTATTAGAGAAAAATTGAATATTATGCTAGATTGCTTAAAACCCTAGGTTTCACTGATGAATACCATGATATTTATGGTCCTAAAATCTATGGTAGGCATACCTCATAAATTAGATTTTCATTTGATAATAAGGTTACAAAGAAAATGCAAGTCAATAATTGTAGTTCATCATGGGTAACTGGATTAGGGCGCATGATGTTACATGAGGTTTTTCCTTGCCCAAAATTTATCATGGTTTGTGCCAAAAATTATGATGATAACAAAAGAGAAATTGTTAGTAATGATAGCAAAGAAGACTTGTTATCCATTACTGTAGAAGAACTTGGAAAAGCGTTGGGGTTTACAATAGAAGAATTTGGAAACGTCCACATTGACTTAGAAAAGCTTGCTAGTGATTATGAAGCAACAGATGAAAGGGAGAAAAATTATTTCATAATAAAATAATTCCAAATAACATACAAGTTAGAAACAAATTAAAGGTAATCGTAAGCCTCCTTATGATTTTGATATTTTTAGACCATGGGTTTAGGATACTATTTCCATGCTAGCATTTTTCCTTGGACTGGATAGCAATCGAGAAGTGGGTGCAAGCCTCCTTGAAATGGTATATAATAACCATTTTTCTTTTCCATCTCAACCTTTCAAATTTAACTTTATTGGGCACATTGTAGAATCCATGCATGAACAATTTTTAATGATTAAATGAGGTGCACACTTAAAGTCCACTAAAACATTTAGGTTCAAAACCTACTTGTGCTATTTTTTTCTATTCAAATTTAGTGGAATGTTTTAGACCAAAAAGCTTCAGATTCAACCTTATAGTAATGCTAAGGAAAATAAAATGGCTCTAGTGTATGATTGGACCACTAAGATAATGATGCATGATTCTCGAAGGAGGTATAATTATTTTGTAGACTACTTTTTTGGCTCCATTGCATAAAGAAATTACAAATACTCCAATGCCTAGATTGCCCATGTCATGTAGAAATTGCATTCAACTAGGAAAAGAAGTACAATTGTTTGATTGGTACTTAATGGAAGAATATACTGTGCTAAGATTTTATGGATTGGGAGTAGATCCATACAAACTTCCAATACATGTGATAGAAAGGGTTTTTGCATTGGAATATGTAAGGTAGATGCAGAGTACTGATGAACTTCACTTTTCCAGTCAACAAAAGATGACCTTATTTCCTTCTTTACCTTTTTCACGTGGAGGCTACACATTCAAAAGAAAATCATTTAGTGTGGCACATGATCTTTTGAAATTTTTTAATTTTGATGTTGTCTATCAATGTGATCTGATGTTAGGATCTGTGAAAAATTTCTAAGTGAATGTTTAACATTTACAATGCTTAATATGAAAGTCTTAAAATGTAATAACATAATTAAAATGATTAAACAAACATTACAATGATTGAACAATGAATTAGAATTAGAGAAAGAAGAGAAGACAAGAAACAACAAGTTGATAACAAAGTTCACCAAATGGATATGTCTTTGGGTCCCTCTCCAACAGAGTGACTGATCCTTGATTATGCTCCAAAAATGGATTACAAGGCACTTCAACTATTACAAAGTTTCCTCAAATCTCCTTGGACAATAATGAATTACCAAATGTCCTCTCTCAAGTACAAAAAGCTTGAATTCAAGCTCCCAATGCATAGAGACGAACAATTCACTATCAAAACTCTCCAAGTTATTTAAAACTCTCCCTCCTTCTCTCACAAAACATCACCCTTTTTATACACAAAATTTACTTAATATGGTTCATAACCATATGATTTTGGAAAATATACCCTATATCCCATTTACAACAAAAATCTCAAAAAATCCCCCCATAATTAACATGAGTAATATTTAAAAATAACCTCACCACTTTAAAAATCCCTTATTATCATTTTAAAATATTTTTTAAGCCCTTAAGTCTATAATGTATGAAGCTTTGAGGGATTTAAAATGTTTTTTTATATTTTAAATGAGGTTTAATATTTTAATTTGAGGTTAATAATTTAAAATGGAAGATTTCATTTGCTTAATTCCTTATTAAATGGAACCATCCTCATATTAGCATGCTGAAGACACCAGTGGTCCAATGGTTTGAGGCCTGGTTTGGAACTAAGAGGTCGGCAGGTTGAATCTGCTAGCCCTCTATTTTCGCTCTATACCTTTAAAAAGGTAACAAAGAAACCGCATACCATAAATAGTAACACAAACATTGAGTGGTCTAGTGGTAAGGCACGATGATAGGAGTTGGGGAGTCAGTTTCCATGATGTTGATTGTGCACCCATGTCACCATGCTGATGTCAACATGGTCAACCCATTTTTCTCATAACTTTGACTTGGCGTATCTTGCGCGTATGAACTTTGATTGAGGTGAAATGAGCAGCATTAGGATCATGGAGATGAGTTCTTTGACATGATGCCACTTTGGAGCATTTTTGAGATGATCAAATTTTGACCTCAAATCTCCATCTAGCCTCTAGTTTGACCAAACTTCAACTACACATATCTTGAGTATATGAACTCCTTTTTCCTGTGTTCAAGTTGCGTTGAGTTTGTTTCACCAAGCACTTCAACATGGTGCCAATTTATAGAGCATATGGAACACTTCAATTTTTGGTGAAAAGTATCCACCTTGATCACATTGGTAGTATGATCCATGTGACACAATTAAATCAATGATTGTGGCCAATAGGAATGCTTCAAGTAGAATTCAACATTAAAGTAAACCCTTTCTTGAAAACTTGAGAAATAAGGATTTTTGGGATGAGGTCTAAATAGCAATGGAGAGAAGTGTTGTTGAGAAAGGTATTTCTTTTAAACAATTGTCAACAAAAATTATGGCATTGGATCAAAAGACAATTAGGAGGTACAACAATAATTATGAGAAAAGTGATAAACCACCTAGTAGAGTAAAAATGCTAGATTCTCTAGATAATGAAGTTATAGATAAAAATTGGTCATGATAAAAAATTATAGCCTTTTGGTCTATGAGGAAGTAGCTAGGTGAACCAAGAAATCTTACAAACTTTGGAGATAATGAAGAAGATCGTGAGTTTAGAAAATTTTGGAATATAGAGCTCCCAATGATCATGAAGATCAAGAAACTAATGATGAATCTCATGATGATAGGGAAGAACAAAGCTATGCCAAACTTGGTTTAAGTGACACCATAGAAGAAGCATATAATTTCAGAAGTAACCATAACCAAAAAAATAGGTTATGAAGGTGGTGGTTTGGGGTCCCAAGGATAAGGAATTTGTACGGTAATATATGTAGACCATAGAAAACCTGTTGATAAGCGAGGCCTTGGAGCTGATAAAGTAGACCAAGGGAATACAAGTACATTTGAAAAAAATCATTTTGTTAGAGCTTCAAATCCTAATCCTCAAGGTCAGATACAATCACAACTAATACATGCCCATGGTGGAGAACCTAGTACAACCCCTATTGCCACTGGTGGCAATGGTATGGGTAGTAGTACTAGTAGTGGTCAACATGTGCTACAACAAAAAATTACCCACAAGAGGACAACAATACAAGATACCACACAAACACCAAGTGATCAAGGCATACATAAGAGGCAAATGATTTTGACAGGTCCAAATCCAACAACAACTACCATTTCCACCACAAAGGAATTATTTTTAGGCACTCCTAGTCCCACAATTAGTGTGGTTGCAACAACATTAGCAATTTCAAGTACTCCTATTCCTTCACCGTTCAAGCATTCTGTTGTTCCCACATCCCCAAGTTTTGATTACATTGAAGAGTTTAAAAAAGAAATCAGAATTGTATAAAAAAGAAAATAAGCAATTGATGGAGAGTGTGTCTACTATAACTTTAGATCCTTCAACAACCATGGTATTACCCACATTTGACATAAATAAAAAAATCATGGAGTACACGATTGTTGTTCCCACAGTTCAAAATAAACCAGAAAATCAGATGGATTGATCTAAATTTTAGGTGATTAGTTTACAATTGGATTTTTCTATACTCAAAAATACTGACAAAATTAATGTATCAAAGAAGAACAATTAATTGGTGTACACATCATTTCAAAAGAAAGAGAGAGAGAGAAAAAAAGGTTGTATAATCAAATGGAAAAGTTACATGTAGACATAGAAAATGAGAAAGCAAAGAGGAAAGCATCGGATAACAAGATCAATGAATTAGAAAAAAGAAAAAAAAATCTGCCTCTACATCAACAAGCAAAGAGGATAAACAAAATGAGAGAGAAGTGAATAAACTGAAGCAAAGGTTAGATGAGAGAAAAAAGAAATATGATGAGGAAAAATCCACTTCAAAAAAATTAAGACAAAGCATTGGGAAAGGAAATGAATAGTGGGAACAAAAAATGGAGAAAGAGAGAAAAATAAAGGAAAGATTGGACACAAAGATGATGGAAGAAAAAAATGAATTTAACTCTTGTCAAAATATGTTAATTGTATTTTGTAGAGAAACAATGAGGCATATGAAATAAAATATCTAGGATGAAATAATGTAGAATATTTGATCATTTGTGTGAGTTTTCTCAATTGATTGATGCTATCTGTATCTATGGGTTAAATTTAGGTATGTTTATCAATTAATAAAGCATATAAAATAAACCCGAAGACCTATCAAGAACAATGAAAACTAAAAATAAGAACAATTATACCTATCATTCGTAGGAGTTTCCATGATTCACCTTGATAGTACCTTCTAACTTGTTGATGGTTGCCCTCAGATTCAACATACGAGCAATCTGAAAATAAAGCCTAAGTCCTACACAAGCTTTGAAGGATTTGATCAAAGTCTAAATGCCTAATGCCTATGACAATATGAGTGAAATGCCTATGCCTAAATATGCCAAAATGATAATGTAATTCATGAATGTGTAAGGTCTCTGTGTAATTGAAAAAATAAGAGGAAAATGGCATTTTATAGAAAATGCCATTTTGAATGGACGGATCAGATTGACTTATGATAGAGACCTAAAATTAGAGGCCCAAATTAAATCTGACAATCCCTAATTAGGGTTAGGGAAAAGTCGTTAATTGAGAGGTCAAGATGCCATCTAAGAAGATCAAATCGGCGATGGAGAATAAATGAGACAATTAATTAGAAAATAAATATTTTCAAAAGTCAAGAAGATAAAGACTGCCTAATTTGTGAGATTCAGAAAATCAAGAAGATAAGAGTTGTACTAAAGATCAGATTTGGAAAATCAAGAATCTGCTTGATTGCTTGATTTTTGGCAGAATATTACCATTTTGAATTAAATTAATTCAAAATATGGATTCATGAGATAATAAATAATCAATTTTCAGATTATTTACTAAAATGAACTGACAGTTAAGAATGTGAAATCATTTTAAATAATTAATTTATTTAAAATGAGAGAAATTTTAAATTAGGCAATTAAATAATTAAGATAATTATTTAATTGAGAAGATGTGATTAATAATTAAATAAATTAATAAATTTATTTAATTATGAGAATTAGTGACATATTAAATAAATAAATTAAATTCATTTATTTAATAATCAGGAAGAAGTAATTATTAGAAGTAATTAAATAAATTAAGAAATTTATTTAATTGTAAGAAGATAATAGACCATTAGTGACGTATTGAATAAATAAATATAATTTATTTATTTAATAATCATGAAGAATAAAAGAGACATGAATTAATTAAGTAATAATTTATTATTTAATTAATAGTTGAATGTGGACCAAAGACATAATTAAATGTCATAATTATGCTAGGACGAAAGATGAAAAGTTAAGCTTGCAGGCCTAGGTCATTTTTAAGTGTCTACACTATCATACTACATTATAAGAAGCTCAACAAATATTTAGTGGAAAACAAAAATGTGTTGGAATTAGAGCAATCTACAAATCAAGTTCAACAAATAGTCTACAAAGCCAGTGACAATGATTTGAAATCAAAAGGGATTAATAATCAGCTTGTTGCCTCAATGATGTTATCATCTATCATTCAAAAGTGTTGGAGAATGCATGAAACAAAGGAATTTGTGCATCTAACTATAAACAAGATGAATAAGTTGGAAGAAAAGGTAAGGAACTTCATAGATCTTTGTTTTCCAGAGCCATTTGACACAAATGGGTGAGTCATTGGAAAGAATGATTTCAGAAAGAAGGTGGAGGGTGCAAGGAAGATTGATTTGGACCAATTTCCTTAGGACCCATATGTGGAAAACTATTTGGATTCCATCAAGCCATTGATAACCTTGAATGTAATTTTGACTGTATAATTCAAGATAGGTTCCAATTTCAATCATGAATTGTTAACAAATTTTCAAGTCAAACAACATTAGTTAGAACAAATGACAATTCCAACACCTGGATAGTGGAAGTTGCTAGAAAAGTTGATACAATGATTTGATATTGATAATGTGAGTTTCCAAGTTCCAACTCAACTCTGTGCAGAGTTGTCTTTGAGCAAGATTTTTCATTTCCAATGCCTCTATGTATTCCTTCATGTGAAAATCAATAAAAAAACTCAACTTTAGTAATGTGTTGATGTTCAATTATTTGTATTATTTATTTTATCATTTGAAGAAAAAGTATGGTTTCAACTACTAGATGAACATTAAACAATGGATGATGTTCATTGTTGTATATGCTACTCTTGTTAATGTGTTATTAATCATTGAGTTGATTGATGAATCATTGAGTACATATTTAACACAATTAAAATATAAAATTATTAATAATATGTTAATTTATTCAATTTGATACATAATTTCAAGGAATACAATATAAAATATCAAATACAATCTAAAATATAAAAGCTATACTATGTACCTGTTGGTGATTTTTAATGAACCAAACATGGTCTCAACAATTGTCTATGAATTTTCCATAATTCAATGATCAATGATTGTGAGGATTGGCCAATGACTAGGTGAAAGCTTGATAGACTATCCCTTTACACTTCAGACTCTACAGGGCCTAGGAGGGTCATCCCTACAATGTACTTAATGGTAATCTTGTGCCATTTACCATAGACATTGTAAATATTAGATGCATTCTAATAGATTGAAAATTAAATGAAATCCATCAAGAATCTAGCAAATTATTTAATAGATAATCATTCAAAGCAGAGAATAGAAAACTTCACATGAAACCTCAAAAAAATTTAAGGTGTATGAGAATATTCTTTAAGATAGTGTCCTTTGAAAGGTAGGGCTGACTCAATGACTTCAAAGATAATCAGAGTTATAGAATAGTGCTTTATCCATGGGCAACATATTCAAATTTGAAATAAACTGTGATACAATGGTAATCAATTTAGCAGTTACAAACTATTGTGATATTGCATTACAATATAACAATTCAAAATATCCCAAAATGAAACTACTTATCAAATCCTTCTACCTGGTCACACAAATCTATGATTTCATCAAAGCAATTTAATTAATTCTTTAAATTAAAGTAGAAAAAAAATCATGCATTAAACCAAAACAATTGAAGACTAATCAAAGTATCCTTGATCATTTTATTAATAATTCATATGACAAGATACAAAAGGAGAGACTATCCTTCAAAATTTTCACTTCTTATTCAAATGCCATTATTGTTGTAAGATGATTATGCTTATTACATACTCAAATTCAACCTAAGACTCAACAATAATCCTATTCCTCTATGCTTGTATTTCAAAATCCATTACATTAGTACAAAAGATATCTCAACCAAAGACCTATGCAACTGGCCTTGAAATCCCTTTTATAAGAACAAGGGAGCAACAAGATTCGGGCCAAATTACAAATTTAGTCACATTTACCTTTCACTTACATTTCAATTTTAATTTCAAAACATCCTTGAGCAGTTATATTTTCATTTCCAAGAGGGGGAATACATATAAGACAAAATTACTTTTCGTTTGCTAATTGAATATTTTCCTGCCTTCCAAAGGCTCCTTTAGTTGGTACAAAATAATATTTTCCATGAGCAAACATTATAGTCCACATGCTTTAAAAAATTGCAGAAGAAAAGCATAATGTGAAAGAGAGAATACACCAAAGTAATTCCATGTCTGTAGTCCTTGTCACCATATTTAAGACTATTTTTTTTCATTCACTCAATATTTAGATATATGAATGTTGATATATCTAAGGCATGATCTATGCTATTTCAAGGCCATGTATTGCACTCTTCTTACTGAACTTCATATTTGCAGACCACCAACCAAAATTTTTGTCAGTCACTCCAACTTGCAACAATTTATATGTCTAATATGTCAATATAATTGGACTTCCACAATGCAAACTCCTCCTTTATTGGCCAATAAAACCCCATAATACCTTTTATCTTTGTTCTGTATGGGATATACCTGAATTCCACCTAGTTTTCCTCCTTATCAAAATCTTCAAGGAAATTCCATGTATGCATGAGCCTATCCATACTATTCCTTAACATATATAAATCCATTTCATCACATATTGTTTTAGCCTAGGAAGTTATCACTTGAATTTCTTGGTCTTTCCACTCCTATAGGGACTTAACTTCACCCTTTTCATTCAAATTTTTTGGAAGAAGACCAAAATTCCAATCATCAAACTTCTTAACCAATTTCTTAATCTTCACCTCCAAAGGTTCAATCAACCCTTGAGAACCAGTCATGTTCATTACAAATCTTAGAGCTAGAAGTATCTTTGGAGGCTTATCTACATCATGATAGGGTACAATAACCATATCCCTTAGCATTTGAGCCCTTGGAATCCACTTATCCATTAAAGGAATAACAATCTCTTTATCTCTATCAAGGTTTTTAATGGCATCAAACATTAAAGAATAATTGGCATGAATACTAATTAACCTTTTCTCTACCCCCTTATTCAAGTGCTCAAGCACTGTTGTCACATTCTTCATATTATTCAAATGAACAAGATCATCCATCCTATCTTCATAAGTCTTGAGCTTTTCCATCAACTCCTCCTTAGTAACCTCCTCAAATTCAGGGGCATATGATATTTTAGGAGCTGATTGTGCCATTTCTAAATCTTCAAATTCAATGGGGGTAGCCTCCTCTTGAGTTTGTGGAGGTGAAAGAATTGGCGAAGGAGGAAAAATTGCACCATGTGAGGTACCAAGCTACAATGCTTGGAATTTGTGTTTCCACAGAGCCATTTGAGTTTTCATTTGAACCATATTTTTCTGGCTTGAGTTATACTTAACAACCACCTCATTATATTTGGTTCTAAAATTGTCCCTTTCCACTATTAGTGACTCAACTGTGGCCTTGGTAAATTGTGCCACATTAACACTCATGGTTGCTACCTCCAAGGAAGATGTATCTAAAAATCTTTTTTATAATTAAGCCTCATCTTACACCTGGGGAAAGTTCTGCAACCTTAGGCGTTTTGGTGGTTGAGCCTAGATCCCAAATAACAAGAGTATCCAATTGCTAACAAAAGGTTGACCCCTACAAAGCCAATGCAACTTATTCACTATTAAAAATGGGGGCATCCTATCTTCTCACAATGTCAAAAGCAATTTCTTATTCCAGGTCCCATTCTAGGATTAATAACACTCCACTCTTCCTCACCAATACCCTACCCTCATCTAAAAAAATATTCAAATACTTGGCCCTCATTTCATCTCAGACCTTAGCTTCAATAACATCTTAGGGCTTCTCGAGCATTTCACTTCTCCTTGTTTGTACCAATGTGGCATACTCATCCTTCATTTCTCTCCATACATACTCCCAAAAAGCTTGTGTCTTGACAAATTGATCATCTTCCATAAAGATTTCATAGGCCTGGAATCTAACATCCTCAGAGTTATTTATTTCACTTAGGTCATCTTTTCTTAGCCTAAGGCCCAAAGCTTGTGTTATTATTTCCCCTTGATGGGATGACATCCCCTGCATTATTTCCTCATCAGTTACAACATTTTCATCATCTTCCTCCTCTATAGGATAGTCAACCAAACTAGAAGCTTCAACCTTTTTCTTCTTTATTGATGGATACCTTGGAGAAGATGGTTCTATAATTGGGGAATCCAATTCAATTATTTTAGGGCAGAAGAATGCTATGGTGAAAATGGAGGTAATTACTACTATGGTGAATGCACTTTTAACTCCTTAGATTGTGCAGGATTTGCAACTTTCTGTTGCCTTTTTATTGTGCTCTTTCTCCTTGAATAAATATGAATCTTCTTGGAAGGCTACACAACTAACTCTCCCTCTATCATAGGGTCCTTCCCATTAACTTGCACTATCTTCACCTCTTTCATTCTTGCCACAACATTGTCAAAATTTTAAATCATAGTTTCAATTCTCAAAATTGGGTCAATAATATTAGACAAAGCTTTAAAATTAGGCTCTTTGGCATTAATTTATCTCTCCAACTTTACAAATACACCCAATTTCCTCATCATGTTAGCTTGGACATCAAGGTCAAAAATATTTCTAATGATATTTTCAAGCATAGTGTGGGCGTGAACATATCAACCTCCCCTATTTCTCTTCATCAACCAAGCTATGAACCCCTCAGGATCATATGTCTTGTATTCCGGAATCTTCATATTATAGTGCCTGAGATAGTGGTCCACAATGTTCCTCCATCCATGTGTTATCATTACAAAATATGCAAACATAGTGTATGTATAGAGGGTTATATTTTACGGGTATGTACAGGATCATGATGGGCCAAAAAGTGGCAATATAATGGTTATGTGGCTGATGACCTTTTTTTTACCATAAATTGATGAAACGAAAAGGGTTATTAAAGGAAATTATCAGCTTTCCAAAAATATAAATTATGCTTTACTTTGAATTTAATAAGTAATTATTATTCATTTTCTATTCAAATTACGACTGAAGTCCTGATTGATAGACTGATTGAAAAACATCTATAGCTTTCAAACGATATCACATTTTTTGAATCCAAAATATGTGTCACATTCTATGTTTTGCATACTATAGGATTAAAACAATAAAAATTGAATTTCATGAAGTTTTGACCAAGTTAAGGTGGTCAAACATATGAGCTTTTTATATATTTTAAAAGTTGTAATAAAAAATTCACAATTAATTATTTACTTGGAAAAAAATTACAAAAAAATATGCATTACATTAGGACATGAGTCCTCTACTTATCTCTAAAATACTATGATTTTATTGTGGTTAGGGTGGTTAGACAGACACCTTATTTTTTCCCTGAAATTTAAGTACTACTGCATTAAAATTTGAAATTTTCACCAAATAGATTTCTTTTTTTTAAAACAAAATTAGTAGTTTAGAAATTAGATTCAATTTTCTACAAATTCTAGTCTTACATATTTTTGAAAAAATATAGATAACTTATTCAAATTTTTATGTCAAGTTTCCTAACTCTAATTTTTCTAATTTTTTTGCCACTTAAAGGCCTGTTTTTTCCATGATGATCCTGCACATACCCTTGCAGCGATTGCTTTGAGGATATCAACATCTATGTACATATTGGGCACAACCAAGTTACCCATGTCCAACCTCCATGGGTTGCAGAAAGGGATACCAAAATTTCTATTTCCAAACCATCCCTAGAAAAGACTCCATCTGGAGTATGGTAGGGAAGCATATTTAATTGTACAATATCTATCAGTGATACCAAATTTAGTTCCAGGGCCACGATACATAAGTTTTCCCTTTGGTTTCTTAGAGGTTGAGGGTACCAATTGTTTCGTTAAGTCTTGTACCATGGGTCTCACTATAGGCTTTGACTTAGAAGATTGGAATTTCAATGATGTAGATGCTTTGATTTTGGGTGCCATAGTGACAAATTTTGTGCAAACTAGGGTTTACTTCTTAGCAAATTACAAGTTTACAACTAGGGTATGGGTTTGATGCAAAGAAATAACAGGACTAATTAGGTTAACCGTTCAATTCGAATGTAAAACCTTAAAAGAAATGCAAAAAACTAGAAAAATATAATAATAGAAAGATAAAGCAAGCATTTTCAAAAAAATTCAAATAATTGAGAAGCAGGATAGCGATTTTACTTACTAGTTTACTATTGCTTTAAAACCCTAATTCTGGTCATCACATGATCTTGAAATTTGCAGCAAGAACTCCTTAGATAGTTTTCAATTGTATTTCAAAGAAAAAATTTATGGCTTTAAAATAGATAAATTCGGTTGTTGGGTGTCATATCCACCATTATTGTTCACTCACATGAAAAAAATGGCTCATTTTCCCTTAATCTCAATTTTGAATCTCAGCCATTGATCTTGCAGTGAGATGGCCTAATGGACGGAACAAATTTAGTTAAATAAGTTTGAAAATAAAAGTACAAATGGATGTTTCCATTAACCAACTAAAAAATTCCATGTGGATTCATCTCCAATATATTCTACAAGCTCCACCATCTCCACAAGCATTGAAACTGTCTATGTGTCAACCTCATTGATTTTCCTTTGAGTTTAAAGCATGTGCAACTTACGAAATCGGGGAGGCAGGGAGTAGCCTAGATTAAATCTAGCACCTTCAATCTACAAGCCTCTTATCTTTTACATTGTTCGCTTGAGTACATAACCTTTGGACTTAATGGAAAACCATGATCATAAAATCTTGGTGACCAATTTTGCATGTGCCTACAAAACCCTCTAGTAGCACACTATTTAACTCTTCAATACTTGCCAAGAAATATTTCTTTTTCTTCAATAGTTTAGTGGACAGTAGCAATAGTGCCACGTGGTGCCTCCCTACTTCCCCTCTGAGAGACAAGAGCTGAAGGTGGGTCCCCCACATGCTAGTGCGGGATGATTGAGATTTTTTTATTAGAAACCATAATAACTGTTGATTAGATCACTTTTATCCATCGATACCTTCAAGCAATGGTAGGACCTGCCAAAAGGGTGGCCAAGTGTCACTCGCCTGCTATCTTGCCAAGTCCTTAATTTGGTTATTTTAATCATGTAGGATGGAGGGGAACCAATAGAAATCAGTCAATGGGACCTTCCAAGCATAACAAAGAATTAAAAATAAGCATGTGTGCTTATTACATGAATTAAAATAGACATTGAATGAATATTAAACCCCAAACATAGGGAAAGAACAAGAATTAAGAGAATTTTATGACCTGCATAAGATAAGGAAAGAATTATAAGGATTTTATGGGTAGCAACTGAAAACATTAGGCTCAAGGGGCTGGTGAGTAAACAAACACAAAGGCATAAGATATGACTTAAGAGATTAGGAAAGGGTAAAACCCGTTCAACTATGAAATGGAATGTAAGAAAATTGAAATGAAACTTGGGGTTTTTGAGAGGGTTTAGAACACACATAAACCCTAGAACATGAGAACGACTAGAACCCTAAGCCTTACGACACATTCAAAATTAGTAGAACAACTAGGTTTTTCAATAATAATCATTGGAACACAAAAATTTGAAGGGTTCCACCAGTACCTATGGATTAAAACAAAGATAAAAGCCATACATCATTGGAACACAAGAATATCAACAAAACAACCCTTGATCATTTTATTCATAGTTTATATAACGAATACACTAGGAGAGAAATGGATTTGAATTTTCACCATTATCTATATTCATTTTCTAGTATTGTTATCAAAAATTACAATTGCATGTCAAAAAATTGTCATAACAATTGTCCATGAATTTTCCATAATTCGATCATCAACATTTATGAGGATTGGCCAATGACTAGGTGAAAATAATTCCACATCTGTAGTCCTTGTCTTCACATTTAAAACTAAGAAAGTGCAATATTTGAACATTGATATATCCAAGGCCTAATTTTTACTCATTCCAAGCCATGTATTTCACTCTCCCTAATGAACTTTGTTGTTGTATATCATTAATCAAAATTGTAGTCAGCAATTCCAACTTGTAACAATTCATATGTCCAATATATCAATATAGTTGGACTTCCACAATTCAAACTCTTCCTCCATTGGCTAGTCAAATCCCATAATATTGTCTACCTTTGTTCTATATGGGCTACACCTGACTGCCACTTAATTTTCCTCCTTATCAAAATATTCAAGGAAAGCCCCTGTATGCATGAGCTTTTCCATATTGTTCCTCACTCTCAACATATCTAGATCCACTCCATCACATATTATTTTGGCCTGGGAAGTTATCACTTGAGCTACCTAGTCTTTCCACTCAATGGGACCTGCCAAGCATTACTAAGGACTTTAATAAGCATGTGTTCTTATTACATGACTTAAAATGTGGTCATTTTCTTAGGTTTATGAAATATAAAGACCTTGACAAATATTAGACCCAAACCTAGGAAAAAAGGGAAAATATTAAAAGATTTGTGACCTGCATAATATGAAGCAATGTTTATAATGAGTTAATGAGAAATGACCAGGAATACTAGGCTCAAGGGGCTCATAGCTAGATGGATTCAATGGCATAAGTGGCAACTTAGGAAACCTAGTACGAGTGATAACCAGTCAACCATGAAATATAATGTATGCAAAGAGACTAAAACTTAGTATTTTTTAAGAGGTTTAAGGCACACATAGACCCTAGAAAAAAAGTAAGACTGAAACCCTAAGCCTTAGGACACACTTAGATTAGAAAAATAATCAGATTTAAGCATCTTTTGAGATTCCTATTGTAAGATATTTGGTAGCACATATAGGTGTGTGAACCCCAATCCTAATACCTGCAAAACATGAACAAACACATTAGAATATCAAATGCAAGTAAGAACAAGGATTCCCCATGAAATCCATTCACAAAGCTTGCATTAGGAAAAGAGATGAAGAACACAATAAGAAAAAAATAAAATAGAGATTGAATCCTAATTAAACTAGCAAACTCATGATCCCATCGGGGAATTGGTGCCAATTTGATGTGAAAATTGGCCCTTTCCCAAATCCTATGATGCAAACTTGATGAATGTTGATGAATTATCTACTTTGTTGATGCTTGATGAGTGCTCCAATGGAAAAATCTGCATAACCTAGCTAAGATTCAATGATAATGTATGAAATTTGCTAATGATTTGAGCATAGTAACTTTACTCAAATTGTGGATGCCAAAATGAAGAGATTAACCTCTTATTTATAGATTGACAAGTTGAAAACATGCCCAAAATAGAGCAATGTGGGACTAACAATTAGCCAATAGCAAAGTACCACTTGTCAACTTGTGAGTGGATGGAGGATGTGCAAATTTTCATGATTGTGCCAATAAATGCATATTTTTGAATTTTGAATTTGTTGAAATTACATGCAAGAGGGAAGAAAGAACACATTAAAGGCCACTTGGCTCAAGGAAAAGGACATGTAAGATGGAGTAAATGCCTTGTTGGATGTACATGTCAACTTAGATTTTTGAATTCAAAATTGAAGAATATTCCTTAAAAGATGCCTTGTTGAGGAAAATAGAGATTTAATAAATCAAATAAGTCTATTTTCATGTGCAAGTTGCAAAATATAGAGGATTTGATGGATTAAGACTAAGATTAATCAAGATTTGATTAATTTAAAGGAGATTAGCTGATTTGACTATTTTGGCTTAGATTTTAGGATTTAAATAACTCAAAATGAGAAGAGAATGATTTAGACCTAGTTAAATAAACATTTTTTATTTATTTAACCAAAGGGAGTAATGTTAGATTAAATTAGATAAATGTTTGATTTATTTTATTTAGTTAGATGAACTTTAGAGATTTAATCAAATAATATGGACTATTTAATTAAATAAAGATAGGAAGATGAAATGACCTAGCTAATTATACATAGATAATGATTTAATTAAATCGAGGGATTTATTTAATTAAAAAATTATGGTGACTTTAATCAAATAAGGCTATTTGATTAAATGGTTAGATAGAAGGATGATTCGGGATGAAACGATGTTAGTAGATCAAGATTGATTGTGTGATATCAATCTGTATATTTTCTATGTCTACATTTTCCCCCTCTTTAAAGTGATGCACTTGTTGAGTTGGTTCAAAGAATAAACTTGCCATGATCAAAAGTAAAAAATTCTTTGATATTTTTTAGATGCCCCACTGTTGCCCCAATGAATGAAGAATTACGCCGGTATACTACCCCCTTGAGAGATCGAGCGAAGAGGTTTGATTTGAGGGTCGATCTCTTGACAAAGAGGTTCAAGATCAGTTCAACTCGAATATTTGATGTAGATAGATTTGATGATGTAGATAGTCATCAGCCATGGGTAGCCTCATGCCTATTTTGATATATTACACCCACTTGATCTTGATTTGTACCATGACAGTGACATTATTGATGCTGAGATGATTATGATGTTTATATGTAATGGATGATATGATGATGCATGGATGATATGGATGCACATGCTATGATATGATGATGCTTTTATGATTATGTGTATGGGTGATAGATGTATGGTTTATGAAAATATTAGAATAACCAATCTATATTATGCAATGATGGGGATGAATGCATGTGGTATGATTAATGATTTCTATATGATATGATATTCATTATGCAGTATGCTAACGGTTTGTGCATGCAAGATAGATGCAATGGTGATGATTTATGATTAACTATCATGGTACCATGTTAGCGTGAAAATCAAGAGATAGAAGAAAATAAGAGATTCCAAAAAGACATGAGATGATGATGATGATTAATTGCCGAGGATTTGGGATTTTCAAAGGGCCAATCACCTTATGTTTGATAACACACATAGGTGCGATGCATAAGGGTATAGAGAACCAAGATGGTGTTGCACCTAGTGTGATGGAATTTGACTCAACAAATAGATAGGAGTATTCTTGTTCACACTTGACATACATAAACCTTGTTAGGACGTACCTAACAAAGCAAGTATTTTCCAAGTTATATTACTAGAACATCCAACAAGCACAATAGATAAAAAGATAATGATCATTGCCCCATTCCTATTTCTCTAAATCCATTCATTGGAGACATCATTGAGAGGTCATTGGAATGAGTGCAATAAGATAAATCAAAAGAAAAGGTCAAGTAAACAAACAATTCAATGTTATTCATACCTCTAGCCAAAGGGATTTGTTTTGATAGGACAAGAATCCAAAGTGATATCCAAAATGATGTCCATTGTTGAAATGATATATCCTAGGACATGCATTGTATAGGATGACGATGGTTTGATAAGTTGTTTGATAGGATTTTGGTATAAGGTTGACTGACATGTTTGAAAATGATCAGGATTTTGATTTTTGCATTTAAAAATTTTGAAGTTTTCTTTTGATTTTATGTTTGAAGCTAGCTTTCGCTGATTGTTTTGCTTGTTTTTGTTTGTTTTTCCAAAGGATGAAGGTGATGATTAGTTTATTATGGACAATTGATTATTTCGAGTGAAAGCGAGATGACACAGATGGATTTTTTCAAATATTTGGATGTTTTTGATGTTTTTGAAATGTTTTGAGGTTGTTTTTGGTATTTTCAAGCTTTTACAAATGTTTTAATTTTTGAAATTTTCAAATGTTTTTTTGGATTTTAATGTTTTATGAATGTTTTTGGATTTTGTGTTTTTTGAATTTTTTTGGATTTTGATGTCTTGGGGGTTGATAAAAGATTATCCTTTCCTATGTTTAAGCTCAAAGATGACGTATTTCATGTTAGAGTAATTGGTTATTTACTTGATTAATTAAACAATAGTTGGTTAATTAATTAAGTTCCCTTTTATCTCTTTTACACTTAAGCTAACTTTAGGTGCATAATAATTAATTATTTTATTAATTATTAATGTGCAAGCCTAGGGTTTTTCCTTTTTAGGGTTTTTGACCTATATGAGGTTGTAAAATTTTCTTTTGTAAATTAACTTCTTTTACACATTGGAAATTTTTGAGCTCCACATCTCTGAGCATTTTTTCTATGTTGATTCTCTTTGCTTCTCCCTGTAACAGGTGTTTTCAGCTTGCATAGATCTTTGAGCTCTTTCATGGTATCAAAGCACCAGAATCTAAAATCCAAGTGGACCCAGAGGTCGATGCTCGAGCAGTGAGAGGGTATTGATTACTCCAAGACATTTTCCCCTGTCACCAAGATGAATTCTATTCACTTTGTACTATCACTTGCAGCTTCTAGGGTCTGGTCCATTTATCAAATGGATGTGAAGAGTGTGTTCTTACATGGTGACATACATGAGGATATCTATATGGAGCAGCCTCAAGGATTTTTGTAGGATGTTTCTTTGGTTTGCAGACTTCGGCCTTCATTATATGGTCTCAAACAGGCCCCTCGGGCTTGGTATGAGAAGATGGACTCTTTTTTGCTCTCCACTAGTTTCACACGCTGTCATTCTGACCCCACAGTCTATATTCAAACTCTTGAGGGTGAGATCCTAATTCTTGTGCTATATGTTGATGATCTCCTCATCACATGTAGCTCATCCTCTATGATTCAGCATACTCAATGAGCTTTGATGGCATAGTTTGAGATGACAGATCTCGGTCTTCTGCACTATTTTCTTGGTTTTCAGGTGATTCAGTCTTCTGATGGGATCTTCATTTACTAGCAGAAGTATGTTCTTGATATGCTTTAGTGCTTTAGCATGCTTGATTGCAAGCCTGCCCCCACACCTTTTCAATCAGGGGTTGTTTTGACTACTACTTGCCACACTCCTTCAGTAGATTCTACACTTTACAGGTAGTTGGTTGGCAGTTTGTTGTACCTAATTCACACTTGTCCTGATCTTTCCTTTGTGGTTGGCCTTGTCTCTCGATTCTCCCATGATCCTCATGAGAGTCACTGGCAAGCTGCCAAACGTATTTTGAGGTAAATTCAGGGCACCATTTCTTATGGCATTCACTACACATCAGGGGATCCTCACATTGTTGGCTACACTAACTCAAATTGGGCTGGTGATGTCAATGATTGGAAGTCTAATTTTGGATTTTTTTTTCTGTCTTGGCTTTGGTCCTATCACATGGTCTTGCAAGAAGTAGACTGCTCATGCATTATCATCTAAAGAGGTTGAGTATCGAGCTGTTGTGCTCACTAGTCAAGAGATTTTAATATGACTTCAACAGTTGATGACTGAGTTTGGTTTTCCTCCTGATAGTCCCACTATTCTTTGGTGTTACAATCAGAGTGCTATACACATTTCTCCCAACCCGGTGGAGCATCAGTGGACAAAGCACATTGAGCTTCATATGCATTTAATCAGACAGTTGATTCAGGATGGTTCTCTCATCTTAGAGTATATTCCCACTGTTGAGCAGGTTGCAAACATCTTCATGAAGCCTTTTGCATCGCCGCGCTATCTTCAGTTGTGCTCTATGCTTGGGGTGAAGGAAGTTTCCCTTGGGGGGTCTTTACGAGGCCTTCCTTCCTTCATGTTTCTTTCTGCATGTTCTTCTATCTCTTTTTGGAGAGGAGTTTTTTTTTTTTTCCCACTGGGTTTTCTCTTTTTTTCTCTGTTTCATAGAGATTTCCTTGTACTTGGGTATCTGATCTGGCCTTGTTGCTGGGAACCATTTCTTTTTTCTTTCAATAGCTTCTTCTAGGTTTTAACTTCTCCCTAAGTCTAGCTTAAGGGGGGGTGTTAGAGTAATTGGTTATTTACTTGATTAATTAAACAATATTTGGTTAATTAATTAAGTTCCCTTTTATCTCTTTTACACTTAAGCTAACTTTAGGTGCATAATAATTAATTATTTTATTAATTATTAATGTGCAAGCCTAGGGTTTTTCCTTTTTGGGTTTTTTGACCTATATGAGGTTGTAAACTTTTCTTTTGTAAATTAACTTTTTTTACACTTTGGAAATTTTTGAGCTCCACATCTTTGAGCATTTTTTCTATGTTGATTCTCTTTGCTTCTCCCTATAACAGGTGTTTTCAGCTTGCAGAGATCTTTGAGCTCCTTCAGTTCAGATACCATGTTTTTGATTTGTTTTTCTATTTTTTGAGTGTTTTTGGATTTTTTGATTTTTTTATGTTTTTGGATTTTCGTATGATTTTGACTATTTGGATATGGATGTGTGTGACGATATCAGTGCTTTGTTTAGGGATTTTGTTGAAAACCAAGCTAAGGTTGATTGATCAGATCAATGGATTGATGATGATAACATTGTTGAGGATACACAACAATGCAAGGATAGTGTTAAGCAGCACAAGGATTAGGATGGATATCCCAAGATGATGAGGGATTCATTTAGATAACATTGTTAAGGATACACAACAATGCAAGAATAGTGTTAAGAAACACAAGGAAATCCCAAGATGATTTTTTGATTGGATTCGATTAATCATGATTGATGAAGCTTGATTTGGAACAAAAGTTGTTTGAATGTTTGATGTGATGTTGAAGTGAAAATTAGATGCGACTGATAGTGATTATTTAGATTGATGTTCGATGAAAGATGAAGCTTGATAAGGAACATCTTATCACCAAAATGTGCCATGGGTTAGTGATTTGGAATCTTTCTCACAACTGCTTTGACCAGTTTGATTTCACATTTTCCAATGTTCAGATCACCACATAAGTTGGATGATATAGATCAAGATTTATTCTTGAAGCGAGATCTAAATATTTGTCCCTAGTGTCTAGCAATGTATTGAATGTTATGTATAGATGCCTAGATAGATGTATGGATGGAGGGATATGGATTATCTTGTGATAAGATAAGGTGTTAGGATAAAGAATGCTCATTTGGATAATGCTTCATGGCTCATATAATGTGTTAGAACTGTAAAAAATTGATATTTTCACATGTTGATTTCACTCATAATCTTCCAAGTGAGTCCTACCTTAAATGCATTTCCCTCTCTTCGTGCATAGTTTCTCCATGTTTTCCCATGTTGTCCCATTGAATCCGTTGGGTCATGAATATTTTTCATTCTGGTTCATGTCGGCATAGGTATCCAAATGTCTCCTCGACCTGTGTATGTTTCACTATTTCTTGTTGCAGGTTATCGACAAGACATTTCTCTTGTGTTGGCGATAGGAAGTATTCATCTCGGCAAAGGTTTTTGGTTTTGGTGAATGGTCATAACGAGTTTTTCTTGTCTCACCGAAAGATATATATAAGGATTCACTTCGGCAGGAGTCTAATTCTTCGGCGAGGGGTCATAGTGAGGAGGTGTGTGTCACCAACTTTTCAAGTGAAGACTTTTATCGACATATTTTATGGCTATCAGGCTAGCGTCTTGCTGAGTTTCTGATGTCTCGGCAACAAGTGCACTTTGGGTTCTATCGGCATATGTTTTGATTTGTAGCTGGAGGTCCTGGCGAAGGGGTCAGGTCTTGCCAACATGGTATAAAGTGGTTTTCGGCAGGAGTTCTCTCTTCTCTCAGTGACATAACATGCTCGGGGCTTTCGGTATAACTATTTACTCTACATAACGTCTCATTGAGGATTGCAAGTTATAGCGATAGGTGGACTCTGTCGGCAAGAAGACCAAATTGTCTTGGCGAACACATATGATCTTTGGTTGACTTTGAAGCCTTCGGTGAAGCATTATATTGTCTACATAGGGTTTCCCCAACAGTCACAGGTTATAGCGACAAACATGAAGATGAAGGTTTCTATCGGTATAAGGACAATGATGTCTTGGCGATACATTGTGGCTAATGGTTTTTGGCAAAACGAAGTGACATCTACAAGAGGTTTCCCCGAGGTTCATAAGCTATAGCGACTCTGAATAGAGCGAAGGGATTGCTTTGGTGTGAGATGTGCCCCTGTCTCAGCAAATGGAAAGCACATAAAGGAAATACATTTTGATGAAGCATTTTGAATCTATATGACATCTCAACAACATCGGCAAGCTATAACGAAACAAAGCGACATTTCTTGACTTCAGTATAACTAACTGGTTGCTATAGCGAATATGAAAACAAGATACAAGCAGATTGATGAACGTTTGAATTGCCTTCGGCATAGGTTGCGATATGTCCCACTGACTCTCTTGCTGGTAAAAAACAAAAATACATCACTGTGGCCGACATGAGTTTGAATTGGTGACTGTTGCTGGCCGACATTCTTGGAGCCCAATTTTGTGCTTGGCCGGCATGTTTTTTCAAATGTTTATTTTCTTAATGCTGGCTATAAATATGCCCCTGGATTGTAATTGACATCATCATGACATATCAGATTTGAGATAAGAAACGATAAGCAGTTAGGTGGCTATAGTAGAATAGATTTCTCTTATCAGAGACTATGTGCACATTTTAAATGGTGAATTCAATGTGAATCAGCTGGTGTGGTAGGTTATTTTAGCATCAATTGTCTGTTGATTTTATTGAATATTATTGCTGAAGTTGTCTCCATTTTGATTCTTTCTGGTTATTCAAATTGGCATGAAAAGTTTGTGTTCAGTTTGTCAATACACATTTGCTGCATTTGTGTGATTAACTCATTGGTTCTCTCAAGTAGAGATTAAATCCTTTTCATTGATCACAGTAATCAGGAAGATTCATCTGGATTCTTAAAGTAGAGCTCAATAATCATAATCTTGCATTGTTCATACAATTTGTGAACAGATCATATGCCTACAATTCAATATTTTATCAGAATAAGTTGCCCACTTCTGTTTTATTTGGCTCCACATACCCAACAAGGCACTGGTCTCTGCAATTTCATTATCTAAATTTATTCAACCTCTCTTGTCTGTTAATTAAGTATTTTTAGGATTTAGATCTACAAATTGCTATCAAGTTTGGTTTCATTTTGTTCACTGTTATCTGCCATTGTGGACAAACTACCTTTAGAAGATAAACACAAGTTAAGCCTGCATAATTCAAAGAGGTACACCCGCCCAGGTCTTGCAGTGCCAGAAGAGTAGAAGGTTTGATTGTTTCAAACCTTGTTCTATTACCCTGAAACATCATGAAATCTTGGCAACCTTTTGTGGTTCAAACCTACGTTTTTGAGAGCTAACGAATTGGTGACTCTACTGGGGAACAATCAGAATCAGAGCCTTAATCATAGAGTCAAAAATATTGCACAGACTCTGTTGGGGGACTAGAAGTATTAAACATTTTCTCACTTTCTGAAAAGTGAGTGGCAACTCTGATAGAAATTTTGTAGTTGAGCAAACATGAATGGAAGAAAATCCCAATACAGGGGAGGTCATTTTGGAGCTCCTGCTGGCAACAATAAATGGACACACAAGGGTGACAAAGCTGACAGGGGAGAAGGAATAAATGAAGATATGTGCATGACAGATAAAGATAAAACATTTAATGCACACCTTGAGACTTATGATCATTATGACACATGGAGAGATGATTCAGGTGCAGATCCCTGTACCCCTAAAGAGCAAGTAAATCCATTCTACAATCCTCAGGAACTGGCTGAGTTTGAAGCTAGAAAGAAGCAAGAGTATGATAACCAAAATATGCAAGATAATCAGAATGTGTTTGTTGATCATGAGACTCCAAATGAGTTAAGGGCTCAGCTTGAATTATACAGGAAGAGAGGGGAGGAGTTGGAGGCTAAATTACAAAAGACTCAACTTAATGATCAAACATTTGGTGGCCCAAAATATGTCCCACCTCACAAACAAGGCAGTCATGGCGCAGGGCCTTCTGGTCCACCTGTATCTCCTCACCATCAAAATGGGAATCATTACAGGAAACCAAACCATCCACCTCATATTCCCACACAACATACAGGTATGTATCCACCTCCTGGTCAGCAATATATCCCACAGTAGAATGAACAGTATAATAATTACATGCATCAGTATCAGAATCCACCCATTCCTCCTCATCAACATACAACCATGATTAGACAATTTGATTTAGTTGGCTTCTAGTTATATCCTTACTCTATGGATAGCAGCTGGAGAAACATGGTGCCCAAATTTACAGGAAGTAATGCAGTCACAGCTGAAGAACATTTAAGGATTTTTAATGTTTTCATTCAAGACATAGATGCGCCTTATGAAGATTTACATATGAAGTTATTCATGATGTCACTTCTTGAAGATGCCAGGGATTGGTTCAACAACCTACCAGCATATTCAATTAATTCTCTCCAAGCATTTCAAGACAAATTCTTAGATCAATATGGGAATCAAAATGCTCTAGATGCAACTCTTCATGAATTAGTGAGAATTCAAAAAAATTAGAATGATTCAATTTATGATTTCAACTAAAAGTTCAACAAGTTGCATACTAAAGTACCTCCTGGATCGAGGTTGTCAGATTCTGTTGTATTGATTATTTATTTAAGTGCATTCGATCCTAAGATAGGATATGAACTAAGAAGTAAATCCCCAAGAGATTTGGTTGAAGCATAGAAAATTGCATTAACAATTGAAAATAACAGAAAGGCTGCTAGTATAGTTAATAAAAGAGACAATCCCAAGCCTCCTCAGCAAATCAATAATTATCAGTATAGACAAGAGAATACTTACAGAAATAAGAATAGGGGTGAAAGACTAAGGTTACATGATATGCCTTACAATACAGATTGGAAAGATGGGAAACCTATTGTAGGTAGGCCAAGAGGCAAAGAGACCCCTGATCCATTGAGCAAGAAGGGAACTTACATGGTGAGTAATAATTACTTTTGTGAAGTTTGCAATTAGCCACATTCTCTAGATTATTGGATTGTAGCTCAAAGGATGCAAGAAGAAGGATTGCTGAGGGAAAATAATAGAGAAGATCACACTATATATTTGACTTCAAATGTTTTTCACCATGTTGAGGAAAGAGTTTCTTCTTCAGAGGATGAGGGCTATGAATATGATGTCTCCAATCAGAAGTATAATGTCCATATGGCTGAGCAACAGATTTTTTATGATTCTAATGAAGATTACATAGAGCCACATCCTATTGAGACACCTGTTCAATACAATGTGAGGAGACCTACAACAAATGAAATAAAAAGAATTACTGTTGCTGCAGTTGAGCAAGCACTGAGTAAGTATTTGTTGAGAAACAGAAAAGTAAATGAGCCAGATGGAGTTCCTAGGGGAATTTTTGTAAAAGATCAAAAGACAACACAGGAAAGTGCAACAAAGCCAGGAAATGAGCAGCATGATGAAATTAAACAGAAATTAGTCCAGAATAATGAAGTGAAGGAATTAAATAAAGAAATACAGACACATGTGCAGTCTAGTAAAAAAGAAAAAGAGGAAAGCAAGAGAGAAGTGCCATAATTAAAGAAGACTGTCAAGGTGGAGGGCTCTTCTTTTGATTTCACTCAGGCATTATCCTAGGTAAAAATGTCTGTTCCACTTCTTGAATTAATGAAAATTAAAGAGTACAGAGATGATGTTGTTCAGTTGATTACAAATGGGAATAAGAAAAATGTGAATTGTAAAGAAAGCAACAGGGAGGAAAAGGCAAATAATTCTGATGTATGCCTGAATGATATATTATCAACTCCTCCACCAGTGGATCCTTTCTTCACCACATTGCTTATAAATAATAAGTTGTTGAGAAACTGCATGATAGACTTTGGTGCTACTATAAACATTTTTCCAGTCGGAGTAATGGGATAGCTTGGCATATGTGTTGATATCACTAGAGGCAAGTGCTATGCTATGGATAATCGACCTGTTCCTGTGGTTGGTATTATAAAAGATGTTGAAGTCAAATTGGCTACATATCCGCAAGCAACATATAATATAGACATAACAGTTATTGATACTCCTCCTCAATTCGGGATGCTTTTGTCAAGATAGTGGACTGCAGCTGTAGGAGGGAATGTTCAATTTGATTTGTCTTATGCTACTATACTAGTGAATGGGCAGGAGGTCAAGTTATACAGAGAGCCAAGAATGAGCCAACTTGTTGAAAGTGTGCCACAAGATCAGATCAATTGTTTCTGTGATGTTGATCTGGGGAGTTTTAGGATTGAACCAACTCAGCCAAAATTAATGAATAGTGACCCAATTGAGAAACATGCTGCACTTGATTGCAATGGTGTCTGGAAGATGTATTTTGATGGAGCCTGTAGTCAAAAGGGTAATGAAGCTGGGATTGTGTTTGTTTCACCTGGAGATATTACTTTTAAATACTCTTTTCTGTTAGCATTTGAATGTACAAACAATGTGGAAGAATACGAAGCTTTGTTGACAGGCTTGAATATAGCTGTGAAACACAAGATTAAGTTGTTGGCTGTTTTGGCCGATTCTGAGTTGGTTGTTTCACAGATTAAATCAAAATATGCAGCAAAGCACAAAAGATTAAAACAATATAGGAATGCTATATGGGACACAATTGAATTATTTGATGCTTTTTCGATTGAGGGGATTGACAGGTAAAAAACCATAATGGCTGATTTTTTAGCAAATGTGGCATTAAAAAGAGATGATATCACACTGGCTGGTGTATCACGGATTGAGTTCAAAATGATGCCTACTGTTCTTGATAACATTTACAACTGGCAAGTTTTTAATGATGATGCTGATCTTTTGAAATTTTTGCACTGTATAGACCAATATGAAGCATAGGAAATTGACTTCAATGCTTTTGTTGAGGAAGTAGATGGTAAGCAAATAGTGTTCGGAAAAGAAATGTTGCATCTCAAAACAAATAAATTGCCCAAAGGTCTGGTGGCATTGGAGATGGTATATGATGGAAATGATCGGTCCCTTCTAAAGCAAACTCCAATCAAAAGAGAAGATGTGGAAGAAATTAATTTGGGGACTGACATAGCACCAAGAAAGGTATACATTGGGAAGAAAATAAGCCCATTAATTAGGAAAATGCTAATTGAATTGTTGAGAAAGTACAAACATGTGTTTGCCTGGTCATATGAAGAGTTGAAGGCGTATAGAGAAGATCTATTTCAGCATGAAATACCTTTGAGGCCAGATGCCAAGCATTTCAGACAGAAGCAAAGACCTATTAATCTAACACTAGAGCCTAGATGCAGGAAGAATTAACTAAGCTCAGGGATGGAGGAATCATTAAACCAATCAGACATTCAACCTGGGTTTCAAATCTAGTTCTTGTAAGAAAGAAGAATGGTGACATCAAATTATGCGTTGACTTTAGAAATCTGAACATGGCGTCTCTAAAGGATAATTATCCTCTACCAAATATGGAAGCCATATTGCATAAAGTGACAGGGTGTGAGTTATTGTCTATGATGGATGGATTTTCTAGATACAATCATGTCAAAGTCAAGGAATCTGAACAATACAAGATAGCATTTACAACCCCTTGGGGAACATACGTATACATAAGAATATCATTTGGTCTCACCAATGCTGGAGCAACTTTCCAAAGGGCGATGGATGTAGCATTTGCTGATTTGATTAATATTATCATGGTGGTAAAATTGGCGACACTTGACTGGCCTGGTCTCAGTTAGAAGGCTTGAAGATCATGTAAACACTTGAAAAGGTATTTATTAAAGCTCTTGAACATGGCATTAGTCAAATCCAAAGCATGTGCCTTTTGTAATCACGTAATGCAAACCTTAACAAGTATTGTTTCAAAAGAGCACCAAAACAACTCAGAGAGTTGGCTTACTAGATAAAACTCCTATTCCCAAAACTGTCAAAGCAATACAATCATTCTTTGGTCAGATTAATTTTGTCAGAAGATTTGTCTCTAATTTTGCTGAGATCATTAAGCCCATATCAAAAATGTTGAAGAAAGGACAAAAAATGAACTAGACTGCTGAAGCGTTAGATGCTTTTATGTCTATTAAAAATGCTATCAAAGAGGCTCTTGTTCTTAAATCTTTAGATTTTACAAAGCCCTTTCAGATATTTTCATTTGCCTCAATGCATACTATTGCTACTGTCATGTTACAAAAGAATAATGATGGTTATGAACAACCTGTATCTTTCTTTAGTAAATCATTACAAGGGTCTGAATTAAAATATGACATAATGGAGAAAAAAGCATTTGCATTGGTAAAGGTTGTAAAAGCATTCAACGACATCTTGTTGGAGCAAGAGTAATTGCTTATGTTCCTCATGCTGCTGTCAAAGATATTTTAACACAATCTAAAGTCACAGGGAAAAGGTGCAGATGGATCAACAAGATTCAAGACTTTGACATGGAGATACAAATCACTAAGCTGGTTAGAGGCCAAGGTTTGGAAAGACTGATGGCAGAAACCAATTTTGAGGCAAATTAGATTTGCAATGTTGAAGAAGGGTCTATAATTGCAAGCATTGAGCACACTCCATGGTATACTAATGTTATGCATTATCTTAAATACATGAAGTGTGCAAATGGGCTAAGTGACATCCAAAAGAGAACTTTGAAGTTGCAAGCCTCAAGGTATGTTTTCATTGATGGAGATTTGTTTTGGAAAAATAGAGATGGTGTATTATTATTATGCCTGGACGAATCACAGGCCAAGCATGTTCTAAGTGAAATGCATGAAGGATTTTTTGGAGGTCATTACTCAGCAAAGACAACTGCCCACAAGATTCTCAGGGCTGGGTATTATTGGCCAAAGGTTTTTAATGATTCTTTTACACATGTGAGAAAATGTGAGGCTTGCCAGAAGTTTTCTAGAAAATTAAAGTATCAAGGTGCTTTGCCACTTCGACCTCTACAAGCAGATGCCCCTTTTCATCAATGGGGAATTGATTTTATTGGAGAGATACAAGAGAATTCAAGTGGAGGACATAGATGGATACTAGTTGCTAATAATTATTTTACAAAATGGGTGGAGGCAATCCCAACCAGGCAGGCTACAAGTAAAGTTGTAACAAATTTCTTGATGGACAACATTATCACCAGATTTGGTACACCATTGAGGATAATTACAAACAATGGGATGTGTTTTAGGTTAGATGAATTTAAAAGCTTTTGTGATAGGTTTGGCATTACTATTTCTTATGCAGCTCCTTATCATCCACAAGCCCATGGTCAAGCAGAGTCTAGCAATAAAAGTCTTTTAAAGATTATAAAAAGGATGCTGGAAGATAACAAGAAAGCTTGGGATTGAAAGCTAAAACTAGTTGTGTGGGATGATAGGATCACTGTGAAGAAAGCAATTGGAAAATCACCATTTGAATTAGTTTATGGAGTACAAGCTAGGATGCCTCTGCAGAACTTGTTACCAGTCTATAAGTTTGTTTTACAGGAAGATTTGGAAGTTCCTGAGTCTATGGAGGACATAATGGAACATGCTGAGCTTGATAAAATAAGAAGGGAGGCCCAAAGTCAAAACATGAAGTTACAGGCATAGATGAAATATATATTTGATAAGAAGGCAAAGAATAGAAAATTTGAAGAGAATGACTTGGTGTTAATGTGGAATGCAAGGTGTCAGGAGAAAGGAAAGCATGGTAAATTTGAAGCTCTCTGGCTGGGACCATTTGTTGTTGTCGGAAAAGGGGGTGAAGATTCATACTATCTACAAAACATGGTTGGTGAAGATCAGGAATTTCCTATTCATGGGAAATTCTTGAAGCTTTTCTTATCTTGAGCATCACAGAGGATTAAGGGTTGCCAGTGCATGGACAACTCTTGTGTATCCTCTCTAAAATTATTTTCCATGCACAATAGTCTAGGTTTTGGTCCATCTCCATTTCACTATCATTTCCCACTTCACTTCCATTTTGCATTCATTTTGCATCCATTTTCACTTCCATCTTGCATTCTCTGCATTCATTTCCATTGCCATTCATTCCATTGCTGCTCATTGACTCATTCTCTGTTTGGTCTGCTCACCCAAAGATTTTGGATCCTTGCAATGATCTGACTATCATTCATCCCCAGACAGAGCCACTGTTAGAACTGTAAAAAATTGATATTTTCACATGTTGATTTCACTCATAATCTTCCAAGTGAATCCTACCTTAAATGCATTTCCCTCTCTTCGTGCATAGTTTCTCCATGTTTTCCCATGTTGTCCCATTGAATCCGTTGGGTCATACATATTTTTCATTCTGGTTCATGTTGGCATAGGTATCCAAATGTCTCCCCGACTTGTGTATATTTCACTATTTCTTGTTGCAGGTTATCGGCAAGACATTTCTCTTGTGTTGGCGATAGGAAGTATTCATCTCGGAAAAGGTTTTTGGTTTCGGTGAATGGTCATAACGAGTTTTTCTTGTCTCACCGAATGATACATATAAGGATTCACTTTGGTAGAAGTCTAATTCTTCGGTGAGGGGTCATAGCGAGGAGGTGTGTGTCACACCGACTTTTCAAGTGGAGACCTTTATCGGCATATTTTATGGCTATCGGGCTAGCGTCTTGCCGAGTTTCTAATGTCTCGACGACAAGTGCACTTTGGGTTCTATCGGCATATGTTTTGATTTGCGGCTGGAGGTCTTGGCGAAGGGGTCGGGTCTTGCCGACATGGTATAAAGTGGTTTTCGGCAGGAGTTCTCTCTTCTCTTGATGATATAACATGCTCGGGGCTTTCGGTATAACTATTTACTCTACATAACGTCTCACCGAGGATTGCAAGTTATAGCGATAGGTGGACTCTGTCGGCAAGAAGACCAAATTTTCTTGGCAAACACATATGATCTTTGGTTGACTTTGAAGCCTTCGGTGAAGCATTATATTGTCTACATAGGGTTTCCCCAACAATCACAGGTTATAGCGACAAACATGAAGATGAAGGTTTCTATCGGTATAAGGACAATGATGTCTTGGCGATACATTGTGGCTCATGGTTTTCATAAAAATGAAGTGACATCTACAAAAGGTCTCCCTGAGGGTCATAAGCTATAGCGACTATGAACAAAGTGAAGGGATTGCTTCGGTGTGAGATGTGCCCCTGTCTCGGAAAATGGAAAGCACATAAAGGAAATACATTTTCATGAAGCATTTTGAATCTATATGACATCTCAATGACAGCGGGGGGCTATAACGAAACAAAGTGACATTTCTTGACTTTGGTATAACTAACTGGTTGCTATAGTGAATATAAAAACAAGATACAAGCAGAACGATGAACATTTGAATTGCCTTTGGCATAGGTTGTGATATGTTCTGCCGACTCTCTTGTTGGTAAAAAACAAAAATACATCACTGTGGCCGACATGAGTTTGAATTGGTGACTGTTGCTGGCCGACATTATTGGAGCCCGATTTTGTGCTTGGCCGACATGTTTTTTCAAATGTTTATTTTCTTAATGCTGGCTATAAATATGCCCCTGGATTGTAATTGATATCATCATGACATATCAGATTTGAGATAAGAAACAATAAGCAGTCAGATGGCTATAGTAGAATAGATTTCTCTTATCAGAGACTATGTGCACATTTTAAATGGCGAATTCAATGTGAATCAGCTGGTGTGGCAGGTTATTTTAGCATCAATTGTCTATTGATTTTATTGAATAGTATTGTTGAAGCTGTCTCCATTTTGATTCTTTCTGGTTATTCAAATTGGCATGACAAGTTTGTGTTCAATTTTTCAATACACATTTGCTGCATTTGTGTGATTAACTCATTGGTTCTCTCAAGCAGAGATTAAATCCTTTTCGTTGATCACAGTAATCAGGAAGATTCATCTGGATTCTTAAAGTAGAGCTCAATAATCATAATCTTGCATTGTTCATACAAGTTGTGAACATATCATATGCCTGCAATTCGATCTTTTTTCAGAATAAGTTTCCCACTTCTGTTTTATTTGACTCCGCATACCCAACAAGGCACTGGTCTCTGCAATTTCATTATCTGAATTTATTCAACCTCTCTTGTCTGTTAATTAATTATTTTTAAGATTTAGATCTACAAATTGCTATCAAGTTTGGTTTCATTTTGTTCACTGTTATCTGCCATTGTGGACAAACTAATTTTAGAAGATAAACACAAGTTAAGCCTACATAATTCGAAGAGGTACACCCGCCCAGGTCTTGCAGCACCAAAAGAGTAGAAGGTTTGATTGTTTCAAACCTTGTTCTGTTACCCTGAAACGTCATGAAAGCTTGGAAACCTTTCGTGGTTCAAACCTACGTTTTTGAGAGCTAACATAATGTTGCATAGGATAGGATCAATGAAAACGACCCATGTCAAGATGTTTACCATAAGCAAGTGTAAAGCGTGCACCAAAATTTCATCAAGATCAAGATAACTTGGATGATGGATCCAGATGGATGAAAATGGATTAGATAAATGGTTTATGGATGAATGGATTTATTATGGATAAGATGGATGGAATACTGGATTTATTATGGATGGGATGAGATGCTTCCACCTGAACTAGTGCACGCAGATGCTCGATTCTACACATGACGCCTGTTTGCCAGGTTTTCATCATGGTACCTACCCAAAGTGTTTCCCATGCAGTTTTCAATAGAGGATGATTTTTATCTTTACTATTTTCAATCCTTTTTCTGATTTTTGTGGATTTTCATATTTTTTAATTTTTTTAATTTTTTTGAAAGATTTTAAGTTCATGCAAAATCACTAGGTGTCGCTGATGTAGATGCCCCTATCATAATGTGGCATCGATATCCTACTTGAAGAAGCTACTTTGCTAAGATACGTGCACTTGAATGTAAATTTTGGGATTCTTGAGTTGCTTTATTAATATCGAGGTTAACTCCATCCCTATGCACACATCGCAATAGAGTTCCTTCAGAATCCTTATGATGAAGGGTCATTTCCAATACAAGGTTAATTTGAGAATTGGATATCATGCATGGAGGCATGGATGGAGTGTGTTTAGGGATAAGAGATGGATTGGTTGACAGTTTGGAACCTTTGACTCTCCAAACTTGGAAAGATGAGCAATGATGGGTGGATATGGAAGTGTGCATGGAATTAGGAACAACTTCTTGATACACTTTGTATTCTGCTTGAGAAGCTTGATTTTTCTTTTTTAGACATCTTTGATGGATACTTTTCCCTTTTTTATTTTTCCCCATAGTTTCTTTGACTGATGGAGTTCGATGGGGATGATCTTTCTTTGTATTCTTTGGTATCCACTTATATTTTATTTGTCTGATATGCTTCTTAGCTTCTTTTTCTTTGATAACGTTCTTTGTGCTTTGATTCAAATTTTTCTTTTGATGTTGGTCCCAATTCATAGATGGGGTGATGGGTGGATGAAGATTCATGATGTGGCTGGTTGTAGTATTGGAACTTGTTTCATCATAAGGAGTCTTCGTGCTCCCTATGTTGACATTTGCTTGATACATAGTTGCCCCCAGTATTGTGGAAGTATTACCTTCATGCTTTGATTATGCCTATTCTAAGAGCTCTTGTTTAGAATGCATTCTCTGATAAATGACCACCGCTAATGATGTTATTATAATTTGTTGCTCTGCTGACTCCAAAATATCATGTTCTATTTGACATGTTTCCTTGAGTGGATAATGTTGGATATCTTCATACATGATGTCCTCAGTCTAAATTTGGGATATATTTGATCTTGATGTTGACAACTTAGTTTGACTGTAGGAATCGATAACCTGCTCTATTTGTGTAATAATGTCAGGAGTAAAAGAATCCTATTTTGAATGAAGATTATCTACGTGTCCATCCAAAGAAAGCATCTTATGGGTAGATGGAGGAGTATGTGCTATATGGATATGATCATTATCTGTGAAATCCTATATAGATAGGAGACTATCCATTAAATCATTGTAATATCTTGGAGATATGAATTCTTGATCTTGAATGATTTCATAATTGCTTTCAACATGCTTTGGATCAAGTTCTCGACATGGGTCGATTTCAAAGCATGGATTACTTGTAAAGGGTTCTTGGATGGGAATTGACTCAATATCCTCTTGATCTTTGAGGGAATTTGGATCAAGTGTTGAGTTGAAGATTCCTCCACTATCGGAAATCATGAGGTCGAAGGAGGTCATTATGTCTTGGAAAGGACCATTGCTATACTTTGGTGAGAGATGTTGATCATGCTTTAGAATAAATTTTTGAGACATGTCCTCTAATTCATTAGATGATGTAGAGACATTTTCAACATGATCATTGGTCAATGGATTGTTGATTACAGGATCAAATAATGTTAACACTCCTCGAAATAGATCATTGTCAATATTGTTGAGGGATTCTTATCATGATCAAAAAGTGACTCTTGATGTTTGTTGATTTGATCTTCAGATGAGGTAGAAATATCTTCCATGTGTTCGTTGATGGATAGTTCTTGATCATGTGACCATTGACTTGGATCGATACATAGATTCATTAACATTTTACTGGGATTTTGAACAAAATTTTCTTGTTGGGCTTGGTATTAGGCTTGAGCTTGTGATTGCACTTGAGCCTGAGCTTGTGCTTGTTGGGCTTGTAGTGTGGCTTGGGCAACTTTAGCAGCTTGTGCAGCTTGTTGAGTAGCTGGTTGTGCAACTTGTCGGTTTTGGTTTTGTTGGAGTGCCTTTTGATAAGTAGCTTGTTGAGCAGCTTGCAACAAAATGTTGTATTAGTTTGATGTGTTTGGTTTGGGTGGTGGTGGTTGTGGAGGTGGTTTTGTAATAGTGCTTGTTGTGGTGATAAGAGATATTGTCGTATTGATGATTGGGATTTGAGTGGTGGATGGTCGGATTGATATGTTTAGTCCTTGAGAGACCATGTTTTGAGGGATGATAGAAGATGTTTTGGTTTCTTGTGCTATGGGGATGGTTTCCATCTATTGTTGTGATATTGATGGTAAGGGGGGATGATTTGGTATGATGCCTTGATTGATGGTTAGGGGGATGTTTTGGATGAGTGGTGGGGGCGAAGGTAACCCCAAACCAAGAGGTAATACATATGTTAATGGAAAGGGTGGGAGTGGTGGGAGAGTGAGTGGCATGCTCCCTTGGGGAAATGATGATGTTTGATAAAAAAATCCCCCTAGTCCAAATATTTCACCTTCTCCTTGTGAGGTCACGGGGAGAGAGGTTTGAGGGGTTGCGTGAAATGATAATGATGGGTCATTGTGAAAGGCGAGGGGGACATATGGGTGTGATGGATTTTGAACAACATTCATGTGATTTGAAAACATATCTATCCAAAATTTTACCAAGTGTGGATTTGAAATGTTCATGTTTGGTATAGTTGTACTTGGTATATTCTCATTTGGCATGTATGGATTTGGTGTGATAATGTTGTTTTGTTGAAGACTCATTCATTGAGTATTTGGTTGATAGATTTGTAAGTTTGGACTTGTATTTAAATCTACCATCAGAAAAGGTGTTCCAAGATTTATATTGGGTATACTCACATTTGTTGTACCATTGAGGTTTGTAGGAGATAATGATCCCATGTATGAATTGTATAAATGTGAGTTTTGAAAATTAATTTGCATTGTAAGGCTTTGATAGTTTGGTTGATTTATACCACTCATGATGAATGAATCAAGTTTATATTCCATGTTCCTCTTGTGTTTTTAAAAATTAACCTCTAAGGTGTTTAGGACCAATGATGAGATGAAGGATGCAAAGGGGTGAATGATATGAGTGTTTTTTTTCTTAGGAACTTTGGATCAATGCTAGACTTTAGGATTTGATTTTGATTGGTTTTTATTGGATAATGATCTTGTAAACCTTAAGATGTTGGATGTGATCTTTAGGATAAACTTGTTCAATGGTGTGCTAATTTAACTAGAGGTATGACAAAGGATGCATTACCATAATCCTAATTAAACAAGGTGATTTTGATTTGTTTTAAGGATGTACCCAAGTCTAGTTAATGATGTTTCCAAATATACAAAGTTTCTTGTGGGATGGGATGATAAATGTTTGAAATGGATGAAGTGTTTGATTTTGATCCTAAATGAACCTAAGAAGGAATTTTTTCCAAGGACAAGGTTTTGAAGAACATGCTTTTCCCTTCAAACCAAAAGATCAATGTTTGCTCAAAATACCATAAGACAAAAGATGCACAATCACATGTGTGGGGTTCAATTGATTTCATCTTGATTAGTGAATTGTTTTTACCACAAACACTTCTTGATTAGATTTTCAAAATAAACGTCCAATGTCCTAACTTCTTTTCATCCCACAAAGTGCTATGTGGAATTTAAGGAAATAAAGGCAATGGTTAGCTAATGTTTACCTTGGTAGAAGCAAATTAAGATGTAAACCAAATTACTTAGAAACCTATAAGGACATAATCCCTAGGGTAAGCAATAGTTCTTGGGTTTTTTCAAAGGTATTTTCTCTAACTAAGGGGTTTGAAATTTTTATTTTCCTATTGAATGTGTTTTTCCCAATGTTTTCAAACAAGCAAGGTGTTTTGAGTCATAAGCAATATAACATCCTAGCTCAATTGGTACATTTTTTTTGGTGGGCTTGTTGCATGCCTTTCATAGTAGAAGAGATGGTTTTACATGCAATCAAGGAAAGAGTATAAAGGTATGTTAAGAATGAAGTCTTAACCTCTATACTTTAACCAAGATTGGACATGGCAAGTAACTTCTTGGAATCTAAGTTCCAATGCACCACTTTGATAAACTAATTGGATGGACTGGTTGGTTACTACAAGCAAGGAATTTAGTTCAAACTTTCCGTTCATGGAGATTGACCCATACACCAAGAGTCCCTTTTCAGATCCATCTCGTCGAATCCAATCGCGTGATATTAGCATTTACTCCAATACCCATATTTATATCCCAGTTGGAAATACTCTTGGTTTTAGAGTGTTACTGGTTGAGTCGTTCCCTTGGGTGAGTACTTTTCCCCCAAGGCAAGCCCTCTAAGATAAACAAAAGTGAGTAAAGACAATATTCGTAACTCGATCAATCTTTGTTTGCAACAAAAAGAGAAAGAGTGTATGCAATAATGCTCTACTCACACTCGCAAAATGTTTTGTTCAATTTTTTAACCCAAAATGAAGTGTGGAGGTGATTACTTTATCTCAACTTAAGATCACAAAAAAGGCCTTTTGATTCTCAAAATTGCTATAAAGTGCAAGAGAAGCGCATACGTCCTTTTCGATGTTGTTCAATTAAGTAAGCAATCACAAAAACAAAGTTGCACATGTTCATTTTAACCTTTCAAAGAAATTGTGAGTTTGTTTTAAAAGCACCAAAGTAAGTGTGACAATTTTCCTTCAATTTTTAATCCCAAAACAAAC
>VDFB02018296.1:26561172-26702968 GCA_007258455.2 Sequoia sempervirens
TGTGGCATACTCATCCTTCATTTCTCTCCATACATACTCCCAAAAAGCTTGTGTCTTGACAAATTGATCATCTTCCATAAAGATTTCATAGGCCTGGAATCTAACATCCTCAGAGTTATTTATTTCACTTAGGTCATCTTTTCTTAGCCTAAGGCCCAAAGCTTGTGTTATTATTTCCCCTTGATGGGATGACATCCCCTGCATTATTTCCTCATCAGTTACAACATTTTCATCATCTTCCTCCTCTATAGGATAGTCAACCAAACTAGAAGCTTCAACCTTTTTCTTCTTTATTGATGGATACCTTGGAGAAGATGGTTCTATAATTGGGGAATCCAATTCAATTATTTTAGGGCAGAAGAATGCTATGGTGAAAATGGAGGTAATTACTACTATGGTGAATGCACTTTTAACTCCTTAGATTGTGCAGGATTTGCAACTTTCTGTTGCCTTTTTATTGTGCTCTTTCTCCTTGAATAAATATGAATCTTCTTGGAAGGCTACACAACTAACTCTCCCTCTATCATAGGGTCCTTCCCATTAACTTGCACTATCTTCACCTCTTTCATTCTTGCCACAACATTGTCAAAATTTTAAATCATAGTTTCAATTCTCAAAATTGGGTCAATAATATTAGACAAAGCTTTAAAATTAGGCTCTTTGGCATTAATTTATCTCTCCAACTTTACAAATACACCCAATTTCCTCATCATGTTAGCTTGGACATCAAGGTCAAAAATATTTCTAATGATATTTTCAAGCATAGTGTGGGCGTGAACATATCAACCTCCCCTATTTCTCTTCATCAACCAAGCTATGAACCCCTCAGGATCATATGTCTTGTATTCCGGAATCTTCATATTATAGTGCCTGAGATAGTGGTCCACAATGTTCCTCCATCCATGTGTTATCATTACAAAATATGCAAACATAGTGTATGTATAGAGGGTTATATTTTACGGGTATGTACAGGATCATGATGGGCCAAAAAGTGGCAATATAATGGTTATGTGGCTGATGACCTTTTTTTTACCATAAATTGATGAAACGAAAAGGGTTATTAAAGGAAATTATCAGCTTTCCAAAAATATAAATTATGCTTTACTTTGAATTTAATAAGTAATTATTATTCATTTTCTATTCAAATTACGACTGAAGTCCTGATTGATAGACTGATTGAAAAACATCTATAGCTTTCAAACGATATCACATTTTTTGAATCCAAAATATGTGTCACATTCTATGTTTTGCATACTATAGGATTAAAACAATAAAAATTGAATTTCATGAAGTTTTGACCAAGTTAAGGTGGTCAAACATATGAGCTTTTTATATATTTTAAAAGTTGTAATAAAAAATTCACAATTAATTATTTACTTGGAAAAAAATTACAAAAAAATATGCATTACATTAGGACATGAGTCCTCTACTTATCTCTAAAATACTATGATTTTATTGTGGTTAGGGTGGTTAGACAGACACCTTATTTTTTCCCTGAAATTTAAGTACTACTGCATTAAAATTTGAAATTTTCACCAAATAGATTTCTTTTTTTTAAAACAAAATTAGTAGTTTAGAAATTAGATTCAATTTTCTACAAATTCTAGTCTTACATATTTTTGAAAAAATATAGATAACTTATTCAAATTTTTATGTCAAGTTTCCTAACTCTAATTTTTCTAATTTTTTTGCCACTTAAAGGCCTGTTTTTTCCATGATGATCCTGCACATACCCTTGCAGCGATTGCTTTGAGGATATCAACATCTATGTACATATTGGGCACAACCAAGTTACCCATGTCCAACCTCCATGGGTTGCAGAAAGGGATACCAAAATTTCTATTTCCAAACCATCCCTAGAAAAGACTCCATCTGGAGTATGGTAGGGAAGCATATTTAATTGTACAATATCTATCAGTGATACCAAATTTAGTTCCAGGGCCACGATACATAAGTTTTCCCTTTGGTTTCTTAGAGGTTGAGGGTACCAATTGTTTCGTTAAGTCTTGTACCATGGGTCTCACTATAGGCTTTGACTTAGAAGATTGGAATTTCAATGATGTAGATGCTTTGATTTTGGGTGCCATAGTGACAAATTTTGTGCAAACTAGGGTTTACTTCTTAGCAAATTACAAGTTTACAACTAGGGTATGGGTTTGATGCAAAGAAATAACAGGACTAATTAGGTTAACCGTTCAATTCGAATGTAAAACCTTAAAAGAAATGCAAAAAACTAGAAAAATATAATAATAGAAAGATAAAGCAAGCATTTTCAAAAAAATTCAAATAATTGAGAAGCAGGATAGCGATTTTACTTACTAGTTTACTATTGCTTTAAAACCCTAATTCTGGTCATCACATGATCTTGAAATTTGCAGCAAGAACTCCTTAGATAGTTTTCAATTGTATTTCAAAGAAAAAATTTATGGCTTTAAAATAGATAAATTCGGTTGTTGGGTGTCATATCCACCATTATTGTTCACTCACATGAAAAAAATGGCTCATTTTCCCTTAATCTCAATTTTGAATCTCAGCCATTGATCTTGCAGTGAGATGGCCTAATGGACGGAACAAATTTAGTTAAATAAGTTTGAAAATAAAAGTACAAATGGATGTTTCCATTAACCAACTAAAAAATTCCATGTGGATTCATCTCCAATATATTCTACAAGCTCCACCATCTCCACAAGCATTGAAACTGTCTATGTGTCAACCTCATTGATTTTCCTTTGAGTTTAAAGCATGTGCAACTTACGAAATCGGGGAGGCAGGGAGTAGCCTAGATTAAATCTAGCACCTTCAATCTACAAGCCTCTTATCTTTTACATTGTTCGCTTGAGTACATAACCTTTGGACTTAATGGAAAACCATGATCATAAAATCTTGGTGACCAATTTTGCATGTGCCTACAAAACCCTCTAGTAGCACACTATTTAACTCTTCAATACTTGCCAAGAAATATTTCTTTTTCTTCAATAGTTTAGTGGACAGTAGCAATAGTGCCACGTGGTGCCTCCCTACTTCCCCTCTGAGAGACAAGAGCTGAAGGTGGGTCCCCCACATGCTAGTGCGGGATGATTGAGATTTTTTTATTAGAAACCATAATAACTGTTGATTAGATCACTTTTATCCATCGATACCTTCAAGCAATGGTAGGACCTGCCAAAAGGGTGGCCAAGTGTCACTCGCCTGCTATCTTGCCAAGTCCTTAATTTGGTTATTTTAATCATGTAGGATGGAGGGGAACCAATAGAAATCAGTCAATGGGACCTTCCAAGCATAACAAAGAATTAAAAATAAGCATGTGTGCTTATTACATGAATTAAAATAGACATTGAATGAATATTAAACCCCAAACATAGGGAAAGAACAAGAATTAAGAGAATTTTATGACCTGCATAAGATAAGGAAAGAATTATAAGGATTTTATGGGTAGCAACTGAAAACATTAGGCTCAAGGGGCTGGTGAGTAAACAAACACAAAGGCATAAGATATGACTTAAGAGATTAGGAAAGGGTAAAACCCGTTCAACTATGAAATGGAATGTAAGAAAATTGAAATGAAACTTGGGGTTTTTGAGAGGGTTTAGAACACACATAAACCCTAGAACATGAGAACGACTAGAACCCTAAGCCTTACGACACATTCAAAATTAGTAGAACAACTAGGTTTTTCAATAATAATCATTGGAACACAAAAATTTGAAGGGTTCCACCAGTACCTATGGATTAAAACAAAGATAAAAGCCATACATCATTGGAACACAAGAATATCAACAAAACAACCCTTGATCATTTTATTCATAGTTTATATAACGAATACACTAGGAGAGAAATGGATTTGAATTTTCACCATTATCTATATTCATTTTCTAGTATTGTTATCAAAAATTACAATTGCATGTCAAAAAATTGTCATAACAATTGTCCATGAATTTTCCATAATTCGATCATCAACATTTATGAGGATTGGCCAATGACTAGGTGAAAATAATTCCACATCTGTAGTCCTTGTCTTCACATTTAAAACTAAGAAAGTGCAATATTTGAACATTGATATATCCAAGGCCTAATTTTTACTCATTCCAAGCCATGTATTTCACTCTCCCTAATGAACTTTGTTGTTGTATATCATTAATCAAAATTGTAGTCAGCAATTCCAACTTGTAACAATTCATATGTCCAATATATCAATATAGTTGGACTTCCACAATTCAAACTCTTCCTCCATTGGCTAGTCAAATCCCATAATATTGTCTACCTTTGTTCTATATGGGCTACACCTGACTGCCACTTAATTTTCCTCCTTATCAAAATATTCAAGGAAAGCCCCTGTATGCATGAGCTTTTCCATATTGTTCCTCACTCTCAACATATCTAGATCCACTCCATCACATATTATTTTGGCCTGGGAAGTTATCACTTGAGCTACCTAGTCTTTCCACTCAATGGGACCTGCCAAGCATTACTAAGGACTTTAATAAGCATGTGTTCTTATTACATGACTTAAAATGTGGTCATTTTCTTAGGTTTATGAAATATAAAGACCTTGACAAATATTAGACCCAAACCTAGGAAAAAAGGGAAAATATTAAAAGATTTGTGACCTGCATAATATGAAGCAATGTTTATAATGAGTTAATGAGAAATGACCAGGAATACTAGGCTCAAGGGGCTCATAGCTAGATGGATTCAATGGCATAAGTGGCAACTTAGGAAACCTAGTACGAGTGATAACCAGTCAACCATGAAATATAATGTATGCAAAGAGACTAAAACTTAGTATTTTTTAAGAGGTTTAAGGCACACATAGACCCTAGAAAAAAAGTAAGACTGAAACCCTAAGCCTTAGGACACACTTAGATTAGAAAAATAATCAGATTTAAGCATCTTTTGAGATTCCTATTGTAAGATATTTGGTAGCACATATAGGTGTGTGAACCCCAATCCTAATACCTGCAAAACATGAACAAACACATTAGAATATCAAATGCAAGTAAGAACAAGGATTCCCCATGAAATCCATTCACAAAGCTTGCATTAGGAAAAGAGATGAAGAACACAATAAGAAAAAAATAAAATAGAGATTGAATCCTAATTAAACTAGCAAACTCATGATCCCATCGGGGAATTGGTGCCAATTTGATGTGAAAATTGGCCCTTTCCCAAATCCTATGATGCAAACTTGATGAATGTTGATGAATTATCTACTTTGTTGATGCTTGATGAGTGCTCCAATGGAAAAATCTGCATAACCTAGCTAAGATTCAATGATAATGTATGAAATTTGCTAATGATTTGAGCATAGTAACTTTACTCAAATTGTGGATGCCAAAATGAAGAGATTAACCTCTTATTTATAGATTGACAAGTTGAAAACATGCCCAAAATAGAGCAATGTGGGACTAACAATTAGCCAATAGCAAAGTACCACTTGTCAACTTGTGAGTGGATGGAGGATGTGCAAATTTTCATGATTGTGCCAATAAATGCATATTTTTGAATTTTGAATTTGTTGAAATTACATGCAAGAGGGAAGAAAGAACACATTAAAGGCCACTTGGCTCAAGGAAAAGGACATGTAAGATGGAGTAAATGCCTTGTTGGATGTACATGTCAACTTAGATTTTTGAATTCAAAATTGAAGAATATTCCTTAAAAGATGCCTTGTTGAGGAAAATAGAGATTTAATAAATCAAATAAGTCTATTTTCATGTGCAAGTTGCAAAATATAGAGGATTTGATGGATTAAGACTAAGATTAATCAAGATTTGATTAATTTAAAGGAGATTAGCTGATTTGACTATTTTGGCTTAGATTTTAGGATTTAAATAACTCAAAATGAGAAGAGAATGATTTAGACCTAGTTAAATAAACATTTTTTATTTATTTAACCAAAGGGAGTAATGTTAGATTAAATTAGATAAATGTTTGATTTATTTTATTTAGTTAGATGAACTTTAGAGATTTAATCAAATAATATGGACTATTTAATTAAATAAAGATAGGAAGATGAAATGACCTAGCTAATTATACATAGATAATGATTTAATTAAATCGAGGGATTTATTTAATTAAAAAATTATGGTGACTTTAATCAAATAAGGCTATTTGATTAAATGGTTAGATAGAAGGATGATTCGGGATGAAACGATGTTAGTAGATCAAGATTGATTGTGTGATATCAATCTGTATATTTTCTATGTCTACATTTTCCCCCTCTTTAAAGTGATGCACTTGTTGAGTTGGTTCAAAGAATAAACTTGCCATGATCAAAAGTAAAAAATTCTTTGATATTTTTTAGATGCCCCACTGTTGCCCCAATGAATGAAGAATTACGCCGGTATACTACCCCCTTGAGAGATCGAGCGAAGAGGTTTGATTTGAGGGTCGATCTCTTGACAAAGAGGTTCAAGATCAGTTCAACTCGAATATTTGATGTAGATAGATTTGATGATGTAGATAGTCATCAGCCATGGGTAGCCTCATGCCTATTTTGATATATTACACCCACTTGATCTTGATTTGTACCATGACAGTGACATTATTGATGCTGAGATGATTATGATGTTTATATGTAATGGATGATATGATGATGCATGGATGATATGGATGCACATGCTATGATATGATGATGCTTTTATGATTATGTGTATGGGTGATAGATGTATGGTTTATGAAAATATTAGAATAACCAATCTATATTATGCAATGATGGGGATGAATGCATGTGGTATGATTAATGATTTCTATATGATATGATATTCATTATGCAGTATGCTAACGGTTTGTGCATGCAAGATAGATGCAATGGTGATGATTTATGATTAACTATCATGGTACCATGTTAGCGTGAAAATCAAGAGATAGAAGAAAATAAGAGATTCCAAAAAGACATGAGATGATGATGATGATTAATTGCCGAGGATTTGGGATTTTCAAAGGGCCAATCACCTTATGTTTGATAACACACATAGGTGCGATGCATAAGGGTATAGAGAACCAAGATGGTGTTGCACCTAGTGTGATGGAATTTGACTCAACAAATAGATAGGAGTATTCTTGTTCACACTTGACATACACATGAACCCTTTGTTAGGACATACCTAACAGCATTTTCCAAGAGACAATAATGTATCCAACAAGCACAACGATAAAAGATATCGATCATTGCCCTTATTCCTATTTCTCTAAATCCCTTCAATAGGTATTATCATTGAGGTCATTGGAATGAGTGCACAAGATAAATCAAAAGAAAATATCAAGTACACAAACAATTCAATGTTCTTCATACCTCTAGCCAATGGGATTTGTTTTGATAGGATAAGAATCCAACGTGATATCCAAAATGATGCCCATTGTCGAAATGATATATCCTAGGACATGCATTGTATAGGATGATGATGGTTTGATAAGTTGATTGATAGGCTCTTGATATAAGGTTCACTGACATGTTTGAAAATGATCAAGAGTTTGATTTTGCTTTAAAGGTTTGTTGTTTTCTTTTGATTTTATGCCTGAAGCCAGCTTTGCCAATTGTCTTTAAGTTTTGTTCTCGCTTGTTTCTTCCAAAGGATGAAGGCGGATGATTAGCTCTATTATGGATGATTGATTTACTCAAGCGAAAGCAGATGAGACGTATAGATTCCTTCAACATTTGACGTTTTGATGTTTTTGAAATGTTTTGAGGTTGTTTTTGGTATTTTCAAGCTTTTACAAATGTTTTAATTTTTGAAATTTTCAAATGTTTTTTTGGATTTTAATGTTTTATGAATGTTTTTGGATTTTGTGTTTTTTGAATTTTTTTGGATTTTGATGTCTTGGGGGTTGATAAAAGATTATCCTTTCCTATGTTTAAGCTCAAAGATGACGTATTTCATGTTAGAGTAATTGGTTATTTACTTGATTAATTAAACAATAGTTGGTTAATTAATTAAGTTCCCTTTTATCTCTTTTACACTTAAGCTAACTTTAGGTGCATAATAATTAATTATTTTATTAATTATTAATGTGCAAGCCTAGGGTTTTTCCTTTTTAGGGTTTTTGACCTATATGAGGTTGTAAAATTTTCTTTTGTAAATTAACTTCTTTTACACATTGGAAATTTTTGAGCTCCACATCTCTGAGCATTTTTTCTATGTTGATTCTCTTTGCTTCTCCCTGTAACAGGTGTTTTCAGCTTGCATAGATCTTTGAGCTCTTTCATGGTATCAAAGCACCAGAATCTAAAATCCAAGTGGACCCAGAGGTCGATGCTCGAGCAGTGAGAGGGTATTGATTACTCCAAGACATTTTCCCCTGTCACCAAGATGAATTCTATTCACTTTGTACTATCACTTGCAGCTTCTAGGGTCTGGTCCATTTATCAAATGGATGTGAAGAGTGTGTTCTTACATGGTGACATACATGAGGATATCTATATGGAGCAGCCTCAAGGATTTTTGTAGGATGTTTCTTTGGTTTGCAGACTTCGGCCTTCATTATATGGTCTCAAACAGGCCCCTCGGGCTTGGTATGAGAAGATGGACTCTTTTTTGCTCTCCACTAGTTTCACACGCTGTCATTCTGACCCCACAGTCTATATTCAAACTCTTGAGGGTGAGATCCTAATTCTTGTGCTATATGTTGATGATCTCCTCATCACATGTAGCTCATCCTCTATGATTCAGCATACTCAATGAGCTTTGATGGCATAGTTTGAGATGACAGATCTCGGTCTTCTGCACTATTTTCTTGGTTTTCAGGTGATTCAGTCTTCTGATGGGATCTTCATTTACTAGCAGAAGTATGTTCTTGATATGCTTTAGTGCTTTAGCATGCTTGATTGCAAGCCTGCCCCCACACCTTTTCAATCAGGGGTTGTTTTGACTACTACTTGCCACACTCCTTCAGTAGATTCTACACTTTACAGGTAGTTGGTTGGCAGTTTGTTGTACCTAATTCACACTTGTCCTGATCTTTCCTTTGTGGTTGGCCTTGTCTCTCGATTCTCCCATGATCCTCATGAGAGTCACTGGCAAGCTGCCAAACGTATTTTGAGGTAAATTCAGGGCACCATTTCTTATGGCATTCACTACACATCAGGGGATCCTCACATTGTTGGCTACACTAACTCAAATTGGGCTGGTGATGTCAATGATTGGAAGTCTAATTTTGGATTTTTTTTTCTGTCTTGGCTTTGGTCCTATCACATGGTCTTGCAAGAAGTAGACTGCTCATGCATTATCATCTAAAGAGGTTGAGTATCGAGCTGTTGTGCTCACTAGTCAAGAGATTTTAATATGACTTCAACAGTTGATGACTGAGTTTGGTTTTCCTCCTGATAGTCCCACTATTCTTTGGTGTTACAATCAGAGTGCTATACACATTTCTCCCAACCCGGTGGAGCATCAGTGGACAAAGCACATTGAGCTTCATATGCATTTAATCGCATGTATTGATTCCGTGATGGTTCTTCCCCATCTTAGGAGTATATCTTCACCGGCAGAGCAGTGCCAAACATCTTCTCACCAAGCCTTTGCATCACCGCCAGCTTATCTTCAAATGTGCTCTATGCTTGGGGTGAAGGAAGTTGCCCTTGGGGGGTCTTTATGAGGCCTTCCTTCATGTTTTTTTTTGCATGTTCTTCTATCTCTTTTTGGAGAGGAGTTTTTTCCCACTGGGTTTTCTCCATTTTCTCCATTTCATAGAGATTTCCTTGTACTTGGGTTCCTGATCTGGCCTTGTTGCCGGGACCCATTGTTCTTTGCTTTCAGTAGCTTCTTCTAGGTTTTAGCTTCTCCCTAAGTCTAGCTTAAGGGGGGGTGTTAGAGTAATTGGTTATTTACTTGATTAATTAAACAATATTTGGTTAATTAATTAAGTTCCTTTTTATCTCTTTTACACTTAAGCTAACTTTAGGTGCATAATAATTAATTATTTTATTAATTATTAATGTGTAAGCCTAGGGTTTTCCCTTTTAGGTATTTTTGACCTATATGAGGTTGTAAACTTTTCTTTTGTAAATTAATTCTTTTAAACATTTGGCAATATTGAGCTCCATATCTTTGAGCATTTTTCTATGTTGATTCTCCTATAATAGGTGTTTTTCATCTTGCGTAGATCTTTGAGCCCTTCACCGATACCCATGTTTTTATCTATTTTTCTATTTTTGAGTGTTTTTGGATTTCTAATTTTCCGATGTTTTTGGATTTTTGCATGATTTTGACGATTTTCGATATGGATGTGCATTGAATATCGCTTTGTTTGGGATTTTGTTGAAAACCAAGCTGTTTGATTGATTAGATCAATGGTTTGATGATGATAACATTGTTGAGGATACACAAAATGCAAGGGATAGTGTTAAGCAACACGAGGATTAGGATGGATATCCCAAGATGATGAGGGATTGATTTGGATAACATTGTTAAGGATACATAACAATGCAAGGATAGTGTTAGGCAACACAAGGATATCCCAAGTTGATGATTTTTTGATTGGATTTGATTAATCATGATTGATGAAGCTTGATTTGGGAACAAAAGCTACAACGGATTTGATGTGATGCTGGAAGGAAATTAGATGATCGAGAAGCGATTTATTTAGATTGATGTTCATGAAAGTTACGAAGCTCGATAAGGAACGCCTTTATCACCAAAATGGTTAGTGATTGAATCTTTCTCAACCGCTGGACTTTGATTTCATTTCAACGTTCGATCACCACATGTTGGGATGATATAGATCTACATTTTATTCTGAAGCGTAGATCTAAATATTTGTCCCTAGTGTCTAGAAATGTATTGAATGTTATGTATAGATGCCTAGATAGATGTATGATGAGGATAAGTGGATTATCCTGTGATAAGATAAGGTGCTCGAATAACGAATGTTTATTTGGATAGTGTTTCATAGCTTAGATAATGCTGCATAGGATAGGATCGATGAAAATGATCCATGTCAAGATGTTTACCATAAGGCAAGTGTAAAGTGTGCACCGAAGTTTGTCAAGATCAAGATAACTTAGAATATGGATGCAGATGGATGAAAATGTATTAGATAAATGGTTCACAAATTAATGGATTTATTATGGCTGAGATGGATGGAATAATGGATTTATTAATGGATGGGATGAGATGCTTCCACTGAATCAGTGCACGCAGATGCTCCTCGGGATTCTACACATGACGATGTTAGCGGATTTTGGAATCTTTCAACCGGCTAATCGGAAGCTCTTGTCGCCATTTTCCAATGTTCGTGATCACCACATGGGTTGATTATGTAGACCTGCTATCATTCTCGGGCTGGTATTCCACGGATTTTGTCCCTGGTTCGACGTATTGAATGTTATTTTATAGATGCCTAGATAGATGTATGGATAGAGGGATATGGATTTTATCTTGTGATAAGATAAGGTGTTGAGATAAAGAATTCTCATTGGATAATGCTTCATGGCTCAAATAATGCTAGGTAGGATAGGATCAATGAAAATGGCCCATGTCAAGATGTTTACCATAAGCATGTGTAAAGTGTGCACCAAAAATTTTCAAGATCAATATTATTTGGACTATGGATGCAAATGGATTGGATAAATGGTTTATGGATGAATGGATTCTCTATTATGGATAAGATGGATAACACTGATTTATTATGGATGGATGAGATGCTTCCACCGAATCCAGTGCGCACGCAAATGCTCGATTCCCCACACATGACACATGTTTCCAATGTGTTTTCATCATGGTGTCCTTCAAAGTGTTTCCCATGCGCTTTCAATTAGAGGACGATTTTTCTTTATTGTTTCCTCTAACCTTTTGGATTTTTGGATTTTCATATTTTTAATTTTTAATTTTTGAAAGATTTTAAGTTCATGCAAAATCACTTTGGTGTCGCTGATGTAGATGCCCCTATCATAATGTGGCATCAAGCATCCTACTGTTGTTTCTTACTTTGGTTAAGATATCGCACTCTTGAATGTAAATTTTGGGACTTTGTTGACCATTAATGAGTTTGGTACACCTATCCCTATGCTATTATCGCGAATAGAGTGCCTCTAATCCTTAAGGATAAAGTACGCTTCCTAACACATGTTTAATTTCCGAGAATTGAGTAATGGCGCATGGATGGAGTGTGTTTAGGATAAGAGATGGATTGGTCGATAGTTTGGAACCTTTAGACTCTCCCAAAACTTGGGAAGATGGATAAATGGGTGGATATGGAAGTGTGCATGGAATTAGGAACAACTTCTTGATACACTTTGTATTCTGCTTGAGAAGCTTGATTTTTCTTTTTTAGACATCTTTGATGGATACTTTTCCCTTTTTTATTTTTCCCCATAGTTTCTTTGACTGATGGAGTTCGATGGGGATGATCTTTCTTTGTATTCTTTGGTATCCACTTATATTTTATTTGTCTGATATGCTTCTTAGCTTCTTTTTCTTTGATAACGTTCTTTGTGCTTTGATTCAAATTTTTCTTTTGATGTTGGTCCCAATTCATAGATGGGGTGATGGGTGGATGAAGATTCATGATGTGGCTGGTTGTAGTATTGGAACTTGTTTCATCATAAGGAGTCTTCGTGCTCCCTATGTTGACATTTGCTTGATACATAGTTGCCCCCAGTATTGTGGAAGTATTACCTTCATGCTTTGATTATGCCTATTCTAAGAGCTCTTGTTTAGAATGCATTCTCTGATAAATGACCACCGCTAATGATGTTATTATAATTTGTTGCTCTGCTGACTCCAAAATATCATGTTCTATTTGACATGTTTCCTTGAGTGGATAATGTTGGATATCTTCATACATGATGTCCTCAGTCTAAATTTGGGATATATTTGATCTTGATGTTGACAACTTAGTTTGACTGTAGGAATCGATAACCTGCTCTATTTGTGTAATAATGTCAGGAGTAAAAGAATCCTATTTTGAATGAAGATTATCTACGTGTCCATCCAAAGAAAGCATCTTATGGGTAGATGGAGGAGTATGTGCTATATGGATATGATCATTATCTGTGAAATCCTATATAGATAGGAGACTATCCATTAAATCATTGTAATATCTTGGAGATATGAATTCTTGATCTTGAATGATTTCATAATTGCTTTCAACATGCTTTGGATCAAGTTCTCGACATGGGTCGATTTCAAAGCATGGATTACTTGTAAAGGGTTCTTGGATGGGAATTGACTCAATATCCTCTTGATCTTTGAGGGAATTTGGATCAAGTGTTGAGTTGAAGATTCCTCCACTATCGGAAATCATGAGGTCGAAGGAGGTCATTATGTCTTGGAAAGGACCATTGCTATACTTTGGTGAGAGATGTTGATCATGCTTTAGAATAAATTTTTGAGACATGTCCTCTAATTCATTAGATGATGTAGAGACATTTTCAACATGATCATTGGTCAATGGATTGTTGATTACAGGATCAAATAATGTTAACACTCCTCGAAATAGATCATTGTCAATATTGTTGAGGGATTCTTATCATGATCAAAAAGTGACTCTTGATGTTTGTTGATTTGATCTTCAGATGAGGTAGAAATATCTTCCATGTGTTCGTTGATGGATAGTTCTTGATCATGTGACCATTGACTTGGATCGATACATAGATTCATTAACATTTTACTGGGATTTTGAACAAAATTTTCTTGTTGGGCTTGGTATTAGGCTTGAGCTTGTGATTGCACTTGAGCCTGAGCTTGTGCTTGTTGGGCTTGTAGTGTGGCTTGGGCAACTTTAGCAGCTTGTGCAGCTTGTTGAGTAGCTGGTTGTGCAACTTGTCGGTTTTGGTTTTGTTGGAGTGCCTTTTGATAAGTAGCTTGTTGAGCAGCTTGCAACAAAATGTTGTATTAGTTTGATGTGTTTGGTTTGGGTGGTGGTGGTTGTGGAGGTGGTTTTGTAATAGTGCTTGTTGTGGTGATAAGAGATATTGTCGTATTGATGATTGGGATTTGAGTGGTGGATGGTCGGATTGATATGTTTAGTCCTTGAGAGACCATGTTTTGAGGGATGATAGAAGATGTTTTGGTTTCTTGTGCTATGGGGATGGTTTCCATCTATTGTTGTGATATTGATGGTAAGGGGGGATGATTTGGTATGATGCCTTGATTGATGGTTAGGGGGATGTTTTGGATGAGTGGTGGGGGCGAAGGTAACCCCAAACCAAGAGGTAATACATATGTTAATGGAAAGGGTGGGAGTGGTGGGAGAGTGAGTGGCATGCTCCCTTGGGGAAATGATGATGTTTGATAAAAAAATCCCCCTAGTCCAAATATTTCACCTTCTCCTTGTGAGGTCACGGGGAGAGAGGTTTGAGGGGTTGCGTGAAATGATAATGATGGGTCATTGTGAAAGGCGAGGGGGACATATGGGTGTGATGGATTTTGAACAACATTCATGTGATTTGAAAACATATCTATCCAAAATTTTACCAAGTGTGGATTTGAAATGTTCATGTTTGGTATAGTTGTACTTGGTATATTCTCATTTGGCATGTATGGATTTGGTGTGATAATGTTGTTTTGTTGAAGACTCATTCATTGAGTATTTGGTTGATAGATTTGTAAGTTTGGACTTGTATTTAAATCTACCATCAGAAAAGGTGTTCCAAGATTTATATTGGGTATACTCACATTTGTTGTACCATTGAGGTTTGTAGGAGATAATGATCCCATGTATGAATTGTATAAATGTGAGTTTTGAAAATTAATTTGCATTGTAAGGCTTTGATAGTTTGGTTGATTTATACCACTCATGATGAATGAATCAAGTTTATATTCCATGTTCCTCTTGTGTTTTTAAAAATTAACCTCTAAGGTGTTTAGGACCAATGATGAGATGAAGGATGCAAAGGGGTGAATGATATGAGTGTTTTTTTTCTTAGGAACTTTGGATCAATGCTAGACTTTAGGATTTGATTTTGATTGGTTTTTATTGGATAATGATCTTGTAAACCTTAAGATGTTGGATGTGATCTTTAGGATAAACTTGTTCAATGGTGTGCTAATTTAACTAGAGGTATGACAAAGGATGCATTACCATAATCCTAATTAAACAAGGTGATTTTGATTTGTTTTAAGGATGTACCCAAGTCTAGTTAATGATGTTTCCAAATATACAAAGTTTCTTGTGGGATGGGATGATAAATGTTTGAAATGGATGAAGTGTTTGATTTTGATCCTAAATGAACCTAAGAAGGAATTTTTTCCAAGGACAAGGTTTTGAAGAACATGCTTTTCCCTTCAAACCAAAAGATCAATGTTTGCTCAAAATACCATAAGACAAAAGATGCACAATCACATGTGTGGGGTTCAATTGATTTCATCTTGATTAGTGAATTGTTTTTACCACAAACACTTCTTGATTAGATTTTCAAAATAAACGTCCAATGTCCTAACTTCTTTTCATCCCACAAAGTGCTATGTGGAATTTAAGGAAATAAAGGCAATGGTTAGCTAATGTTTACCTTGGTAGAAGCAAATTAAGATGTAAACCAAATTACTTAGAAACCTATAAGGACATAATCCCTAGGGTAAGCAATAGTTCTTGGGTTTTTTCAAAGGTATTTTCTCTAACTAAGGGGTTTGAAATTTTTATTTTCCTATTGAATGTGTTTTTCCCAATGTTTTCAAACAAGCAAGGTGTTTTGAGTCATAAGCAATATAACATCCTAGCTCAATTGGTACATTTTTTTTGGTGGGCTTGTTGCATGCCTTTCATAGTAGAAGAGATGGTTTTACATGCAATCAAGGAAAGAGTATAAAGGTATGTTAAGAATGAAGTCTTAACCTCTATACTTTAACCAAGATTGGACATGGCAAGTAACTTCTTGGAATCTAAGTTCCAATGCACCACTTTGATAAACTAATTGGATGGACTGGTTGGTTACTACAAGCAAGGAATTTAGTTCAAACTTTCCGTTCATGGAGATTGACCCATACACCAAGAGTCCCTTTTCAGATCCATCTCGTCGAATCCAATCGCGTGATATTAGCATTTACTCCAATACCCATATTTATATCCCAGTTGGAAATACTCTTGGTTTTAGAGTGTTACTGGTTGAGTCGTTCCCTTGGGTGAGTACTTTTCCCCCAAGGCAAGCCCTCTAAGATAAACAAAAGTGAGTAAAGACAATATTCGTAACTCGATCAATCTTTGTTTGCAACAAAAAGAGAAAGAGTGTATGCAATAATGCTCTACTCACACTCGCAAAATGTTTTGTTCAATTTTTTAACCCAAAATGAAGTGTGGAGGTGATTACTTTATCTCAACTTAAGATCACAAAAAAGGCCTTTTGATTCTCAAAATTGCTATAAAGTGCAAGAGAAGCGCATACGTCCTTTTCGATGTTGTTCAATTAAGTAAGCAATCACAAAAACAAAGTTGCACATGTTCATTTTAACCTTTCAAAGAAATTGTGAGTTTGTTTTAAAAGCACCAAAGTAAGTGTGACAATTTTCCTTCAATTTTTAATCCCAAAACAAACTTTAGTAAATTTGAGTCCTAATTTTCTTTTTAAGCTTTTTGTAGCAAAAATTGAAATGTTCTTTTTAAATCCCAAATGAAATTAGTAGATTCTAAAAGCTTGAAAGATAACAAATCCTTAGAAGAGGGATTATAAGTTCTTCCCAAAGTATTTAAAAACACTTGTTACAATGATGTAATAATACTTTTTCTTTGACTTCCATGCTCCCTTATCCTTCAAACCTACAACACAAGCTCCAAATGTCAAATGAAATCAATAAACAAGAAGATATGAGGGTTAGATAGATGATTGAGCATAAAAACCCTAAAAGTTAGACCAAGTTTCATTATGATTTGACATTAAAAAAAAATTTGAAAATTTTAACTCTATGAAAGTTAATAATAACCCACACCATTGGATAGCTTATGAAGTTCTACCCCATTTAAAAAAAAAAGCTTTGAAAAGACCAAAAAATGACCAAGATATGGCCATTTTAAGTTTGAATGAAAAAGTAAGAAATTCCAACGGTTCTGTCTGTGATGGCGGCTCTGTTTGAGTTTGTAGCGGCGCTATATGGCGACGCTGAAGATTCTAGTGGTGCAGTTTGATTTTTGAGTGGAATAGTTTGATTCCATCAGTGTAGCTTGAATTTTTGAGTGGTTATGTATGGCAACGCTGGACTGTGAGCATTTTTGTTTGCTGTAAACACCAAAAACATCAAAAACCATGGAATTTTCTTAAAAAAACATGATTTGATCTTCCGATAGGCCCTCCTTCTAGTGCTAAATATGTGAACCCCAATCCCAATACCTGCAAAACAACATGAACAAACACATTAGAATATCAAATGCAAGTAAGAACAAGGATTCCCCATGAAATCCATTCACAAAGCTTAAATTAGGAAAAAAGATGAAGAACACAACAAGAAAACAATAAAATAGAGATTGAATCCTAATTAAACTAGCAAACTCATGATCCCATGTAGAAATTGGTGCCAATTTGATGTGAAAATTGGCCCTTTCCCAAATCCTATTATGCAAGCTTGATGAATGTTGATGAATTATCTACTTTTTTGATGCTTGATGAGTGCTCCAATAGAAAAATATGCATAACCTAGCTAAGATTCAATGATAATGTATGGAATTTACTAATGATCTGATCATAGTAACTTTACTCAAATTGTGGATGCCAAAATGAAGATATTAACTTCCTATTTATAGATTGACAAGTTGAAAACATGCCCAAAATAGAGCAATGTGGGACTAACAATTAGCCAATAGCAAAGTGCCACTTGTCAACTTGTGAGTGCGTGGAGGATGTGCAAATTTTCATGATTGTGCCAATAAATGCATATTTTTGAATTTTGAATTTGTTGAAATTACATGCAAGAGGGAAGAAATAATGCATTAAAGGCCACCTGGCTCAAGGAAAAGGACATGTAAGATGGAGTAAATGCCTTGTTGGATGTACATATCAACTTAGACTTTTGAATTCAAACTTGAAGAATATTCCTTAAAAGATGCCTTGTTGAGGAAAATAAAGATTTAATAAATCAAATAAGTCTATTTTCATGTGCAAGTTGCAAAATATAGAGGATTTGATGGATTAAGACTAAGATTGATTAATTTAAAGGAGGTTAGCTGATTTGACCATTTTGACTTAGATTTTAGGATTTAAATAACTCAAAATGAGAAGAGAATGATTTAGACCTAGTTAAATTAATATTATTTATTTATTTAACCAAAGGGGGTGATGTTAGATTAAATTAGATAAATGTTTGATTTATTTTATTTAATTGGATGAACTTTAGTGATTTAATCAAATAATATGGATTATTTAATTAAATAAAGATAGGAAGATGAAATGACCTAGCTAATTACACAGAGATAATGATTTAATTAAATCGATGGATTTATTTAATTAAAAGGGGAATTATGGTGACTTTAATCAAATAAGGCTATTTGATTAAATGGTTAGATAGAAGGATGATTTTGGATGAAACGATGTTAGTAGATCAAGATTGAGTGTGAAATATCAATTTGTATATTTTCTATGTCTACAATAGGAAATGCTGTAATTTTTTCTCTGTAATAACAAAAAATGTCTCAAATACTTAAGTGTATCTCTTTAATTTTGAATGTAAACATATCTTTCTCTCTAGTATTGTATTCACTATCTTTTGACTCACTACCAGTGCCACTAGTACCAATGTTTGGAGTGTTGAACAACCCTCTTCTTTAACATATGGACCTCCAAATTGTGAGTGACCTTTCAAAAGGAAAAGTTTTGGCATTATACGTAGTTCCTTTCACCCTCAAGCAATTTTCCAAATTCTTGTCTAGTTTGATTCTTATCTTTGATTTCAAAAATGCCAATGAACTGAAAACTCTCTCATCCTCCACCAACCCCAATATCATTGTTTGACATAGATTAACAAGTTTGAAATATTTTGATATCAAACCACACAATATTTCACTTTGACCGAAGTTTTTTCGAGCCTTTGTTATTGATCCTAGTTCAAAGGGATTGTCCATGGAATCAAACCAGTCCATCATACTTCTTGCAAAATTCTTTCATTTTTGTCTAAGCTTATCTCCATTTATAATTCCTTCTATTGTACATTGTATTTTACACTTTTCAAAAAGTGTTTGACCAAGATTTTTACTTTATCATGAAAAAAGGTTGGGCTATCTTGGTTTATCCAAAATTGAGGATACACAATACCCATGGCTTCAAGTATTTCTTGTCGAGGGAATCTATCATAAATCTCTATGGAGAGACATTTCTCAATTTCCTTTAAATTATCACTAACAGATTTAACAATGTTATTAAAAGCTTCCTTTACAATGGGTACTTCTTTGATAAAGCACCTGGATGTCATACAATGGTACATTTGTATCTCAAATCCACATACACAAATACATAAGTACTCTCTTGCATTAAACCATAAATAATAATCAGGATAATTCAAATCTATAATTTTTTTCCACATGAAAAAAATTGGGCTTTTAGAAGTTAGTTCTAGATATAGATGATTAAGGTCCATGCATGTATTTCTACGTAGTTTGGAATATTTTCAATATATATACATAAATTTGTCTTGGGATTTCTTCACAATATTTTTCATTTCATCTAGCATGGGGAGAAGACTAGCTAAAGTCAAGAGTGTCTCTATATCGCTTAACCTATGTAAGAGGTCAGGAGCTTTGTCTACTGTGTTGTAATGCTCGTACATTACTCCAATCAAGGATTGATATGTTGAAAGAACTTGTTGCACTAGTCCATGCAAGGAGATCCATTTGGTATCTACATGCTCAAGAAGCTTATTTCCTATTGATATTCCCTCAACAAAATTTTGAAATTTTGTGAAACATTTGGGACTTCCGAAGAAGTATGCATAGAGCTCACAAGCTAGATTTCCAACTTTTGATAATGTAGGAAACTTTCTTACATTTATAAATGCTAAATTAATTTTGTGGGCCATGCAATGAATTCCAAGCATGTATGGTGCACAAGTAGTTTGTAAGTTTGTACAAAAACCATTCATGTGACCTTGCATTAGTGTAGCTCCATCAGCTCCTACACACACCAACTTTTTGGTAATTGTCAAGTCATCCATACTTGCAATTCCATTCAAAGATTTCTTGACTAGTTCAAATAGATTTTGTAATGTTGAACTATCCTTTATTTTATGAATATAGATAAGATGAGCTTGGTGTTAGAGATACAAATTTGCACCCCTTTGCCAAGTTGTGAAAGAACTCAACAAATTTGGACTAACATGGGACTACTTTCAGGCTGTGGGTATCCTATTATGAAAGTAGACCTCCAGATTATGGGTTGGCTCCCCTTTTGATGTCACCTAAACTAATTATTTCTTGAGAAAAGAGTAAAGAGATACTTAAAAATGAAATTTAACTGAAACTTTAAAGGGTGATACACCAAAAACTAACTAAGATCTACAAACAACTTACACATTCAAAACAGTGGCAAATCTCGATTTACACAACTCATTTTTACATGCATTCTTGCATAAGTAATTTATAAGGAGGTTTTTCAGCTACAGTCTTAGAAGGAAAATATTTCACAACTAAAAGCACTTTGCATTTACTAACACAACTTATAACCTACAATAATACACTTTTTTGTTAAACAGGTGCTTAATGAGACAAAACTACAAGGAAAGCTAAATTTCACAAATAATTTTATTAACCACTAACTACACACAATAAAACATGAAATGAGAAGGAAAATATTCAATGTCATTGATTCAAAGTACTCACTGGTATACAAGTCTATCTCTAAGTTACAATACTACTCCTGCTGAAAAGATAGCTCCCCAAAAATCAAGCTATCACTCTGCTGGAAAGAAAGAACTAACTTCAACAACAAAGATTGAAGTTACTTAAGCAAAAATCAAACAACTCCCTCACACAATTCCATCTAGAAAGTTCTAGTTCGATGTAGTAGAAAAGGCCAAAAAGAACCTTCTAAAATCACTCCAAACTATCCTCCACATGAAGCAAGGTCAATCCAAGAGCATAGTCACACTAAAACTAAAACTATGACAAAACTACCGCCAAATAGTCTTTTTCCACCAAAAATAGTCAAATACAACCTCCCACATTTTCTCCATGTTGGCAAGTCATCATTGTGTCTCCAAGAGCTTTGACCCACACTTTTAGTACTTTTAAAAAAGCACAAGATTCTATTTTGCATTTAAAATAATAATTTGATTAAGTGATTCATAATAACATCACTTAATCAAACTATTTTACATTTCAGAAACAAATGCAAAATAAGAGGCCCCACCACCTCTTTGGATTACATCAACATTTGCATTATAAATAACATTAATTAAAGTGATTTTCAAATCACTTAAATAATGTTTTACAATTGATAAAATGCAAAATAAATGATAAACTCCAATGCTTGTAAAATAATTCTAGATAACTCAAAACTCCCAAGGCATTGATAAGATCTAATTCACCCTAATTTTTGCATTTTAGAAGCCATATTGACAAAAGTGATTTATAATTATCACCTGGTCAACATTTCATATTTTCAAATATATGCAAAAGAGAAAGGTCAATTATGGATCGACCTTTGTGAGAAGGTGAGAAAGAAAGCTTTTAAGTCTTGGAAGACTTAGCATATCTCAAAGAGACAAAAATATTCACTAAGGCACATGGTTGGTCTTCAAAATGTAACACAAGTCAAAATTGCCTAAGTCTTTGAAAATACACATAGGGAAAAAATTGCCTAAGGTATAGGAATTAATTCCAAGCCCATGTAGCATTAGTTGCATTTGGAATTTTTAAAACACAAGGTAAAAATACCTTGGTCAGCCTCCATAGGGTTTCTAACCCTAAACTCAAAACAATGGGAAAAAGCAAAAATACCTTCATTTTGCATCCAACCTTCTAGAGAATTGCTCTACTAGGGTTTCACTCAGCCCCCATGGCTACTTTGATGGAGTTTTCTAAAACTTTTAGGGTGATTTTATGTAGAAAAACAACTGGAAATAGCATGGTAAACAATATTTTCTTGCATTCAATGCTTTATTCTTTCATTACCCATGATTGAAAATGATACTTCAAGCTTCATCTTTTGTAGAAAAAGATGAAAAAGTCCTTTGATTTTCCTGTGTGTTTTCTTTTTGAACTAAAAGAGAATTAAACTTTCTGATTTCACCATGTATTCTTGCATTTACACTTCATGGCCATGGCCTTGAGATTTTTTCATGTTCACTTTAAAATACCTGGGTATCCTTGATTTTTTTTCGATGTCATGGAATAGCAACCAGTATTGTCATAATTATTTGTCCATGATAAGATTGAGCAAGATTATAACATGAATGAGATTCATGAGAGGGAGTATAGTTGAAACAAGAGCTATCACAATCAACTATTCCACAAAACAACGTTGCCATGTGAAGAAAAAAAAGTTTGCAAAATATTCAATACCATTGCACAGTACAGGCATATCAAAGACTTACACATCTTTTCCATTCTTTCATGAATACTTATCCTTATGGTCAACCTATGGGTTTCATTCTTTGAGGTCATGGTATCTTTGCATTATGTCTTTTGCGTTTACCCTAAACCTATGGCATTTCTTACTCTCTGGAAAAATGATCAATGCTCGACTTCTCCCTTTCAAAACCCTAGCATTAAAAATATGGGTATTTCCATTTCCTTGTATTGGAAGCTGAAACTGTCTCACCTTTTCCTTTCTTTTTTTTCCACCCTTGGGATCAATGATTTTATCCCCACTACCTGGATTTGTTGGAAATTTTCCAAATTCATCATTAGTCAGAACCTTTCCATCTATCACTGCAACAAAATCTGCATATCCCTCATTATTGTTATCATGGCCTTCCTTGACATGGAGACCCTTAGTGACTAATTTATGTTTTTTTCGTTTCCTCTAATTTTCCATTGTATACATCTAAACTAGTTTCCATTAGATTTCTCATCAAGATGCCCATGAAACTCGCCATTTTCAGGTTTTGTCAATATCCCAAGACTTCAATCTTTGCCACTCAAAATTCTATGTTCTTGTTGACTACACAAGTCTGATCTAGAAACTTCAGCTAAAAGATATCGAGTTCCATTTGACCCATGAAAAATAGTTTCAACAAAGATTGAATCAGGAAAATGATAAACCAAAGATTTTTGTTCCACCATCAATGAAAGAAGCAAGATAAATTATCATTCCTTATTTTTCCTTGAATAGATGCATCCAATGATGTTTCCCATGATAGTACAAGGTATGAAACTTGAATATAGATGACTGCCAATCCTCACCCTTCACTGCCCCTTATAACTATGAGTGCTAAGGCTGCTTGAGAAAACTATTGTCACCAAACACTCCATAGGGTTGTCACTTTAAAGGGGATTGTTGTCAACCTTAGACTACCACAAGGCGATGAAGACTTGTTTTATGATAGTCCTACTTGATTTGAAACTACCATATTCATTCTTTATCTCTATATGATGATATCAAACGACCGCCCCTATGCATTTGGATGGTACTTAAAAGGTTTCTTTCATGACTGTCTTATCTCATATATGAGATAGCCACCCTTGAAGCATGTCCATTAACAAGGGACCATTATGCAACTGTGACTAGCATGAGTTTGCTTCCCTTCATGAGATGACTGTATATTGATCACTTGCACTTACTTAACAAGAGCTTAGTGAATTCTATTGGCATCCATGAATAAGAAAAAAGTAGATATTCCTTACCTCACCATCCCTTAACCATGATTTTGATTGATGTCTTTTGTTCACTCTTCACAATTGATAGTGGACTATTTTAGCATGTCTTTTGGTTGATGATTGTCCCTAGCTATATAGAACTATTTGTCTACTATCACATAATCCATGCTATCCTATGTGCATACTTTGATTGCAAAGAGGTAGATATCCCGCTTCCCTCCTCACTACCAGGTAAGGCTTAACCATGATTTTGATTGATGTCTTTTGTTCACTCTTCACAATTGATAGTGGACTATTTTAGCATATCTTTTGGTTGTTTCTCAGAGTATTATAACAGTTATTTCAAATATGACTTGTGGCCACATTCAAAATGGATTGTACCTCTTACATTCTCTATCTTTATCATACCATAAGAATTGATATGTATGCATTAAGAAACAACTTCTTCCTTCACCACCATTATATAATGATTGCTTATTGTGGCATGGTGGCTGTTATTTCAATTGACGACCTTATATCAACTTGACTATCCCCTTGCTTCCTTGTAACATACTTTCCTTGTTGTTGTCATGTTGCATGAGATCATGTATGTATTCATTGTTGTTGTCCTCTTATCCACCTAAGAATGCCCCTTTTCCAACTCTTAAAATTCATTGTTATACTCACTTGGCATCATGACCTTGGCTTCAAAATGAGTTTCATCTCTATGTTTCATGATTTCTTAATGAATATCAATACTCACCACCATTTCTCTTCCTTTAATCCTAGTGGGAAAACATATGTCATTTATGGTGGTGACCTGAAAAATCACAATCCTAAGTGATGTATGCTTGTTCAATAGGATTGAAGTGAGCTGAATTGGACCATGTCTTTTAATGCAACAAGGCATGACTATCCTTGTTCTTATTTTCTACCCCATATGAATCATGATGGTTTCAGACAAAACTTGATATCTCCTCCATTATATTAATGGATGCATAATTGAACTTTATGCATCTATACTTGAACTTGATGCATCACAAAAATCATTTGCTTCTTTAATAAAATGGATCTTGGATCCACTTACGAAGATTAAAAGACATATCCAACAAAATACTAACCCTTTCAACATGATGGCAGCCTATTGATTAAATCATTGTGAAAAGATGAAGAGTAAATTTCTTGACAGTTCACATTATTTGTTGCAACTTTTGAATCTGATAATGAAAGTTGATTAGCTGGTGTGATTCCATATTGATTCAATGCATCAACGATTGAACTTGATTATCAATTTGATCAAGTTGCTCAATTTCCTATTCCTCTTGAAACACAAGAGGGCAGCATGCTAGGCTCAACCCTCATGGGAGCCACATTTTACTCCACATGCAGTAATTAGTTGAATTAAAATAGTAACAAGACTTTTCCTAAATCTGCACAAGGAACAAACTAGTTAGATAAGCAAAGCATATCATAGGTGTGTTTGATCACTCTTTTCTTATTTTCCTATACACTTATGGTATGCTATCTATTTTAATTCTTGTGGACATTAGATTACATGTTTATGGATGTTTTCCAAATATTTTGATCAATGACCTTTCATTGCTCTAACAACACTCTCTTTTCAGATGCAGGAAACCTAGGAGCAATGAGGAGAGCATCGAACATAAGCAGGACAAGCAGGGAAGACCGAGATGATGTAGGACAAGGCCAATGGGATTCATCATTCCACCAGGTAATGACGGGTCCCTTTTCATTTTATGTGCACTTCTTTTTTGTTTATCTATAAGCGTATAGTCTTTTCTTTATAAGCATTAGACTAGTCAGTCCCTCAGCTTGTAAGGGACATTATACACTTATGATCATTAATAAATATTACATTTGTAATACATGTTGGTTCTCCTTATTTGTATGCAATTGCAACACTAGAATAATGCAATCTATTTTGACAATCTCCTTTATGCACATTAATGACATTTAGCAAAAAATGATGTATCTTTTAATTATTTTAAATGCAAAAACAACAATAAGTTACCTAATTTAGCTGGAAGAAAAATCAGGTAACACTTGGCAGACATGTTTTTTTATAGTATACACATGCATACAGACCCAAGAAGTATTATCTATCATAGTAACTTCATATAAAGATAATGCAATGAAGTTTGACTCTTTTACTTTCTCCTTTAAATCTTATTTTTTCCACTACAACAATATATTTTTCCCATTTCCATCCAACATTTATTGACCAATGTGTGCCAAGAAAGTGAGGAACACCCAAAAAAGATAATAAATTAAAACATTTTGGGTAGTCTGTCATAGAACACCCTCTGGACAAAATATGAAAAACAACTCATCTGAATAGTTTTTTCCAGTTGTGCTCCTTCCATTACTTTTAAAAATTGAGCCTCAATTGTACCTCAACATGTAACAAGCTTCGACATTCTTTTCTTATGCTCTTCATATTTTGTGACATACTTAACATGAATACATTCTTCCTTTGATTTCCATCATACTACTAATTGTTCCTTTCTTTCTATGATTTATTTTTCATAAAATTTACCGATATGATTTTCTATAGTGTCAAGCTTTAGCGACAACTTCTTGTCTCTTTTACATTTCCAACTACAAATCATACACTTGCATTATGTTGGAGATTCATCTTTGTTTTCTTTCTCCACTAGTACTATGAATGGGTACTTTGACACACAATCAAGGAAAAAATTCCTTATCATTTCCCACTCGTGCCCCACTTTTTATTTTCCTTTTCTTTTCTTGCTACCAACATCATCCAAGTTAGTTATCTCATTCTGTCTAACTAGGGTATCCCTTGGAACGTCTTTTGCAGTATTGCCATCCCCATTTGACTCATTTAACTCAATGAAAATATGACCTTGAATTTTTTATAGCGGTGAGGTATTGTGAATTCCTTCTTCATTAATATTTGGTGGAAGAGTTAATGATGTAGCTCCATCTTGATCTGATGAGTCAGAAGCATTTCAAATTCCAAAGTAATACTATATGGTAAATCTACGTTTTGGAAATTTTTATGTCCTCGTAGTCCCTTCACCACCCTAAGGAGTCTTACCCTTGTTGCACTTGTTGCTCGACATATTGATCTCTCACTTCAAATAAAAGTTGTAAAAAATATCTTCTCGTTTAAGGACATAAAATATAGATCCCATTCCCTAATCAATATCATCTTTAAGATTGAAGAAAGAATGGAAAAGAGATAAATAAATCTCATAACATTATGAAGAAATGATCACTCACCTTTAAGTTTAGGTTTTCACTGACTATTTATTAATGCAAAAATTCTTATGTTGTAAGTTTGTAACTTGTCTACAATCAACTTCAAGGTTTCAGGTCCAACTTCTGAATTGAGAGCTCACAAGTTTAGAACTAAACAAAATGTGTAATAATAAATGATAGTTTCGATTGTATTTATATCAATTCATATTTGGTGAATTATGTGGGATTTTAAAATGGTATATTAAAAATTTAGTGAATCCTATATTATTATACAACAATACGTTGTAATTTTCAAGGCAATTACGACCCTACGATTAGCATGGAGGTGTCATGGAAATTGGAAAAATGTGTCCTCAAATGTAATTAATATCTCATGTTTCCCTATGTTATTTGCATAGGGGAATCCAATGTGTAATGCTTTTGGGATGAAATCACCCTAAGGGGTGATAAAAAGAATGCCAACACCAAATCCATCTGAGATAAAATATACATCAAAGAATAATATTGTAGCATCATAAATTATGCTCCCTAAAGGTGAAAAGCTTAATTTCACAGCTTATTTGGGGTTCACTTTGGTGTCCAATTCATTAATACACTTCAGAAACACACCCTAGCCTTGACCTTTCCCTTCAACCCAAGAGAACATGTTAGTGCTACCCAAAGAGTGCCTACTCAATCATATTTCACCATTTCAACCTTAACAAATTCTAATTTTCTAAATAATTCCTAATTAAGTAGACCCTAAAATCAAGAATTGAACTTAAAAGTGTGAAATATATCTACTCTAGGGTTCCACCACCCTAGACCAAGTGCTTTGCTTGATGATTTTGATTTTTCATTTTTGTTGGTCTCTAATTTATGGGATGTAAATTAAAATTCAAGATTTGCAAATTAATCCTAAAAAAATAATTTTGAATGAGTCATCCTATACTTTAATTTATTCTTATGTTTTACTATATAAGCATGAATAATTATTTCAAAAAAATAAATGAGAATTACAACAAAGCTCTACCAAAATACAAATCCATTTTATAGAATTACAAAGTACATTTTATATTTGATCAAGTACAATGATTTGAGTTTGATGCCAATAGAAGGACTAGTTGGAATCTAGGATTGGAGATCACTTTTGCTCCCTTCAAGCACCTAATGAATTCTTTTTAATGTATCCTCATCTTCAGATATGATCTCCTTGCTTCTCTAAGTAAGGTATTAAGTATTTTGATTTTCCCTAGATTATTTGAATTTATCTTGAGTTGATCATTGATTGTGTCATGTAGGAATCCTTCTCTAACACATTTGAATAGGTTTTTCATTATTTAATTTTCATTTTAGATTATTAAAACCTTTGACACAATTTATCTATCAAAAAATTGATTATTCATGGAGGTAGAAATTTAAGGAAGCTAAGGTGCCGAAAAACCTTCCTACACTAATATTGAGAGGAGAATAATGCAAAAAATTATAGATCTTTAATAGTTACAAAAAATTAAAAAAAATAAACATAGATATCATGCATACCACAACATAGTGATTTACGTGGGGAAAACCCATTCGAGAGAAAAACCCCATACTCTAAAAGCTTTCTAATATATTATTTAGAAATCACAAAGATTACTATATACTTATAGAGAAAGATTCTCATAGGAGAATCAGCAAAAAAATATCTAGAGGCAATATAACCACTATTAGACTCTCAGAATACATCACAATACATGATCGTAATACAATTCCCTCATAAATTAGGGTTGCCTTCTAGGCAAGTCAAGATAATAAAATGTCGGTTGTCATATCTGAGACCTAATGATGAATGGACCTCCTCAGTCATTGTTGTATGAACAATACCTTATGTATCAACATTAACTTATGTAATTGAAATATTGAGACACATTTTTCGAACAAGAAATACCAAAATGGGGGTTTGACCCAGGAAAAATGCAATATAGCCACCCCCTCTTTGTTGTAATTTTGTAGGTTCAAATCTAGAGATGACAAGTTGTAGAATGAGAAAGAATAGTGCAGACTTGTGTGTTATAACTCATCAATTTATAAATTATGAATCCCACTTCTTAGTCAAGGGCACCATTACCCTTGACCCTCTAATTCAACTCCAATTTTTTATGATAGGTGCATAGACATCTGCACTTCTCATATTTTCTGTCATTCTATCAATTTTAAGTTTTTTTTGTGCAAATAATTTATATTTTTAGGTTAGGTTTCATAGCTAATTAGGTCATCCATTTCACTTTGCATACACTCAATTTTCAAATAAACAAAAGAACCAGGTCTATGCCAAATTAGCTCTCCTTCTAGGCTGTTAGCCAATCTTGACACCCTTGTTGGATTGACTTCTAATGTTGATGTGAAGGAAGATTGATCCAAGATAATATATTTTTTAGGTCTAGGATCTCTTTTCCCCATCACATTTTGGTGAATGTGACACATCCTACACTTGTAAAATCTTCTAATTTCTATTGAATATCTTTAGATTTAAATTATTAATCAAAATTTCAAAAATAAATTTCTTTACATTTGCAAAAAAGTTTCATTACATTATATAATGAAGTGTTGTAAATATTGTTTCATTTAAATTTCATTAATACACTAGATCTAGGGATAAATTATAATTTCGTAAACTAGTGCATGAATTGATTTGAAAATAATAGCAATTTTGAGTAATTGGAACCCCTATTTAGTTGTATTAGGTCACATTTTGAAAAAAAATTGGGAAATTATAAAAATTTTAATTGTATATAGTATACGTGGACTATCATAGTCATAGATCTTTGTATGCTATAATACTTTTCCAAACTTTGAAAGATCCAAAAATTTGCATCTATGGTCAAGGGCACCACTACCCTTGGCCTACTCATTTTTATTCAATTTTCAAAGGTAGATTGATATTTGTATCCTCTAATTATGTCTAGAACCCATTTCTAAAAAGGTTTCTTTCAAGATACTTAATCTACTAATTGAACATAATCTATCTTATGAAACTAAAGCATAAGAATTTGAACAATTTAATTGGTGTTGTATCTCCAATTTTAAAAAATAAAATTTGGATAACATTTTTGATCTCTTGGAGGGAGTAAAGTCATCTGATCATGTCAAATTTATTTCTACAATACTTTCATGCATTGGATGAGCCCTTTAGTAGTGATGATTTTGATATGTTAGATGAGGCCCTTGATGAATTCATCTCATCTAAATTATCTTCTAAGACTCCTTAAACTTGAATATGTTAAATATTAATAAATGCAATAGATTCAATAACACCACAACTAATTATTTACCTTCCTTCTCATAGACCTCAATTACAAATTCAGCCCGTTCTTATTATTGGACCACCTTCAAACAAGCAAAAATATCTTGGTCATATCTTAAACTTTGCAAGACAACTTACAAAACATAATCATATACGACAAAATTTATTGCAAAATCCTCACTACCATGCTGTTGCTCATACGTATAACACTAGCATTAATAAAAAAGTAAAAAAAAAATTTGGTCATTCCATCATTAATCCCATTTCTATAATATTTCCTTCCTCCCGAACCTCATTTACCTCAATACAATTGTAAGGAGTATGATCTTGTTGAGAAACTTCATGCTACTCTAGCTAAGATCTCACTTTGGGACTTAATTCAAACTTCACCTACCTACCATAATATGCTTTAGGCGTCTTTATAGAAGGTTGTTGTGTCACCTTTTTGTCAAACCAAATGATGCAGCAACATTGCTTGCAGGTATGAATTCAAAAAACTTAGACATTGTCTTCCATCAAAGTGAATTACCCCCTACCAATATTCAAAAGAAATATGATTCCCTAATGATATTTTTTGTCATTAATAAAAATGGGGTTAGACACGCATTTTCATGCCCAAATTTTTTTCACCTAAACAATGAAAAACTATTTTTTTTTTGAATAACCATGTATAAACACTAATAAATGAAAAACATGCAAAAAACATAGCCACACACAAATGAGAAGATAAATATTAAATACCCCTAATCACAAAAATTTATAATACTTATATCAACTTATCATATCTACCTTTAGTCTTATCATCTCCTTCTCACATTTATATCCAGTAATATTACTAACATCAAAACTACTAATTTCTTGATAAGTAATAATTATAATAATCTTACCTTTAACACTCAATCCTAATATTTATTTCTTATTACCCTCCTCATAAGTACTAGGTTAAATATTAATGGCATTCACATATCTATATTCAATATTACCCTTCATATATAACTCTAAACTTACTTAACATCATGATTCATAGCAACATATAAATCTTCTATTATTGCTACTTAGCCAACTGTAGATTTCACCACTAACTAACAATACAATATTAATGTTACTCATAAAGTTAGTATTGCTAATATTCATATCACATAAATTCCTAATGAATGAAGATTTCATTATGATTGAAAATAATAACAATAACATCATCAATTGATATGGTTCCCATTACTCTTTTCAACATCTTCTTAATCAATGGCACTAAAAATCATGCTAATAAGGAAATAAGAATTATATATAGGTATAACATTATTCATGAAATAAGGAAAATAAAGAAACAACCATATTCAAATGTAGCCACTACTTAAGGAAAATTGTTCAAATCTTTAGAGAGATTACATGATAAGTTTTGAGATCTTAATCCCCAAGGATGTAGTTGATACTTAATTATTTCTCTATCCTTGTAAATTAGAATATAAAATCAATTAATGCATCTAAAGGAATTAGTGACAGACAATTGAAGATTCAAATAGACTTAAGATTGGATTCAATTTCTTCCCATATTATTAAAAGTTGAGTTAAACTTTTATAATCCATCAATAAGTTCAAATACTAGAGACAAATCCAAGGTGGTGAATCAATTTCATTTTTTTTACCCTTCCAAGTTACCTATTTAATTCTTAATCATTAGAGATGAAATCTATACATTAAAAAGTGCTTAAACTAATCTCACTAGCATGAACATGCAAGAAATAAGCTATCAAACAAAAACTAAACTATCAAATTATCACAAGTAACGTTCAACACTATTGGACCAACAACCCAACAACCCAAGAATGATTATGCATATATGCAATGTACAAACACACACACCAAATACATAATTATTTAAATTTTCCATCTTTTATTAAAATTAAATATTTAATCTAAATTTTTTCAAAAAGTATTAAGGTGATACTCTACCAATGTAATTTTTATTTCTACCCAACTAATATTCTTCTTAAATACTTTTTAGGTGATTGAATCAACTACTTTACTTAGACACTTCTTTACTAAGTGTATATATATAATGAAATACTCTTCTTCTTGGATAAAATGGAAATATTGACCAACTCATTAAATAATCAAATAGGTGACTCCAACTCTCTAATAAGAAACCAATCCCAAAACATATATAAATAAATGAGACCAATAAATTGATTATTTATAAACAAGATTCTTTAAAAGAAAAAAATATATAAATTCTTTAAAAACATATATGATTGGTTATATCAAAACATGTTTGAACAATTCTTAATCAAGTCTAATTTGTCTCTTGATAATTTCAAAAAAAAAGGAATAAAAATAGTTAATCAAACTCACTACCTTACAATTTCGAGTTTGAACATTAAGAATCATTTTTTTGTATGATATATTTAAACTTTATTAAGTATTCTTGAATTAATTTTTAAGGATAGATGAATTATAAAAAATAAAGGAAACAACAAAAATATGAAAATGTTATATCTAAATACTAATTAACTAAGTAATTAATAAATAACTAAAAACTAATTTCAAACTAACTTGTGATACCTTAAATATGAGTCTCTAACTTATGATACCTTAAATATGAGTCTCCTCAACTATTTGTCCTTTTCTTTGAAAATTGTTTTTCACATGTGTAATGTTATTTCTTGATTTCCTCCATTTGATTGTTGTTTGTAAAAGAAAAATATCTTGTAAAATTTTATGCTGCAGGTTAAAAAGAGGAGAAAGATGAAAGAAACATATCTCAACTCTCTTGTCTTCATGAAACCTTAACTTGGTTCCACTCAATTTATTTTTTCAATTTGTTGTTTTAATTTTAAAGTAGTGGACGGTAATGTTTTAATTATAACTTTTATTTGGTGAACTGGGTTAATCTGATTTTCAGATATGTTATATAAAAATTTTATTTTCAGAAACCCTTTAAATTTTATCCTCCAAATATGTGTTTTCCGTTTTGTGTGATTAGATATGTAAGACTGTTTTATGACAGATTTTTATTATGAAAAAGGTTGTCAATATTTTCTTAGTAAATCATAATTGGTGAATTGGGTTAATACAATTTTTGAATATGTTTTTTTGAGATTAATAATTGAAAAACCCATTAAATTTTATCTTGCAATATCATGTGGATCAATTTTTATGATCAAATTTTTTAAACTACTTTAAATCAATTTATTGTTTGGCACAAGGGCAGCAATGTTGTAATCCTCAACAAATGATTAATCAAGTGTGGTAAATATATGCACTTGAAAAAAAAAATTCAACAAAAATAATATATGGCCACAAGCTCTCCTCCCAACCATAGGATTGATTTTCAATCCACCCCTGAGCTCTAAGGGTCACATAGCTTCCTCTTACACACACCATCACTATTCACAAGGGTTCCTTAAACATATTACACAACATACTATGGACAATGAAAACACACATACTATAATTCATCACCCAATCCCTTAAATAGATACTCACATAAAGAGATCTAAAACAATATGGAACTCCACAAGGCAATACCAAATACGCAATTTAAACAAATACCACAAAAATAATCTAGCATTGAATTGCACATAAAATTTAAAGCATAAGCAATATTCCTGAACATCTAAACAAAGATCTAAAAAAGGGTAGACCTTACCAAACAAGAGAAAATCCAGAAGTGGCAAGTTCTTCTTCTCCAAGCCTTACTCTTTCATTCTACGTCTCCCATCCTTCCTTTTCTCCATCAAGAGAGCTTCTCCCCAAATGATAAAAAACAAGAGCAACCAACAGAAAAAAGAGAGAATCCAAGTCAAAGAAAGAAGCTCCTTCTCCTTTCAAAGAGAATGAATATATAGAAGGGAAAAGGCAACCAACTCACCTTAACTTACCAACCACCCAACCAACTCCAATTTTCGCCACTTTTCATAAGGGAGAAACTAGAGTGGGTTTTAGACTTTATTTAAGGGGTTTTATGGAATAAAAGGACCCCTAACCAATAGACCTACCACCTAGGAAACATTTTATACACTTAATACCACATAAAGACTTCTGAAAACATACAATAAGTAATCATAATAAAAAGGTGACTCAAAGGTTTAATAAAAAATCCTTTCACACATGCACAATCCTTACAAAACAAGGTTAAACACATATATTTGACAAGACTAGGAATTCACAAGAATAACATAATGGAAATAGCTATGTGACCCCTTCACCAATATTGTCCAATTTTAACCTATTTACTCAACTAGAAAAAGGTGTCAATATTTATCATAACCAATAGTAATTGAAACAATTAGTATATGAAAAAAAAACCTTTTAATAATAATCAACTAAGGAATTAAATCTACATATAATTTAACACTACCTATTTGCATAATACCTTTTAGAGTCAAGCAATAATTGTTCATGTTATTTAATATCAAAATATTACCACTTATCAATAATCTATTTTACCTATAACAAATACTACTAAAACCAAATATTGAATATCAATCATTACCTTTATATTAACTTACTCACACTCATAATATAAATCACCTAACATGATAAAATCCATTAATATACATAATGATATTACCAATAATGAAACCTCTCAATCATTACATACTTATGGAAATAGGGAATAGACCTCATTTGGCTATCACATGAAATCATAACAACCACTAGTTAGTTAGTTAACAATAAAAAATATAAGCAACTTGATGTATAGGAAAAATAATCAATAATGTATATTTCTGAACACAAAAGAACATAAAATATAGGAAATAAACTGTTGATGACTAATAAGATCAACAAGGCCACAAGGGGCGGGGTGTTACACACACTCTTATTAAAAATGAATCAATTCTTAATGTTTATTGCATTGACCTTTTACATAAACTTGGTGTGGATAAATTTATCATTAAACTCATTGCTCTTTCTATTCGTGGCTTTGATAATTTTGGTAGGAAACCATTGGGAACAATCACATTACCTATTAATGTAATCCCATAGTTCTACCTACCCTTATCCATGTCATTCAGGATTCTCTTTCATATAATCTTCTTCTTGGAAGACCATAGATTCATGCCATGGGAGGAGTTCCTTCCATCCTTCACCACATAATGAAATATACATATAAAAACAAGGTTTATATGGTAAAAGCCAATCCAAATTTTGAAAGTTGTTTACAAACTAAAATAGGACATAAAGATCCTAGTTGAAAACCTTTTAAAACTTTGATACCATCTTCAAAAGTGGAACCTGTGTCTTCCAATGATAAGGACATTGATTATTGTAATACACCCATGACTAAAACCTTTTGTGATGATTGGGGTTCATTAAATTTCACACCTACCTTCATTAGGGAGTATAAAATCTCACCATCTAAGCCCAAAGAATCAAAAGAGGCCTTAGGGGAATCTATGAAATATTCAATAGACTCTCCTCGAACATCTAATTTCACCACTTCTAGTTCTACAAATGATACTAGTTATACATCTACTTTTGATGATAACAATTATGAAAAATCACCTTCCTCAAAAGAAATGTAATATATTTATGGAAGAGGATTTAAATTATTGTCTCAACTTGGTTATAAAGGTAATAGTTGTGGTATAAAGGAACAATGTATCAAGGTCCCCATAGAACTAAATGCACAAGCTTCAACAAACGTTCTTGGTTGTCATCCTTCAAAACCCACTAAATCTTCATGTAGACCTCTTAGCGTGAACACAATAAAACAAGACTCTCCTAATGTATCACTTCATCTTGTTTATCCTAAAATGAATGAGTCAATTAAGATAAATGAGGATACATTTTCAAATGATGAATCCTTAGTGGAATTTTTGGGAGCTTATGACAACTTACCCTCAGATCATCATGATCATGGATTTCCTTATTGCCTAAATATTGAAGCATACTTTGGGAAAGATGCTTGTATATCAGGTGATATACTGGAATTTCAAGACATACCACAAAATTTTCCTCATCCTTTTGATGTCCCAAACCATAGTACACTACTTCTAGGAGATACTATTGATGTGTTGATGGACCCATCTAGTCTAGATAATTTTATTCTTATTGGAAAGTTTCTTGAATCTAATGAAAAAAAAGAAAATTCTAAAAAAAATCATGATTTTCCTAAAAAAAATTATTGGTCTTATTCCAATATGTATGGCATTGATCCTAAATTATTTACACATAACATTGTGTTGCATGATAATGCTAAGCTAGTAAGACAAAATATCCATATGAATTTGAAACTGGCTTTGTTGGTTAAGGTTGATATTGAAAAGCTCATACAAGTTGGTTTTATCCACCCTATCAACTATTCATGTTGGATATTGAACATTGTGGCTATTGCTAAGCCTGATAATTGTATTCAACTGTGTACTAATTTTTGTGACCTTAATAAAGCATCTTTAAAAGATGATTTCCATTTGTCTAATATAGATATGATTATTTTAATATAATAAGAAAAAATTATTGGGTTTTGTACCCTTAACACAAAAGGCCCAAAGGGTTAAGAGTTCAAAGCAAAAAAACCAACAAAATAGTCCTGAACCAGAATAGAGACAAAAAACTAATAGCAAAATTATATTTTTTTAGAAACCAAAGAAAATGACAAAAAAACCCATAAGAACCCCCTACTTGGGTATATTATCTCATTCCTCCATGAGGAATTTGAATACATCCTACTTCTATTGGTTGGAGTTGGGGTCCGTTGATATGTCATGTTTTTTAATCTCATCTTGAAGCATTGAGGCTAGATTAATAATAAAATGGTGGATAACTTTGATTGTGAAATAGGAAATATTTTTGATCTTCCTTTCCATATTTTCTAGACTAGTCATCATACCCTTGCAATCTTGGGCCATCATCTCATAGTTAATGCATATTTCCTCTTTATGCTCATGTGTGAGAGTGGAATCCTCATTGAGAATAGCATTGAGCTTAGGAAAAAGGATAGGTGCTTTAGTAAAATACTCATCTTCCTACATCATCTTTATTATTATCCTCATCTCTATTGTCTTGTTCTAAGTCATTGGAAATTTCATCAACAATGACCTCAGGGGCCTACTTACAGGCCAGTCTGTAGGATTTTCTCACACTATAGTTATCCATTTTAGCATTTGGACGAGTTTCTCTCATTTTTTCCTCCTTGTTGATGTTTTTGTTAGTATCATTAGCCTCCTTTTCATTACAAGTAGCTTCCTCAACATAGAAGTTGGCAGTATTCCTCTTCTTTTTGTTGTAGGTTTCAATAATAGCCACACGTTTCCCTAATTTTTTTGAAAGATATTTTTTGAGATCATACAACCCTACCACCATATAATTTTGGCTTAGGGTTTAATTGGATTTGAACTTATTCTTAGATTTATTTCCTAGGGGTTTACCTAGTAAGTGTCAAGCATAGTTTATTTAGCAAAAGGGGTCACCTTTCTCTTAGAAATAGGTTTGGATACATCCTCATTGTAGGGGTTTTGAGGGATTTCATGGGGAAGAGTGAAAACTAAAGTATCTTCTACAAGTAAAGAACATATAGGTTTAGGGGGACAAAGCACCAAATGGAAGTAGTATAATCTTAAGTTTAGCCCCTGGTGCAACAAAATAGGGGATTTCTCTAAAATTTTGGTGGATAAATCAATGGCATCTTTCATGGATAGCTCAAGAGAAGACAAGAGGAAAATAGGAAAGTTAATTGGTATATGGTGCCTAAAGTGGTTAAGTAGTGGCATGTGATAAAAATAATAAAATTTATATCTTCCCTTGAGTGTTAAATATTTCATTATCACTAAAGATTCTTAGTCCCATGGAGTGGGGAGCTTATTACAATCATACCCCTCATACATTTTGATGGGTTACTCATCTTTCTTGAAGAATTGGTTCATACTGTCAACATCCTATAATTTCATGTGATTATTTAATTTATATAAATTGCAAGATAGGTTAGTAGCTTTTTCAATGACCTCTTCACTAACCTTAAAGGAAATCCTGTGAACTTTGAACTATCTACTATTCTAGCCATTATAAAACTGAATTGAGAGATTCTCATCATGGCTATTTAATCTCTCCATCAGTAGAAAAATCCCCCCCCTTCATGCATATGTGCCATATTAGGGAATCAATTTGAAACTATTCACAAGATCCAAGCTTTGTTCTAACTCTTTCATCTCCCATAGTCTGAAGTAGGTTGAGCTAGGTCTTCTAGCTAAGTTGATCTCTATGTTGATTAATGCAATTAAGGTTGAGAGAATTTTTATAGTTGTGGTAGGGTTTTTCCTCAAATAATTTTATATAAACAAAGTAGTACAGAGGGCCTGATATCAGCTAGCAAGTTAAATAAAAGATATTAAAAATCCATGTGCCTTCTCAAGATATCTAGTCTGGTGTCAGACTTGTCCTTTTATTGTCATGATTAAAATTTGTTACAATTTCCTTGGTTTCAATAGTCCTTTCCATATGCCCATAGTTGTAGTATCATATCTTAGAATTAACTAAGGTCATATTATGTGGAAGGATAACAATCATGAACTAACACTCAAAATTTGAACTTCAAATAATTATTATCAATCTCATGACTTGGGTTTCTCAAATTTTCTCTTACCAACTTAATCTTCCAATTATCACATTAAGATTAGTAATTGGAGCTTGGTGTAATTCAAGCATTAAGTTAGTGGCCTTCAAGGTCCACATTTTCATTCCATTTTTTAAAATCCAATTCCACGACAACTAAATCCATTAGATTAGGGAATTTGATAGGATTAAGTAAAAAGATAAAACTTAAAATTTCAATTTGATCTCTCCTCATTTTGGATATGGTATTTTTTTCTCAAGGATTAATCTTTTAACTTTACTAGTAGACTTGAATAATACCTCCAAAATCTAGTTGAATCCAAGGATACCCCCAAGTTTTCCATGGAATCTACCACCCTATTACCTTCTCTATAAATATGAGAAATATTAATCCTCTCCAAATTCATTAAGATATTATAAACATCAAATACAATGTGAGAACAAGTCCAACCTAACATTTCTTTACCTTTGACAAAATATATAATAATTTTAGAGTCACCTTCCACCTATAGCCTTTTTATTCCTAAAGATATGACAAATTTTATTCCTCCAAACATTTGTTGTTGCATCAAAAGTTTGATCTATCAATGCTTGATTTAAACAGTAGAGGCATGGATCACATGATAGGTAGTTAGTCCCTTGTCACAAATCCCAAGGGGAGCATTGAGAATTTTCCAATAATCTCCCCCTCAACATTACTTGAGGGGATTCAAACCCATGACCCAAAGCTCTGATACCAATTCTTGAGCACCCAAAATATTGAGAGGGGGGTGAATCAATATTTTAAACCATTCAAATATTTAAACATCCAAACCATATATCACATTCAACTATAGTAAAGAAATAAAGCATGAAACATCAACATCACATAACACATAAACACTAGGATTTTTATGTGGAAAACCAAAAATGGAAAAAACCATAGCAAGGATGAGCTCATAATATATTATAACTAGTTATAGTATATTTATAGAAGTGCTCATTGCAAGTGGAATCGTTGTCCAAGTGGACTCACTACCCACAGAGATAGATATTGAAGAGAGATTGTGGCTCACAGCCTAATTTGAACTATAACAGTTGCATCTATCATATGCATGAATTACATTTCTAATGAATCTCAATAAATTGACTTTACACAATTCATCTAATTCAGATCTAACACTCTACTTTCCTCTACACTCGTATCACTCTAATCTTCTACTCAACATTCACAACTTAAATTCACACTGATCTGATAATATTTGCATCACATACATGTAGAACACTCGCAATATTCAACAAACTCTACAAAATACCATAAAATATCTAACATATATATCTGCTTCAAGCATAACATCAATTGGGTCATCCTAGTTAGATGTAACATTCAAAATATAATTTTTTAGCTTAAGTTCTTCCACACACATAATCTATGCCAAGATTTAAATCTTAAAATAAATTGAAATAGTTTTGCATGGACCTATAATTGATCCCACATAAGACTGCAACACTTATTTAACCTTCATATACTTTCAAACTTATTAAGTCGGTTATGTAGAAGACCTAATGCCAAAATTCTTAACATGTGTATCCAAAATTAGACACATGGACCTCAAAATTCAATGCCAACTAAAATTCACACACTAATTCCATTTGTCAACATATCCTAAAAAGTGCACAACCAAAAAATTATCCATAAAGAAGTGTAGACTTTCCTACTCAAACGCACTATAAATGACTGTAAACTACCATATAGAGCTTCCATTACTTATATCTTTCAAAAAAAATCCAAAACATGATGAAATTTTGGAATCAAATACATCTAACAACCAAAAAAGTAATGTTAGAAGCATAGAGTGAAATCTTCATTCACAAACCAGTGTGGACCCAAAAACGAGATGCTCTATTCCACAGAATTAACAAAATTGATAGTCAATTTTCCATCACAACCAATTTCATTGGATGAAACCATCTTACAAAAATAGCTTCCAAAAACACTCCAAAACCTATTAGTCCCAACCAAAATGAACTATAATGATCTACACCACATCAAGATACAATGTTGACATTAATGACAACACTAAAAAACATCATTATATACCTTGTGCTAATTTCTCATGCTCATGTTGCCAATAACATCATCAGTGACATTCTTCCAACAATCTCCCCTTTTCTCATTGATGGAAACATGCAAAGATATCTTCAAAAATCTCCAAATTATTCTCCCCCTTTGACATCAATGGCAAAGGGTTCCTACAACAATTTTTTTTCCTTATAACAGATCTCCCCCTAAGAAATATATGCATATGTACAAACTAAAAGATTGAATTGACTCCCCCTAAGTCATGTACTAGAGTAAAACCAAAAAATAAATTGTATAGGAAACTAATCTATATACTCTACATATTTACAATGAGTTTGAACTAAAAACCTAAAATATATAAAGAATAAGAGATATGTTAATCAGAAGAGGTTGACACCTAAAACATCTGCAATTGGGTCTACCATGATTGTTTTCCTTCTTTCCATGTCTTCAATGCTATCTCAAGCAATCTGCACTACCTTTCAAACTCCATCAACATCTCTTCTTCTTCTTCTGGAGTGTCGGGTACTAGATTCATCTTCATAGCCTTATTAGCACTTAGAACCTGGTACTTGAGATAGGTATAATTTTTTTTTTCACCAAGTCCCTTATTTCTCCAAACTAAAAAATGAAAATTTCCTTTTGTGCTTGTAGCTAGAAGAACTTCTTATGCATATCTTCAATTACACTCTGAGTGGTTCTATTCAAGTCTTACATCGAATCATATGCACTAGAGGCTTTATTGATTTGGGACTCAATGGAGTCCATTTCACTTTTTATACTTTGTGTGACTCTAGGCCACTTCATGTACTATTGGAACAAGGCCTTCACCTCATCCACACAATTATGTACATCCATCACCATTTCTAAAAATTTTGTGTACAATTACACACTTCTCTGCAATCTCCATCATCTTTTTATCATTTGTTCTATTTTCTACTTATTTTTCTACTTCACCTCTAAGTCTAGATGCATATTCTTTAACATAATCAATTAAAAGTTTTATGTTTTCCATACCGGAGAGAGATGTTTCTATGTTTTATCTAGGTATAATTTATTGTAATGATTTTATTGCTTCCTCCATTAACTCTCAACTCATTTGGTGTGTTTCTATGATCTCCTTCTAGGAAGATGAATGGAATACATCTCATAATTGTAGCTTGTGGAGTGAGGAAATCTTGTCAAGATTTACATTTCCCTATTGCATTGGCAGTTGTAGCAATTTTGATGCCACAATAGGTTGGAAATTAAGCTGCATGTTGAGTAGATTCTTCAAGGAATTGTTGATGGTGTTTTCTACACAACTCAAAAAAGATACAAGTATCCTATCTCTCTTGAAAGGTAAACCTTTATCAACAAGCCTCAGGAGATAACACCAAGGTCCCTAATGTCAGGTCTTGACAATGCAAAACAACCTAATGATAAATGTGAAAATGTTGGTAATTGTTATCAATAGTTTTGCACCCTACTGAATGCAATATTTAGCAAACTATTGAAACATGGAAACCTCTCTCAAATGTGGGTGATCTTATGCGAAAGAGGAATTTCTAGAGTGAGCTAGTTCTCCGAATAATGAATTCTATCCTAAAATAGCTTATGAGGAAAGGGATAAAGAATAACTGAATATAAAACCTATTTCTAAAAGATAATTCACCAAACTTATAAGGATTCAAACCTAATCACTCAACAATTTCTCTATTGCAGTAATCCTCACAATCTCATTGGCACATATCACATTAATAATTGGCATGAAGATCTGGAAAGCAAACACAACATGCAACCTAAACCATGTAATTCCAAAACACCACCTATAACAGCAAGACATAAAAGGATTTCAATTTGAAAGCACAAGTACATCTGATTGCTATTACAAAATTTGAGACAGAAAATGAGAAGGAGAAATCTACTGCTCTATTAAAACTGGAAGAGTATCAATCTGACCAAATCTGAGTACAATGTTCACAAGCTCAAAAATGAATAAGAGCAAGAACTTTGATCTGAACTACTAAGAAAGGAGAGTTGAAAGACTAAACCTATCAAGAAACTCCCAAGGAAACCCTAATCTGAGCTCAGAAAAAGCTTAAGGAAAAAAGGCCTGAAACAAACTCAAAAATTGCTTTAAAGCAAACAAAAAGCACCAAGCTTTTATGATTACACTATCAACCCCCTAAAAATGGGCAAAATCTACTTTAAAAGTTCAAAAAACACCTTATCTCTCAAAGATAGGTCTGGAATTCGACCAAGAAGAAAAGTCAATAAGAAATCTGCTAAAGATAGCAACAAATCATAAAGTAGTTTATAAAACACCTCTTTTATGCTTCTACTTTACAAGGTGCAGACTTTTACAATTTTTTCTATTTTTGCAACTCAAAGGTTAGAAATATTTTGCAAAAATAAAACTGCTTATTTCTCCAAGATATCATTATGATTTTCTCAAAAAATTGAAAAAACATATTACATAATCACCCTTTTAACTCCATCATTGATTTCTCCAAAATCAATAAAAATAAAACCTTGAAAATAATTAACCCTAAGTCATAGGGTATTCACAAATATTATCACATTTCACATAAAACAATAATATTAAGATGCCCAAGTCCCAATTCATTTCTCTAAGGCATACGATAACTTTAGCTCAAATTCTAAAATCCCTAAACACAACCTTAGGCATAAGAAATTCAGCCTAACATAATCAATGATTTAAACTTAGGCTTAAAATAATCACAAGGAATATGGGTTCGACCACCATTTGACATTTGACATGTGCATTCGAATGAAATTCTGGAAAGTTCATCATGTTCGAATTAGGGATTGAACAAAATAGGGTCAAACCCTAATTATCACCATTTCGCACCCGTGACTTGAGGAGAAGGAAACTCTGCCAGAGAAAAACTGCCGCCATGATGATGTTGGATTCGAGCCTATGTGCATAGAAATCTTCCTCTGTTCTCTAATTGACTGAATCTTCAATGAGTAAGTATTTTTCCCATGGTGAAATAACTTTTCTACTTCATTATTTTGAGCCTCAGAAATCCCTAAGGGCACGGCCTGTGTGAGTTTGTTTCTGATCTTCTATTCTTTTGACTTCTCATGCCACCATGAGTTCGAGCTTGACTTCAACAGTCTACTCCATGGAAGCTCGACTTGTGTTCTAACTTTTCCATTCTGTGCAAAGGTAAGCTTGTATTCTTGGACTTTATGGCTTTGTATTCTTCTCATTTCAGCTTCAAAGCCATGGTGCACTCACTCTTATGTCTTTACTTGGCATTTTTGTGTGCTTCCCGTGCTCATTGCTGCACTCCATTCACCAGTGAGAGTTCGGCCATCACTTGGAAACTTGAATCCCTGCTTTGGAAAGCTAAAGAAGAAGCCATGGCCGCGGCTTTAGACTTAATCATAAATTCAAACTGGTAACTTCTTTTGCTTGGTAGAAACTTGAAAAGCTCTCTTTATTTCATAAACTTTTTGGCCATGTACAGGCCATGCCAAATGCACACTGTAGAAAGCATTATTTCGAATTTTGGGCTCGACCCAGAACAAAAAATCTCCATTATATTAATTTAATAACATTTCTACATATGGGTATCAAAGAAACTTAAACAAATTTGCATTTTTCCCTCTCTGTATTTCGACCCAGAACAGAAAGCTTGCATTCGTTTAATTTAATAACATTTCACTCCAGACTTCACATGGGTATTTATGTAGCTATCTTTTCTGCATTTTGACACCAACCCTAGAGATGGGTACTTGAAATTTTAAAAGGAAACACCATTTTCAGTATTTTGAGAATAAACCCACATGTGGGTATTTAAAATTTCAAAAGAGAAATGCATTTTCTGTCTTTCCTGAGCTCGATTTAACATAAAAAATTTCATATTTGTAATTTATTGTTGTTTTTATGAAAAACTCACATGGGTATTGTAGAGTGTCACATTTTCTGTACCTTGCATGAGAACCCACATTGAAAACCATGAATAACTGAGCATAGTCTTATTTCATAGTCCTGAAGCAAATGTTGGTATATTCTAAAGAAAACATCTCTATTCTGGTTTCTCTTCAAAATTTGACCATCAGTTCATTGCATTGATTCCTGTTACATCATTGTGGTTATTGTGAACCTCATATGAGAGCTGTATTCTTTCTTCCTTGAGGCTTGAAGAAGCACAAAAATTTGCATGTTTGTAATCAAACTGTAGGAGTTGACAAAAACTGTAAACTTTCATCGATCTCAATTCATGGTTTGACCCATGCATCACCAGATGTAGTTTTGCATTTCTTCAGAAAACAATATTGGCCTTTGATGTTTTGCTTTCAGATCTTCCTTCAGAAATGTACACTCATGACTTAGATCAAAACAGTGTTAATCTATATTCTGTTATGAACTCCTTTAAGCATTTGGACTCCCTTAATTTGTGTTCTGCATTATTTAAACAATGAACTGATGCCTCCTCCATTGAGACACAACCTAACATGGTTAAGATCCAAAACAAAAATAAAAAATCCAAAGAAAAATGTTACCTTCCTATTTTATCCCCTATGCTTAATCATTGAATCATAACAGACTGTACCTAGTCCTCTGTTCCTCCTTAATTTAACACAATAGCTTCATTTCCTTTATTTGAATTTTGTAGAGGCTTTACCTTTTGTTCTTGGACTGCAACATTGCATCAGCATGAACCACTTTTAAACACCAGTTCAAATGTATAACTGGTAACTCAGAATCATTCTGGAAAGAAAAATACTTGCTCCTCTATTATTTCATAAACTTTTTCACTTTATTATAACCATTAATAAAGTAGTATTTCTTCACCAGTCAACTTAGAACTAGAGATTTATCTAACACTCAAGAGCACTGTCTATATTTGTTCTCATGAGTAACATGATACCCTTCATGCATTTTTATGTTTCACCACACAAACTATTCTCATAAACTATTCTCTTTGATGATGAAAAATATAACAAATCATTAAGGCATATGTATGCCTGTTCACTGTAGCCTTCAGAAAGAAATGTTGATCGTTATGAATGCACAGTTGGTTTCGTTACTTGATGGATAGCTTTGTTTTACTCTTTAAGTTGTATTTCACTTTGTTTGATGTATATGATGAAAAATCTTTCAAAAATCAGCCCATTAAATGCATAGGGCAGCATTCCTGGCTCTACCCTTGTGGGAGCCCATTTTACTCCACATGCTTGGTCTTCGAATAATGTTTAGCTCCATGAATTTACCTATACCTGCACAAGGAAAAAAACAGTGTTAGCGTAAAAATAGAACATGTTGATTATGATGTTGATACTCCTCCTTCAGTTCACTTCTTCATACTGCATTTGATTTTCTTCTAATTGTTTCAATGCATTGCTCATAGTATACTGTACTATTGTAGGTGCATCATATGAGTTATGTCATAGTCGGAGCCACTGACACCCCTCTTCTCCTCTTATAGGTCGACGAAGCTCGTGATGGCGAGGTGCACCTTTCAACATCAAGCATCAATAACAGGCAATGATGACTATGTTGTTGCTTATATGTTCTCCTTTCGCATCTTCAATAGCGCATTGTGTTGTTAGAAATGCCTTGGAACAATTATAGTTAAATCCACAGCTTGTGTGGATCCTTGATTTCATTTTTTGCTTTTCAGTTGAAAAGAAAAATGCATCTCATGCAATGTTGTAATATTATTTTGATTGTGAAATCAAATAAATCCTTGTAGAAATATGGGTTCTTTTCGAAATGAATAAAAGCATCTGAAATGCTATTTTGCTCAAGTACTCAATTTTATATTTCTTTACATCCTACAACATTTGAATGGCACTCTGAAACCTTATAACTTCACTAAAATGCATAACTGATATTTAATGCATAATGATAATGCAAAACAACATTTAAAATCCAATCTGCAATTCCACTTTATGGCAAATAATAGTCAGCCAGCTCCTCCATTTGAGCTGAGGCAAAAAATATGTAACATTTTGGTGATTTCTGCTATATGCTTGCCTGCTAAGCATAGATCAATGGCCTTTAAAACAATTCATTGGGTGCGGAATCAATTCTGCCCCTTCTTGAAACTCAGAAAAACATGAACAACAACACTCCAAATAGGCAGCAAGAAAACAAAACAAAACTGAAAGCAAACTAATAGGCCCTAATGGCCAAGCAGTAGCACTTAGAGAAAGCAAAGTATTGAAATGAAATGTGCGGAACACACTTATTTGCAAACTACTCTACCTAACAGTGAGATAACTTATCTCAAAGGAAGTGCTTGAGGTGGATCCCATTTATTGGGATAGACAACACCTCACCAGTCATCTCGGAAAGTTGGAATGTGTTGTGTTCCTTGCATTCTGTGATCACATAAGGCCCATCCCACATTGCATCAAACTTGGAATGTCGTCCAGGTCTACTTTTAAATTCATTCAATTTGAAGACTAGATCTCCAATAATGAAATCACGAGGCTTCGCCCTCTTGTCAAAAGTATTCTTCATTTGTGCTTGATGTATTTCTAGCTATCTCAGAGCTTCTTTTCTAGTTTCTTCAAGCTCAACCAGCTGTGCAAACCTCACTTCAAGAGGTTGTTCATTCAGAAACTCCAATTCTTTAACATAACTCAATGTTGGTAACTCAATTGAAATAGGAAACTTAGCCTCTCTGCCATAAGTCAGAACAAAGGGTGAACAACCAGTGGCTCTTTTAGATGTTATTATGTTAGCCCAAAGGGCTAGCTTCAACTTTTCATGCCACGTTCTCTGGTTATCTTCAACAGTCTTCTTGATTATCCGAATCAGATTCTTATTTGTGGATTCTGCTTGGCCATTACCTTACGGATAATAATTTGATGAAGTGTTCAGATAGATGTTATTTCTGATAGACCAATCTGAAATCTTTAATCCGATGAAAGCTAAACCATTATCTGAAATGATTGAATTTGGAACACCAAATCTTGATATGAGATCTTGATAAAAATTAAGCATCGAAATCTTGTTTGCTTCCTTTAAAGTAACCGCTTTGGTCCTCTTTGTAAAATAATCAGTGGCAGTAAGAATCCACTTATGACCTGCACTTGAAGGCGGGTTTACAGAACCAACAAAATCTAAGCCCCACTTGGCAAAGGGCTGTCTTTACTCGGACTGCGCCCGCCCGTTCATCCCGTCCAGTCCTGCGCCAGCCCGTCAATCCAACGTACCGATGAACTCGCCATATTTTCGTTCAACCCATCCGCTCGTTCCCAGTCCTTCCATAGCGCCCATCCGCACCTTCCGTCCGCCCAGCACCACCACCATCCGCCCACCACGCCAAAACGTCCGCCTGTCCGTCCGCCGTCCACCGTCCCACGTCCTGCACCACGTCTCAACATCCGAATCCCATCCATTCAATATCCGTCCGCCAACGTCTGTTCCACGTCCGAACGAGTTCACCGTTTGTTCAAACCGCAACCACCATCCCATCGCCCGCTTTGTCGGGCATAACATAGCTGAAACTGTATCCACTCCTCCAAAAGCATACAAGATGAAATCTTTGTCAAAGTTTGGATTAATGAGAGTAGGAGCGGCTATGAGTGCTTCTTTGATCTGCTTAAAGCTCTTCTTGCCTTCCTTGGTCCAACTTAATGGCATGTTCTTCTTTAGCATAGAAGTGAGAGGTTGCAGTAAGGCTGCGATATTTGGTATAAACCTCCTTAAAAAAATTTATTCGCCCAAGAAAGCTTTGCAAGCCTTTCTTATGGGCTGGTAATGGAAATTCGAGAATTGTAGAAACTCTTTTAGGATCTATTGAAATACCTTGCTTTGAAACAATGTGTCCCAACAATTTGCCTTCATGCACCGAAAATATACACTTTTTCGGATTGAGAGACACTCCGAACTCCCTGCACCTTTGAAAAATATGTTCCAAGTGATCCAACTATTTGTTAGCATTTCTAGAAAAAATAGTTATATCATCTAAATAAACCAGAACAAACTTGTTCATAAGGCCGTGAAAAGCCATATCCATAGCACGCTGGAACGTTGCTCCAGCATTTGATAAGCCGAAGGGCATCTTCTTGTAGGCCATCGTGCCCCACTTGGTTGTGAATGCTATTTTAAACTAATCCTCTTACTTAACCATAATCTAGTTATAACCTGAGTAGCCATCTAACAAGGAAAATCTGTCAGAACCAGAAACTACCTGTAAAATTTTCTCCATAGAAGGGAGTGGGTAATGGTCTTTCAAAGACGCTCTATTCAGATCTTGGAAATCGACGCAAAGTCTGATTTCTCCACTTTTCTTCCTGACCGGTACCAAATTCGACACCCAAGAGGTGTGTTTGATAGGGAAAATGATACCACTTTCAACTAGCTTGTTCAGTTCAGCCTTCATGAGGTGCTCCAACTTAGGATTAAGTGGTCTTTGCTTCTGCCTTACTGGTTTTGCATTGGGTTCAAGCTCGATGGTATGCTGTGCTAAATCAGGGTTAAAACCTCTTAAATATTTGTATTCCCAAGCAAAAACATCACTATATTTTTGACATAACAGAATGAAAGCTTGTTGTTCCTCTTGACTACACACCTTACCCAGCTTGAGAAGCTTGCCTTTGAAAATTTCAATAGCTGAATAATGTTCCTCCTTAACTGTTAAGCTGCATTTGTCCTTCCGAACTTGATCATCTAAATTAAAGACAGATTCTAACGTCACCAAACCTTTCAGTAGCTTATTGGTCTTTAATTGCATGATCTGGTCCTCATACTGCTACTGCCATTTTTGCTAATTTTCATCTGCAAACTCAGCTTCAATAATGAGAAAGTTCACAATTTGCTCATCGCTGTCAAAGACCTGCCAGCTCACATTATTGTTAAGTACAGAAGGTCTGACCACTATTTTCAAGTACTGACGTGCCTCTATTTTATGAACCTCTTTGGGAATGTCAAACTGAGCTCCTATGGCAGCGAGTCTGTCAGCATGCTTATTTTGATTCCGAGGAATCGACATGATATTAAAAGCATCAAAATCTTCCATTAAATCCCATACACAATGCTTGTATTTCTTAAGTAAATCATTTTTTGCAGCATTTAAACTTCTGACCTAATTCACAATCAATTCTGAATCCCCATAAACTTGCAAAAATTTAATACCTCGCTTGCAGGCCCACTTGAGGCCATGCACCAATGCTTCATACTCCGCTGTATTATTTGAACAGCTGAAAGCAAATCTGTAGGCTGAATAATACTTATCTCCTTTGGGCGATGTTAGCATAGCTCCACCTCCGGCACCAACACTGCTCCTCGAACCATCGAAATAAAGTTTCCACAACTCACTATCTTTTTTTGCAGACGGTTCATCCTCTTTGCAAAGATTAGGCATGTAGCTATCAGACTCGTGAATCATATAAACTCCTAAACCTACTTCATCTGTGTTTTGGAATAGATCAAGCTCATGATCTTCAACTACCCATTCATCGAGACTGATGTAGTCTCCTTGGGTGCTACAGTCTGAGGTCATGGTTTGCTCCTCCATTGCAGAGGTGGCATAGAGATTAGCGTTTATAGGGCTTGGAGAGTATGGTTCGATATGGTCTTTGATGAGAAGCTCAGACTTAATGGTCACCTTCGTACCGTACCTTATTCTAAAAAATAGATGAGACCAATCGGAAGACAAAAACCCACCCAACTTGGCTGTAAAATCCCGTGATAGACAAATGGCGAAGTGTGGTGGTAAATCAATAACATGAATATCTTGGTGAATAGCGAAACTCAGGGATGCATGCAAGGTAAGAGCTAAATTTCTTATTATGCCAGCAGTCTTAACAGTAGACCCATCTAATTGCACTACACCTTTCTGAGGGTTAGGCTCATAAACAAGACCTAATTTATCGGCTAAACTTTTAGGCATGATTGAACTACTAGCACCAGAGTCGACCATAAAATTATGCACGATTTTATCACCTATGATCAGACTTAAATAAAATGGAGGGAGTTTTACCTCTTTTGCCTTCTGACCACTTTTCTCCTCCAAGTCATTAGCCAACACAACTTTCGCAACTCCTTGATTGGTGTTGTTAGAAATAGACAACTCAACTAATGCATCCTGTAGCAAGATTTTCTATCCTAGAAGCTGCAGAGCGTCTAATATCAACATATTGACAGTAGTTTTCTTGAGATGCTCAATGATATTGAAGGATGAAACATTTACCTTCTACTGGTTTTTTGTAACAGCAGCTTCATTTTTCTTTTGCGCAGGCTGAGAATGTGTTTTTGACAACTCCTTGTTAGGTATTTCCTACCCCCTTTGTAGAATCTACATTTTAGGCTGAGTAGCAGCGTTAATTTATGAAAAAATAGGCTGCTTACTGGCTGGTGGCTGCTGCTGCGAAGTCCCAACCTGCTGTCCTAAATCCATAGCTTGCTTTTTAGATCTAGTATTGGCTGAAATGGGGGAATTTTTTTGATCTTGGCCATTCACGCCATAGAATTCAGAGCTCTGCCAGTTTGGCAAGGTGACTTCCAAATTTTCTTGTTGTTCTTGATTCTGATCTGTAGTATTTTCTGAAACAACATATATATTCTGCACCATTAAAGCCTGGTTTCTCACTCCATTGGCGCACGCCGACTGGTTGTGGGGTTGGTTGCATGGGTAACACCAGTCACAATCTTGAGTGACATTATTTTGCGGCACAAGCTCTTTTGATGTGCTGGCCGTGTTTGGATTGTATGGCTGGAATGGCCAAGGGTTGAAATTCCTTCTTTGAGCCTGGTAATCACCTTGGAAAGCAGGTCTATTTTGTTGGTTTTGCTAATATGAGGCTTGATAAGGCTTATGTTCTTAGCCAACATGCTTCTTAATAGTCACAAGGTCATTCCCGATGGTCTTTAATATGTTTTTAAGCTCTTGCATCTCAGGATTTGGGGCTGGGGCAATGACTTCTTGGATTGTACTATGATATCCTATTGCTGGAACTGGCGGAACAACAGCCAAGGGAGGTACAACAGTAGGAATAGGCGGCTGTATTTCTGGAAATAAGGGCATGGAGGGTCTAGGAGCTATGTCTCCAGCTTGAATAAGATAATTTTCAGCATTAATAGCAATGTTATAAGCATTTGGAAGCGTTAAACCACCCATGGACTGAGTCATGACAGCAATCTTACTATTCAAAGCCTTAAGATAAAACATAAATGCATGTGTTGGTAAGGGTTTTACCACTGCCGGGATTCTATCCCAAGTCCTCTGGAATCTGTAGTTGAAATCCGCCAAGTGTTCATGCGGCACCCTTTGAATGGTACTCAACTGCTCTAACAAAGATAAGTTATCAGATTTATCTGCAAAGTGATGGTATAGACCACTACCTAGAGTGTCCCATGTTCTGATTGAATTTGCGGTGAGACCTCTAAACCATTGTAGTGCTTTGCCCTTAAGCGAAGTAGCTAGCAGCCTTAAAGCAACGTTCTCTTGAGTGATATTATGTATTGAACATAACGTGGCTATGTCACGGATGTGTTCAACTGGCGTGGTGTAGTCTTCTCCGGTGAAATATGGTAGTCCTCAGAATGCTGCAACTGGAATATCATCATGTTGGGCAATGTCTAATGGACTGCCTCCATTAAAGGGTGCGAACGGATGCTGCCTTAGTGGTGCTGCCATTGGTGGTACTTGAGATATTAGTACTGGTACACCAGGTGACAGAACTAGAGCGCCAAGAACGGGAGGTGTTGACTTTGATCCTGTGGGGACTTCAAAAAGTCTTCTTGTTGTCCTGCCTCTCCTTCACGATGGGGACAACTCCTAATACTTGAATGGTTTTCAACTTGATCTTGTTTGAATATTTCTCATGCGCGGGCTGTACTAGCATGTAGAAAATAGAACTGGAGTCACCAGGTATATTGAAAGCCTCCAGAAGGCTGGAAAAGATCTGGTGCATATACCAAATAGCAAACTAAAAAATTAAAATGCTCTGAAAACCTCTTTTAGATGTCCCACCGGGCGTGCAAAAAACTATTTTCAATAGTTTTGCATCCTATTGAATGCAATATTCAGCAAACTACTGAAACATGGAAACCTCTCTCAGATGTGGGTGATCTTATGTGAAAGAGGAATCTCCAGAGTGAGCTGGTTCTCCAAATGATGAATTCTATCCTAAAACAGCTTCTGAGGAAAGGGATAAATAATAACTGAATATAAAAACTATTTCTAAAAGATAATTCACCAAAATTATAAGGATTCAAACCTAATCACTCATAACAATTTCTCTATTGTCGTAATCCTCACAATCTCATTGGCACATATCACATTAATAATTGGCATGAAGATCTAGAAAGCAAACACAACATGTAACCTGAAACATGTAATTTTGAAACACCACCTATAACAACAAGACATAAAAGGATTTCAAATTGAAAACACAAGTACATCCGATTCCTATTACAAAATTTGAGATAGAAAATGAGAAGGAGAAATCTACTGCTCTATTAAAACTGGAAGAGTATCAATCTGACCAAATCTAAGTACAATGTTCACAAGCTCAAAAATGCATAAGAGCAGGAACTCTGATCTGAACTACTGAGAAAGGAGAGTTGAAAGACTAAATCTATCAAGAAACTCCCAAGGAAACCCTAATCAGAGCTCAGAAAAAGCTCAAGGAAAAAATACCTCAAAAAAACTCAAAAACTGCTTTAAAGCAGAAAAAAGCACCAAGCTTTTATGATTACACTATCAACCCCCTAAAAATGGGAAAAATCTGCTTTAAAAGTTCAAAAAACACCTTATCTCTCCAAGATAGGTCTGGAATTCGACCAAGAAGAAAAGTCAATCAGAAATCTGCTAAAGATAGCAAGAAAACATAAAGCAGTTTATAAAACACCACTTTTATGCTTCTGCTTTACAAGGTGCAGACTTTTGCAATTTTGTCTATTTTTGCAACTCAAAGGTTAGAAATCTTTTGCAAAAATAAAACTGCTTATTTCTCCAAGATATCATTCTGATTTTCTCAAAAAATCAAAAAAACATATTACATAATCACCCTTTTAACTCCATCATTGATTTCTCCAAAATCAATAAAAATAAAACCCTGAAAATAATTAACCCTAAGTCATAGGGTATTCACAAATATTATCACATTGTCTTCACATAAAACAATAATATTAAGATGCCCAAGTCCCAATTCATTTCTCTAAGGCATAAGATAACTTTAGCTCAAATTCTGAAATCCCTAAACACAACCTTAGGCATAAGAAATTCGGCCTAACATAATCAATGATTTAAACTTAGGCTTAAAATAAATCACAAGGAATATGGGTTCGGCCACCATTTGACATTTGACATGTGCATTCGAATGAAATTCTGGAAAGTTCATCATGTTCGAATTAGGGATTGAACAAAATAGGGTCAAACCCTAATTATCACCATTTCGCACCCGTGACTTGAGGAGAAGGAAACTCTACCAGAGAAAAATTGCTGCCATGATGATGTTGGATTCGAGCCCGTGTGCACATAAATCTTCCTCTATTCTCTAATTCACCGAATCTTCAATGAGTAAGTCTTTTTCCCATGGTGAAATAACTTTTCTACTTCATTATTTCAAGCCTAAGAAAGCCCTAAGGGCGTGGCCTGTGTGAGTTTGTTTATGATCTTCTATTCTTTTGACTTCTCATGCCACCATGAGTTCGATCTTGACTTCAACAGTCTACTCCATGGAAGCTCGACTTGTGTTCTAAATTTTCCATTCTGTGCAAAGGTAAGCTTGTATTCTTGGACTTTATGGCTTTGTATTCTTCTCATTTCGGCTTCAAAGCCATGGTGCACTCACTCTGATGTCTTTACTCTGCATTTTTGTGTGCTTCCCGTGCTCATTGCTGCACTCCATTCACCAGTGAGAGTTCGGCCATCACTTGGAAACTTGAATCCCTGCTTTGGAAAGCTAAAGAAGAAGCCATGGCCGCAGCTTTAGACTTAATCATAAATTCAAACTGGTAACTTCTTTTGCTTGGTAGAAACTTTAAAAGCTCTCTTTATTTCATAAACTTTTTGGCCATGTACAGGCCATGCCAAATGCGCACTGTAGAAAGCATTATTTCGAATTTTGGGCTCGACCCAGAACAAAAAATCTCCATTATATTAATTTAATAACATTTCTGCATATGGGTATCAAAGAAACTTAAACAAATTTGCATTTTTCCCTCTCTGTATTTCGACCCAGAACAGAAAGCTTGCATTCGTTTAATTTAATAACATTTCACTCCAGACTTCACATGGGTATTTCTATAGCTATCTTTTCTGCATTTTGACACCAACCCTGGAGATGGGTACTTGAAATTTTAAAAGGAAACACCATTTTTAGTATTTTGAGAATAAACCCACATGTGGGTATTTAAAATTTTGAAAGAGAAATGCATTTTTTGTCTTTCCTGAGCTCGATTTAACATAGAATTTTCCATATTTGTAATTTACTGTTGTTTTTATGAAAAAATCACATGGGTATTGTAGAGTGTCACATTTTCTGTACCTTACATGAGAACCCACATTGAAAACCATGAATAACTGAGCATAGTCTTATTTGATAGTCCTGAAGCAAATGTTGGTATATTCTGAAGAAAACATCTCTATTCTAGTTTCTCTTCAGAATTTGACCATCAGTTTGTTGCATTGATTCCTGTTACATCATTGTGGTTATTGTGAACCTCATATGAGAGTTGTATTCTTTCTTCCTTGAGGCTCAAAGAATCACATAAATTTGCATGTTTGTAATCAAACTGTAGGAGTTGACAAAAACTGTAAACTTTCATCGATCTCAATTCATGGTTTGACCCATGCATCACCAGATGTAGTTTTTCATTTCTTCATAAAACAATATTGGCCTTCGATGTTTTTCTTTCATATCTTCCTTCAGAAATGTACACTCGTGACTTAGATCAAAACAGTGTTAATCTATATTTTGTTATGAACTCCTTTAAGCATTTGGACTCCCTTCACTTGCATTCTGCATTATTTAAACAATGAACTGATGCCTCCTCCATTGAGACACAACCTAACATGGTTAATATCCAAAACAAAACAAAAATTCCAAAGAAAAATGTTACCTTCCTATTTTATCCCCTATGCTTAATCATTGAATCATAACGGACTGTACGTAGTCCTCTATTCCTCCTTAATTTAACACAGCAGCTTCATTTCCTTTATTTGAATTTTGTAGAGGCTTTACCTTTTATTCTTGGACTACAACATTGCATCAGCATGAACCACTTTTAAACACCGGTTCAAATGTATAACTAGTAACTCAAAATCATTCTGGAAAGACAAATACTTGCTCCTCTGTTATTTCATAAAATTTTTCACTTTATTATAACCATTAATAAAGCAGTATTTCTTCACCAGTCAACTCAGAACTAGAGATTTATCTAACACTCAAGAGCACTGTCTATATTTGTTTTCATGAGTAACATGGTACCCTTCATGCATTTTTATGTTTCACCACACAAACTATTCTCAGAAACTATTCTCTTTGATGATGAAAAATAGAACAAATCATTAAGGCATATGTATGCATGTTCACTGTAGCCTTCAGAAAGAAATGTTGATCATTATGAATGCACAATTGGTTTCGTTACTTGATGGATAGCTTTGTTTTACTCTTTCAGTTGTATTTCACTTTGTTTGATGTATATGATGAAAAATCTTTCAAAAATCAGCCCATTAAATGCATAGGGCAGCATGCCGGGCTCTACCCTTGTGGGAGCCCATTTTACTCCACATGCTTGGTCTTCGAATAATGTTCAGCTCCATGACTTTACCTATACCTGCACAAGGAAACAAACAGTGTTAGCATAAAGATAGAACATGTTGATTATGATGTTGATACTCCTCCTTCAGTTCACTTCTTCATACTGCATTTGATTTTCTTCTAATTGTTTCAATGCATTGCTCATAGTATACTGTACTATTGTAGGTGCATCATATGAGTTATGTCATAGTCGGAGCCACTGACACCCCTCTTCTCCTCTTACAGGTTGATGAAGCTCGTGACGGCGAGGTGCACCTTTCAACATCAAGCGTCAATATCAGTAGTGCATTATGTTGTTAGAAATGCATTGGAACAGTTATAGTTAAATCCATAGCTTGTGTGGATCCTTGATTTCATTTTTTTCTTTTCAGTTGAAAAGAAAAATGCATCTCATGCAATGTTGTAATATTATTTTGATTGTGAAATCAAATAAAGCCTTGTAGAAATATGGGTTCTTTTCGAAATGAATAAAAGCATCTGAAATGCTATTTTTCTCAACTACTCAATTTTATATTTCTTTACATCTTGCAGCATCTAAATGGCACTCTGAAACCTTATAACTTCACTAAAATGCATAACTGATATTTAATGCATAATGATAATGCAAAATAGCATTTAAAATCCAATCTACAATTCCACTTTAGGCAAATATTAGTCAGCCAGCTCCTCCATTTGAGCTGATGCGAAAAATATGTAACAGTAATCACAAGGGGCCTTACAAATGAACAATGCTGGAAGTTATACTTTCATCAGATGAAACAATATGGTGATGCTTTCAATCCTAAAACTAACCTAGATTCAAAAATAATAATAAAATTGAAAAGGTTGAGAGAGATTCTATTCTAAACTAACTCCTAAGATCAATCACAATAATGATGAATGTTGCAAATGGACAGATCTCTAATAAAACCAATCTCTGTTTGATCAAGGAAAAACCCACAACTTTGCAGAAATGGTACAATCTTCTAAGGAAACTAAATATTTTCAGACTATGAATATTCATCCACATACCCAATAACTGGTGCAATGTAAAAAAGCATCCACAGTTGAACTTAGGACAAAATAAGGCCCAAACTAACTTTACACAACAAATTGCTAAAAGTATGGACTAGAGATTGATCAACATCATTAACATTTCACCATCTATTTGAGGATTCCTCCCTTCTCATGATTTTCACCCTATCCTTTGAGTCAAACAATCAAACCCATGAAATAAACCTAGTTTATCCCCAAATAATCGATTACGACCAACAAGGACCACCAATTTTGGATACATTAAAAAATGATGAGGCACTATCAGAATTCATGGGATTCTAGGATACTATACCATATAGAGATCACAAGGCTGAGTTTGACATCTTGCTAGATAGAAATTCCTACTATGGGGAAATGATTGAATCCTTTAGTCGCAAAAGTGAAAATATGAGAATAATCTCTAGGTCTTTGAGTGAAAACCACACTGTGGCACTCTCTAACCTGAAAATAGTAAAAATATAGGATGTATCCAATGGTAAAAACCTCTCTCAAGCACTGGAGGATGAAGGATTTAATCTTCCCCCTAGTTCCATTCATCAGGAGAAGCCAGTGGTCTTGAAAAGAAGTGAAATCTAATCAACCTAGGAACAGAGGAAATACTACACATAACCTTCTATGCATAATCACTTCTGACAAAAGAATAGGAACTTCTAGCCGCATTCCTAAAAGAAAGAAAGAAAAACTTTGCATGGACCTCTGTCGACATGCCTAGGCTTGATCTAGAGGTTGTGGTTCACCACCTAGTTATATATCCCAAAGCAAAGCCAGTGAGACAAAAGCTAAGAAAAATGCATCCTCAGATAGAATTGTTGGTAAAAATGGAATTAGAGAAGCTCCTAGATGCAAGGTTCATATGACTGATTGATTATCCAGAATGGGTCTCACACCTTATACCCATTTCAAAGCCCATTGGGGGCATCCGCATTTGCATAGAATTTAGAGACCTTAACAAAGCATGTCCCAAGGATGATTTCCCTATACCAAACATTGAAATGATTATGGATATGACAACAAGACATGAGATGCTATCATTAATGGATGGGTTCTTAGGTTACAACCAGATCATGATAGAAAAAGATGACCAACATAGAACAACCTTCACTTTCCTAAGGGGGACATATTGTTGGAAAATGATGTCATTTAGGTTGAAAAATGTGGGAGCTACCTATCAAAGGGCCATGACACTAATATTTCATGAAATGATTCATAAAATTGTGGAATATTATGTTGATGATGTATTGGCCAAATCAAAGAAACAACAAGATCACATATCAACTCTAAGCTCCATCTTTGATTGGCTAGAAAAGTGCAAGGTACGACTTAATCCAAAAAAGTGTGTCTTCGGGGTACAATTAGACAAGCTCCTAGGGTATACTATATCCATGAGAGGAATTGACGTAGACCCCGCTAAGGTCAAGGTAATTCTCGAAATGGAGGCACCAAAAACATTGAAATAACTAAGAGGCATACAAGGAAGACTCCAGTCCATCTGCCAATTCATAGCGCAACTAGTAGACAAGGCTATCCCATATTCTCATCTACTTCACAATGGAGTAGCATTAGATTGGGACAAGAAATTTAATAAGGCCTTCAACAAGATCAAGGAGTACTTTCTCACACCAATTCTCATACCACTAATTCTATGAAAACCCTTGATCCTATACATATTAGCAACAATAACAACTCTCAGTTCTCTCTTAGCACAACTTTATGAAAATGGGAAAGAGAGAGCTATCTATTATATCAGTAGAACTATGGTGGGGCATGAGCTGAATTATAAATCCATTGAGAAAGCTTGTTTAGTAGTTGTGTTTGTAGCACAAAAATTTAGACATTACATGCTAGCACATAAAATAAAACTCATTGTAAATATAGACCCGCTCAAGTACCTGCTTTCTAAAGAAACACTTACAGGGTGGACAACTAAATGGGTCATGATTCTAACAAAGCATGACATTGAGTATGTGGAACGAAAGGGCATTAAAGGAAAAGAAATTGTATATCAGCTGACAGAGGCACCAATATATTCAAAGAACCCACTTGTATCAAAATTCCCCAACGAATCAATCTTCAACCTAAGTGTAGCAGATCACTAGAAAATGTACTTTGATGGATCCTACACACATGGGTCAAGAGTAGAAATCTTCTTCATCACTGCACAAGGGGATTGTATACCTAAATCATAAAATTTGTCATTCCCTTGCACAAATAACATTATAGAATATGAGGCTCTTGTCATAGGGCTGAGAACTACAGTGCAGTGGCAAATCATGGCACTCAAGGTTTACGAAGATTCATAGCTCATAATTAACTAGGTCAATGATGAGTATCAAACAAAGGATGAAAAGTTGACTCCATAAAATAAATTGGTGGAAAGCCTCAAAGATTCCTTCATTGATATCGCATTTGAGTAGCTACCAAGGGAAAATAATAGGGTAGTGAATGCTATGGAAACAATCAGATCGCTCCTAGATAACCCACACAACGCCAAAAGAAAGAATTCCTTGTAGAGCAGCTTCTTGTACTAGCATTCAAGGTACTAGAGTCTAAATTTTTGTGTGAAATAATTGGTCTTAGTGATCCCTGGTATCATGATATATACGCCTACTCGAGAATAGGAGTCCTCCCTACTGATATAACCCCAAACCTTCAAAAGCATTTGTCAAGAATTCATCTCATTTTTTCATCCTAGGAGGAACCCTTTTACGATGCCTAAATGTTGAGGAAGCTTTGACTCCCTTAACTAAGGTGCACAATGACATTTGTGGTTCATATTTGAGTGGTATGACCTTGGCTAAGAAACTGTTGAGGACATGGTACTATTGGCCTACAATTGAAAGGGAATCTCATGAATACATTTGAAGGTTTTGCAGTGTCAATAGCATGGGGATCTCATCCATGCACCAACTTAAGAACTCCACCCAATTGTTACACCTTGGACCTTCTCACAATGGGGGCTCGATCTCATCAAAAAAATTACCCCCACCTCATCCAATGGACATAAGTTCATCATCACCACCATGAAGTACTTCACGAAGTGGGTGGAAGCCATTCCCATGACCTATATCACATGAAAGCATATTTCTAAGTTCATCCTAAACTACCTAATTTTCCACTACGGTGTCCCTCAAGCCATTATCTCAGATAATAGGACACCTTTCAAAAACTAGAATTTTCATGACCTATGCCACAAGTTTAATATCCAACATCATTTTTCTACCCCATACTACCCCCATGGAAATGGCCAAGCTGAGGCTACAAATAAAACCATTCTAAAAATTCTCAAAAAGATGGTTAATGAAGTTGGTTGTGATTGGTACCTCCAATTAAATCTTGCCTTATGGGCCTACTAAATGAGTATCCGCACACCAACATGTGCCACCCCTTTCTCACTAGTCTATGGATCAAAAGCCATCGTACCCATTGAGATTGAGCTCCCATCCCTGAGAATATCATTGTAGAATCTCATCACAGATGAAGAATATCGGGTGTCAAGATTAAATGAGCTGGAACTATTGGATGTGTGTTGCATCGATTCCTTAAACCATTTGCAAGTCTACCAAAACCATCTCAAGCAGAGTTACAACAAGAAGATCAAGAGTCAAACCTTGCAACTTAGAGATCTTGTGCTAAAGGAGAATCAAAAGAATGTTCCAAATCCAAACAACAAGGGAAAATTTGAACCCAATTGGTTGGGACCCTTCATCATCACAGTGAGCTATAATTCAGGGGAATATTAGCTATCAATGCTCGAAGGGGAGCCTCTGCAGGAGCCCATGAATAGTTCCCATCTCAAAAAAAATTATGCCTAAACTTGCAAGGTATAAATCTAAAAATACAAAAAATATAAAAATATAAAAATCCAAAAACAATCAAAAAAAGGATTGAAAACAATAAAGAAAAAAATCATCCTCTAGTGAAAACCACTTCAATGGCACTTTGGGAAAGTACCTTGGTGAAAACCTGGCAAATAGGCGCCTTGTGTAAATAAGCACTTTCCATCCACCAGGGTCTCCACGGCTTGTTCATCATCAACCATCCATCACATTCCATCACATTCCTCCATCATGCTTCCACATCTCCTTTCATCACCCATTTGCATCCGCATCATGGCTTGATCTTGTTTTTGCATCATGATCCCTCTAAGTACTACTCAGTCCATTTCCAAGGTCAATTTGTCCTGCCCGTATTGAAGTAGTCTAATGTATTATGTTGGGGGCATATTCTCATCGAATTGGATTCATGTATTTTCTTTAAGTCTTCCTCAAAATTAGAAAATATAAAAAAATTCAAAAAATCCAAAAAATACAAAAAATTCAAAAAATCCAAAAACATTCAAAAAATCCAAAAACATTCATAAAAATCAAAAAATCCAAAAAATATTCAAAACATATCAAAATTCAAAAATAGGTCAAAAATTTAATCAAAAAACTCAAAAAAGAGTCATCTTGTCAACTACAAGTCTCTGAGCTCTGAACATAGGCAAGGTTGATCTTTGATCATCCCCCAAGACACTTCAGTTAGTCCTTTAGGAGTCTAATCATAATAAATTGGCAATCCATTCAATAATCAAGTCTGTGTTAGTCAAACTACGTGGTCTTTGCATGTATAACGTAGGCAAGGCTAACCTATTGATTATCCCCCAAGGCCCCTAGGATAGGTCTTTAGGTTAGTCTCTTGGTCAAAATCTCAAAAAACACAAAAAACATTTGAAAACTAGAAAATCAAAACATTTGCAAAACATCTTGAAAATACAAAAAATAGCCTCAAAACATTTCAAAAACTTAAAAAACATTCAAAAAACTAAAAAATCCATCCATCCCATTTCACGATCACCCACAATAAACATCAACTCATAATAAATTAATCATCACCCTCGACCTTTGGTAAAACAATCATAAATAAGTCTAGTAGGTTAAAAGTGAAAACTCAAATGTCAAAGTCTCAAGACTAGGTCAATAAGTAAACAAGTTGGTCAACTCTTGGTATTAATATCTCATCATCTAGTTTGTCCCAAATCATTTGATAACATCATGTCCTAGGATGCATCCTTCCTACAATGGACATCAATATCAGGCATCACCATAGTTTAGTCTTGGCTAGCGGTATGAAGAACATTAGCTTGTTTGTTTACTTGGTCTTTATCTTGTTGATTTATCTTATTGTGTTCATTCCAATGCCCTCTTGATGATGTCCAAACAAAGGGATTTAGAGAGAAAGGAATGGGAAAACAATCATTATCTGTTTATCTACTATGCTTGTTGGATATTCTTGTAATATAACCTTGGTCATGTGTGCTTTGTTTGCCTTGTAGGGAGGGTGTTTTAGGTGTCTTGTTGACCACATAAGAAGGCTTACCCTTCTATGTTTTGGTCCAAGATGTTTGGAATATTTGAACTACATTTTTAATAAGGTTTTGTATTGGTAGGTGTGAATAGGAGTACTCCTATCTGGTTGTCAAGTCAAAGTCCATCATACTAGGTGCAATGCCATCCTAGTTCTTTATACCTTGATGCATCATGCCTATGTGTGTTATAAAACATAAGGTAAATAACCCTTTTAAAATCGCAATTCCTAATAAGAAAATCATCATTATCATCTCTAATAAGGTAGGCTTGTTGGATCTTATTTCTTCTTTCTTCTCTTCACACTAATAGGGTACCATGACAATTAATCAAAAACATCACTAATGCATCCATCCTACATCCATAAACCATCAGCATAATGCATATCATATCATATCATAATAGGAAACACTGTTCATCTCATATGCATTGCATAATATAGATTGGTTATTCTAAGCATCTCATAAACCATACATTTTCATCCATTACATAATCATAAAAACATTATCATATAAGCATTATCACATCATCTCACATGCATCATCATATCATCCATTTGCATCATCACATAGGCATCATCATGTCATCATAAAAGCATCATTGTATCATATCATGTGCATCATGATATAAACACCATATCATCATCGTATCATCCATTTACGTAATCATAAAAGCATCATGTCATCCATATACGCATCATCATATCATACATGAAAAAGATACTGAAAAAGAAAAGGAATATGTCATAACATCTCATACATCTCATGATCACAACATCATTCATCACATCACATATAGAGCATCAAATATACATCCATCCATCATGCATAAATAAAATAAACACATCTCATAACAAATCGATCATATTATACATATATATATATACATATATATATGTATATATATATCAATAATGTAACCATCATGGTACAAACTCAAGATCAAATGTGTACAAATTCCCATAGGGCTATGAAACATAGAGCCCGTGAATCTCAAAAAGAATAGTGTTGCTGATAAAAAATGTGAGCTAGCCTTAGTGGATGCTCCCCTCTCCTGCCTGCCTCCCAGGTTAGTCCTACCTCTGCCCTGTCTGCTGAGAGAAGTCCTGCAACCAAGCCACTAGAGGCAATTCCTATCTATAATGGAACCTGTAATACTCTGCCTCTTGCACTATGTCATGGTACACCCATGTTAGGATTGTCCTGCCATGTGTTGTGGCTACCATACTCTCCAGCTATTGGCATCTGCCCACCTCTTGTGCTAGCTGCAACTCGGTCACCTATCTCTGCTGCCTCTCATGATCACTCTATTTTAAGGGCCTCGACCTACTGTTTGGCATGATCCCTCTTGGTTGTCAATGTATGTACTTGGGCCTAAAGCTATTATATAAGAACATCCCTCTGATCTGGGCGAGCTAGTGGAGGTGGTGGAAATGGTTGATCTCTTTGTGGGGCCTGCTGGTCGCTCACAGGTGGTTGCTAATCCCTAGGGGTATCCCTCTATTGATGCTTACCCCCTGATCTGGCTACTATGGAGGTGGTCCACCACCTCCTCCTTTGTCTCCATCTTCAGCTCCTCATCCTCCTCATCCCCACCCCTACCCTGTTGTTCGGCCTCAGGGTCTCCACCATGGAAGAACTATCCCTAGCACTGTCAATCAAATTGGAGGCCTAAACCAATCATCATAAGCCTGTGTGGTACCAGGGTTTTCTTTCCCTAGATCATATGCCCAAGGTCTCACTACCAGCTTCCTGAAAGAGTCAATTGCATCCTTTATTGGGATTGTCTGACCCCATGTAGTCTCCTTGGTGGTCCGAGAAACTATGGCCACCTACTGGTCATCTAGCCTGTCCTGAACATCATCAAACTACTTGGCTACCCTATCTAGCAGGTAGCGCTCAATCATTATGTGCTCTCTACCCTGCACCAACCTATCCCACCTGGCATAAAACAACTTTTTTACATCATTGTACCATGCAAGCATCCCTGACCAGGGCCTCCAAGTAAATGTGGTCAACTCATCAATCACCCTTCACTAGTGAGGGATGCCAACCTATTCTATATGTGTGAACGTGAGACCACCCTTGTACCACCAAACTATTGGGTCGTCTGACTAGATTTCGACCACTGTAACTCATGGAAAGAGCATGACAATATGCTCCCATGCCCATATGTGAAGAAGTGTGACCCCGATGCCAATGGCTTTGGTGTCGCAATATGTGAACTTGTGAAAATCATGATAAACTAAGGCCAACATCACTAGTCCCCATGAAAAATAGCATCTCCTAAAGAGCATCTGCTCCCAAGATAGACCCCATACCGGACTGAAATACCTTCCTTGCCGATCTAGAGCTACAAGTCCTAAAATAATCGCCGCTACAATCAGTTGAAATGTCAACACTTGACCTCTGTAGCACTCAAACTCAATCTAACCCTTGGTGAAAACAATCTCATCTAGCCCCATGATCTCATAGCATGCATCTGTGTAGACGTCCATGTCATATATCACCCTCTCACCATGGATGGGCAATCATAGAATCAACTAGACATCCTCAAGTGTGAGGGTCACCTAGCCGGTGGGAAGATGAAACAATGACATCTCATTGTGCCATTGCTCGGCTAGCATGGTCATCATGCCCAAGTGTGTCCTAATAGTAGGCGCATACACAATGTACCATAAACCGATTGCTCCAAGGTGCTCTTGCAGTGACTCATGCAACTTGCTCAATTTTCTAAGCATCAAGGACTGGTGCTCGCATGAATTTACTGACTCTCTATCCTCCTACACCAATAAAGCCACAACATCAAGTTTCATAAAAAATATGGATCTTGTTTGAACTTTTCACAACTGAAACAACAAGGGCATTGCTATTTGCAAATGCATCACTATTTGGAAACTCCAAACTACGCTGTTGGAAACCCCAAGTTGCAAACTTCACTGCAGAATCACCGTTTGACTACGGACTTGTTTGACCTAAGAACCCTAATGACCTAACTGGATCATGGCGATGTTATTTGCATATGTGTTGCCATTTGGAGTTTGACCCCTGAATCCTAAACTGTGATGCAGTATCGCAAATCTAAATAGTGGCATGGTTTGAGGCCTAGCATCACCGATTCTACCCTTTCAGTGGCGCTAAACAAGACCACTGGACAATTTTGACTTTCTAATGAAAATAAATGCACACAAAAATAAAAAACACAAGTTGGGTTAGGGTCACATACCGATGGTCCTGCACCTGGAAGTCAATGGTAGAATCACACTCACTTGGAAATGTGTTAGGAAAGCACTCTTTTTTTCGTCTTGCATGAAGGTTAGAGCTCAAAAATAGGAAATTTCTAAAGGTTGAGTGTGCAAATGAATTGAAAGTGACCCCTCAAGCACTATTCTAGCATGAAAATTAGGGTTTTTTTGACCCTATTTAGCTGTCAAACTAGGGTTTTGTACCCTCGACCCCATTTTTGTCCAACCAAAGCTCATTTTAGGTCTTTTTTCTCATGTTTTGCCACATTTTTGGCATCTTGGAGCCTTTCTAGACCCGTCGGGTAACTAGTCCTCTTTTTTCGCGAGATCACCCAAAAATCCAATTTTTTGTCTGATCTCTCAAGGGGGCAGTATACCAGCATTATTCTTCCATTGGGGCAGCAGTGGGGCATCCAAAAAAAATTTAAAAAAAATTGAATTTTGATCTCCGCAAGTTTATTCTTTAAACCAACACAACAGGTACATTACTTCAAAGAGGGGGAAAATGTAGACATTTAAAATATACTGATTGATCTTGTGCACCTGATCTTGATTTACTAACACCAGTTCATCCTGAATCATCTCCTTTACTAACCATTTAATTAAATAAACTTTATTTGATTAAATTCATCATATTTCATCTTTTAATTAAATAATCAAACTTTATCTGATTAAATCATTATCTTCTATTAATTAAATAAAGTATTTTGTTTAACTAATCCTAATTTCCTCTTTTAATTAAATAAATCATCAATCTTTATTTGATTAAATCATCATATTCTCCTCTTTAATTAAATAAATCAATTTTTATTTAATTAAGTCATCAATCAATCCTAAAGACATCTCCTTTAAATTAAATAAATTAATATTTATTTGATTTAAGTCTAACACTATCCTCTTTAATTAAATAAATCAAACTTTATTTAATTTAGTCTAATATTCATTATTCCTCTCATTTTGATTTATTTAAAGCCTAAAATCTAAGTCAAAGTGTCAAATCAACTAATTATCATCTAAATTAAGCAAATTATGATTAGTCCTAACACTAATCCCTAAAATCCTCTAGATTTTGCATCTTGTGCATGTAAATCAATTTAATTGATTTATTGAATCTTCTATTTTCATTTAAAAAGGTATCAAGTTGGAATATTCTTCTATTGGAATCAAGGAACACTGAGAGGGGGGGGTGTATCAGTGTTCTACAAAATTTAACTTTATTAACCTGATCTGCAAACCAATTATAGCATTGAACCAAAAGAAAGATGCAAGAACACAAAGCAATCAACCACAACACCATAACACAAGGATTTTTTACGTGGAAAATTTGTTAGGGGAAAAACCACGGTGGAGGTCAATCCACAATATGAGTATACTCAAAATAAGTTTTTACAAAAGGGAATGCACATGCATTCAGGTGCACTTCCTAGAACTCATTGCTCAAATACAAAAGACTTACTACCCGAAGGAAGACACATTGTCTTATAGTCCTAGATAGAAAATCTAGAGTGGATGAACTATGAAATAGCATCTTCTAATGCCTAAGTATAGTTTCAGTTAAACAAATAGATCACATTCTTCACACTCTATTTGATTCTGCACTTGAAACTATGTCTACTTTAATTTGAATCTCAAATCTTTATTCTATGCAAGTGAAACTGCACACAATAAATCTATAACCCTTCTGACATTTGCATCATATTGCAACACACACCAAAATGATAGAATAATTGATTATATATCTACATCAAGAGATTACATCAATTACATGTGAGCTTCAACAAAATATAAAACCTATACAAATTGTCGGCTCAAAACATAAGTAATTATCAATGTGAATCAACCAATCTTATCCACAACATAGTGAGGACCCAAAACAACATCGTCAAACATAAAACACTTCAAATAATTATTCCTCAAATATCTGCAACATTCTACAATCACCAAGTCGGATTTTCTGCACTATTAGACTGAAAATCATCAAATTAGATCTTCTAACTTGCACACCAATCAATATGAGGCTCTATGATTCAAGGATAAGATAGTTAATACATCGAGATACCTTCCTTGAGATCCACAATACAAAATGATTACATGAAATTACATATGAATCGATGTACACAACTCTGTCGGATGCCCTATTCTAGCTTTGACCATTAACACTTATCTTCAATCTAACTTCCAGTACGAGCAGATACTGAAGTGAGAATAGGATTACTGACTAGTTTTTCCATCAATGACAACACCAGAAGACTTGTATAGTGTCTCTTTCGAACAATCTCCCCCTTTGGCATTGATGGAAACACTTAGTGAAAAATGACTAAGTGTCAAAATTAGTACCAAGATGAATACATTGCCAGATTCAAAACTTCAAAACAAAACTCCCCCTATGATGAATAAGGAATTTTCACTATCCCATACTCCCCCTTTGACATCAATGAAAAAGATAGGAATCCGCATACCAAAACTCATACAAAATTTCTATGAACAAACTGCATATGTACAAACATTCTTCTCTAACTTTCATGGACTGGAATATATCTATAAATTTGTTCTTCAACAAGCTCAAACTAGTGTCCCAACTCTTTTTGAGACTCTCCAAAATAGTCATGTGACCACATAACATGTAGGATTGCATCTCTATAGATTCAAGATTTGTCAGATCACTGACAGCCATAGCATCATGTGCTTCCTTTAATGCACTAAGCATTGTCTCCATTTTAGGAACAATTAGTTCTCTAAGCTCACATACCCTTTCAAAAATTCTGACTTCTTCATGCTTCAAAATTTTATTCTTGTCAAGAAGGGATATGACTTGACCTTCTTGCTTACTCACATAAATGGTTAGAGGATCAAAGTTTTGAGAAATATCTACTAACTATTTCTCATATTCCTTAATTTTCTTCTTAGTGACCTCAATGAATTTAGAAAAAGATAAGCATGACTTGTAGATACTTCCACCTTCAAATAATGCAACTTGAATGTTCTTTTCATAGGTAGCTAAAAAATATTTATCATTAAAAATCATACACTTCAGTCTACTGAACCTGTTTCCATCAAATTCTTTCTAAACCTCATCCTCAATTGACTTTTCAAGAGACTCAAAGTGAGTACTTATAGAGTTGATAAGTTTCTTTAGCTAACTAGATGGAGAATCGGATGAGTCCTTGACATATGTATGCATGATCTTCTCCAAAATACTGGATGCAAGACTTAGTAGCTCACTGTCCTCAATGTGAGATTTCAATATCTCTTCCCTTGCCTTGGCCTGAGAAAATGATGCTACCTTTAGCTCCTGAATAGGAGATAGAGTGGCCAAGTTGATAGGACCTTCAACCAATTCAGGGTCAAACTCCTCCTGTTGCTCTTCTAAAAAATCCTTTACTGCCTTTGCAGTGTCTCTTGCTTCCACAACAACTTTTACCTTAGCCTTCTTTTCTTCAATCACAAATTCTAGCTTGGGTTTAGGACTCTCTTCTACTTCAACCGACATAACTTTAGGAGCTTCAGTCTCCATGGGAATTTTAGTATCTTGCATATCCAGAGGATTCTAAGTGTCCTCTATTGTGTCTTCCTTCACTTCTTCAGTTACTGGACCATATAAAACATCTTCACCATCAGTTTCTTTAGAAACATTATATTTTTTCTTCAACATAATTTCCTTAAGAATTTTCTTAGTATCTTTTCAACTTCTTTAGTTTCTCCAATCATAAGCTTGTTCACCCTTGTTTGGCTCTTAAAATCCTTTTTAGCATCATTAAGGATATTCTTCATTTCTTCTATTGAGATTACTGGACATAGATCAACAAGTATGTGTTCTCTCACCTATTCTTCTTCAATTATTGCTTTCACTCTCCTCATTTCGAAGACTTCATATAACCCTTTAGGTAACTCAAACATTATTTGAAAATATTAAAATATTTTATTGTAGCTTCTTCAAGAATTTTCTGACCAGCACTATCAAAAGTGTCATACCACTCAGAAAGAGGTCTAAGATTACCATCCTTTATTAAATATTTTTCCACTTCCTCTACAAACATACCTGATTTATCAGTTTTCACCATTTTCTTTTCTTTCTCTTCACTGGAGGGATTGTCCTTAGAGACTTTTGATTACTTTTTGCCCTTATGCTTGATCTCTCTTACTTCTTCATTAGATTTAGTTTCTTCATCATCTGTAACAACAACATAGACTCTTGTGCTTTTATCCTTCTTCCTCTTTCCTTCTCTCCTAGATGTCTGTACTTGAGCTTTCACTGGGCTTGATTTATTTGTAGGACCAGATAAGGGTAAAGAGCTCCTTGTAGATCTAGATCTAGAAAAAGATGTTTCTAAATTAGTAGACTCGGTTCTAGTAGGCTATCCTTCTTTAGCTTCTTCTCCTTTCTTCCAACTTCCCTCACTACTTCAACTGATATGCTCATGCTTTTTGCAAAAGCTTCAACCTCCTTTCAAACTATTTGAACTATCATAGGATTCTTCAATTATACATGTACTTGCATATTCTTCTCTTCAAAGGTACCAAACCTTTATTCTATCGAATCTCAAGGTTTACCCGATAGGTGTTGAGCATATAAGTCCAAAATATGTTCTTCAACCTCATATACCATAGGCATTATCCAAACTATTCTAGGTTCTACTGCTTCCATCAAGCACAGATCAATGTCAACCATGAAGCAAATAGTGTCCTTATATTTTTCCACAATATACTTAGGAATCCTTTCCCTGGCTTGCATCTCACTTTGAAAGCTTTTGAAGGAACCCTAGATAGTAGTTTTCCTTGCTTTTCTATTACCAATTCTATATAAGATGTCTCTTATTTGAACAACTACCAATTTATCACCTTTCCATTGCACTTTTCCAACTCCCAGAACTTCATTCATGAAATAGAAGAATAGACATAATAGAAAAAATTTGTACTTGAATAATTTATTCTTGTCCTTGATATTTCCAAGATTTTCAATTAGCTGGCCCCAGAGTAACTCACATAGGTCATATTTTGCATTTTCTTTGACCATCTGATAAGCTGCATAGATTGCAGTACCAGATACAGAGTTATCCCCACTAGAGTGATAGATTTTGTATCCAATAACCATAGAGACAAATCTCACATCCAATTCAATGATGTCATTAATTTTCATGGCTTTTTTTTCAAACATTGAACCGGTTGCCTCGGTGACTGTTTGGTTCTTCACAGATTTCGATGTCGGTAACCCATCAAATGAATTCAGACTAGTAAAAATCCTTATAACTTCCTTTGTGATCTTGAAAGGTTGACTTAACCACATGAACTCAGCATGCACTCAACTTAGTATGTACCAAACCCATTCATTTTTGTCGAACATGGGAAACTTCACAATTTGAGTGAAATTCTTCTCCAAAGTCTTGAATTCATGCCTTACACAAAGAACATCTCCCACAATGTGATTTGTGTACAAATTTAACAACGGGGAACTTCCTAATTCCTCAACATTTTCATGAATATATGCCCTAATATCTTCAATATGCAACACACCATACGAAATGGAAGAAAATACACCTAATGGTTTTTTCTCAATGGATTTGAATGGGTTCCATTTGAATTTCGGACGAGGTCTATCCTTAATATCAACTACTAATAGAGCACCCATTTCCAAAAATTTCAAATTCATAAGTTTGCAGATAAATACCTTTCCCTGGATTAGGGTTTGATCACGGAATCACCTTCAAACTTGTATCTTGCCAAAGATCACTTGTAGAGCTCTTCACATTTCTTCTTCTCAAGATCCAATGAGACAAGTGAGGAATAAAAGTAACCTTTTATCATTCGCACACCTAACCTTTTGTTGCAATAAATGATTTTTCCCTAGGTCTTTTGGATACCCTATTTTCATAGACTGTGAAAGAAAATTCTTTCGTGGACCTTCAATTTTTCATAGATTTCCTCCACAAGAGTTCCCAAAACATCTGTAGATCATTAATGCTATCATTGCAATTTTCCACGTTCAGGTACCAACTACCAGCAGGGGGCTAAAATATTTTCTTGAGATCTCCCCCTAGGCTAGAGACCATAAACTAATTCCCAGAGGAATTTCTAGTACCAGATACTAGTGCTAACTCATTTCCTGCAACAGAAGCACTCTTCTTCACCCATGTCTTCTTCATTTGCTTCCTGATCTCATCCGCAATAACTTTTCCTTTTCCCTTATCATTCTTTTGCATATTTTTCCCTTTGTTTATTGGACCCTTCATGCTTCTACAAAATTTTGCAATGTGACCAGATTTGTTATAGTTATAGCACATAACATTTCTTTGTCCAGACCAATTATTCCATTGATTTTCTCTTGATCTGCACTGTTTAGCGATATGACCAAAACTATTGTAGGTATAACATCTGACATCTCTATTGAAAAATTTGTTCATCATATTTCTGCATTCAATTGACTTATGACCATACTTATTGCAATTGAAACACTGACCAGAGAATGATGGACCATGTTAGCTCTCAAAAATGCAGGTTGAATGCCTCAAGAGGTTGCCAATCTCTCAATATGCTTTAGGGTAACAGACAAGGTCAAGAGAACTCAACCTTCTACTCTTTAGGTGTTGCAAACCTGGGTGGGTGTACCTTTCTGAACAATTGCAGACTTGACTTGAGATTATCTTCTTGAAACAATTTGTTCACAATGGCAATGGGAGGTGAATAGATGAAATCCAAGTTGAAGACAGTGATAATACTCTAATCTAAAACCTAGAGTGAATGCTTGACTAATAGATGTAAAGAAAGCTGAATAAGTTCAAATAATGAAGTACAGAGACTAGTGCCTTGTTGGGTATGTGGAGTCAAATGAGATCAAGATGAGCAACACTTCTCTGAGAAAATTCAAGTTATCTGGCATAGATTATGCTTGCAACTGGTATAAACATGTAAGAATATGATTACTAAGCTCTACTTGAATAATCCAATTGAATCTCTCTGATTACTGTGATTAACTAAAAGGATTTAATCTTTACTTGAAAGAACCAATCAATCGATCACAAAAGTACAAGTGTGCATTGATAAATTGAATACAAACTTGTTATATCAATTTAAATAATTAGAAAGAATCCATCTTGGAGACAACTTAGCAATTCTTTTATTAAATTCAACAGATAACTGATACCATACATGTGTAGCAACATCAATTGAAATTCATAAATACCTCCATTTTAGAACATGCATCATAGCCTCTAATTTGATAAATTTACTGTTCTGTATCCATACAATTTCCTACTGTATTGAATAACTCATAACTGGTTTTTTTACAATTGCAAAATGCCTATTTATACACAAGCATTTGAAGAAAATATAATATTTAGATCTCATGTTGGCCCAGCACAAAATTCGGGCTCAAAGTATGTCAGCCTGCAACGGTCATCCAAGCAAACACATGTTAGCCTCAATGATTTGTATTCTGTTATTCACCAGTGAATAGTCGGCAAGACACAACAAATAGTCATGTCAAAGGAAATTCACTCGCTATCATCCCGTAGACCAAATTACGTTTCATCGGAAGCCCATATTGTTTTCCCAGTCGCCAAGACATAGGAAGATTCTCATCAAAAAGCAATTTTGTTTTAATCACAATCCTTGTGACCACACAACCTCAGAGAGACCTCTCATAGATTAAACCTTGTTTCACCAAAGATCCTCATTCATTTCGAGTCACTGACATTTTGTTTATTACACCGAAGTCGCGAAATTTGCCTATGTTCCTTCGTTGTAACACTGTGGTATCAGGGAGACCATATACCGAGATCATTATTTCAAGCCAAAAGACATTCATTATTCCCAAGTCACCAACACTCTCACCGAGACATAATCCTTAGACACCCTCGCCAAGACAACACATGTTCAGGGAGAAGTTACATAGATCGTTTTAAGTTTCACCGAGCAATACCCTTTGTAGTATTCAACTTCGCTAGGACCACAAGATTTTCTCACCAAAAAGAATGCACATCGGGCCATCGGCAAGACAAATAACGTCAGGGAGAGGTCCTAAAGAGTCCACCGAGTCATACTAAAAACCCCTTTATTCATCACTGAGTGTCGCTGAGACAAATCAATCTTCATGCCAGCAAAGATCCTCATGTATTCCATCGGCGAGACCAAAGGTCACTCATCGAGACCTTACGGCGATCGCCCCAACTCACACCAATATTGCATCTCTTCATGTTGTTGGTCGGTGAGACAATGTGAAGTCGCTATGACTTCCCACTGAAGACCCTAACATATGCTGATATGTCAATCCTTCAACCTCTGGTGGGCGAGACAATAAGATATTGCCAGGACCCAATGCTAGTAACCCTAAGCTCCGCCGATGAATCCTCATTCGCTCAAGTCGGTGAGACCCGACCCATTCAGGGAGACCTCACCCCGGTGAAAAACTTATGCCGATAACTGCCAGCAGATGAAATCTCCAATCTTCGTGACAATAAAAACATCTTGCCGATAGGCAACAGACATTTATCAACATAAAACATGTAATAGGTCGAGGAGACCCTTCTTTCCTCATGCTGATATGAACCCCGATGCAGATGTTGATCGCCGTGACAATGAGAAAGTCCTGCCAACCACTTGCAGCAAACAAATGTTAACAGACAAGCAACATGGGTCAGGGAGATCATCATGAACCTATGCCGATAGGGACTGCAATGTGGAAAATTCATGACATGATAGATTCAATGGGGGAATATGGAAAAATATGAGCATAATGACATGAATACAAGCCTATGTGCATATGATAAGGACACCAATAGAAACTCAGGGGTGTGAAAATATGTGAGAACCTTCAGAAATTTACAGCCCCAATAGTGGCTCCGTCTGGGGATGAATGAGAGTAAGATCATTGCAAGGATCCAGAATCTTTGGATGAGCAGACCAGACCAAACACAAAATGGGAAAAATGGAAATGGAAATGAAGCATGAAGGAATGAATGCAAAAATAATGCAAGATGGAAGTGAAATGGATGCAAAATGAAGGTGAACCACAACCCTAAACTACTGTGCATGGAAAAGAAATTTAGAGAGGATAAGCAAGAGTTGTCCATGCACTGGCAACCCTTAGTCCTCTTGTGTTGTTCAAGAGAAGAAAAGCTTCAAGAATTTCCCATGAACAGGCAATTCCTTATCTTCACTAGCCATGTTCTGTAGATAATATGAGTCTTCACCCTTCTTTCCAACAACAACAAAAGGTCCTAGCCCAAGAGCTTCAAATTTACCATGCTTACCTTTCTCCTGACACCTCGCATTCCACATTAACACCAAGTCATTTTCTACAAATTTTCTATTATTTGCCTTCTTATCAAATAAATACTTCATTTGTGCCTATAACTTCATGTTTTGACTTTGGGCCTCTCTCCTTACTTCATCAAGTTCAGTAAGTTGTTCCATTCTGTCTTCCATAGGCCCAGGGACATCTAGATCTTCCTAAAGAATGAATTTATAGACTGGCAAAAAATTCTGTAGAGGCATCCTGGTTTGTGCTCCATACACTAATTCAAATGGGGATTTTCCAATTGCCTTTTTTATAGTGATCCTATTAGCCCACACAACCAGTTTTAACTTTGAATCCCAAGCCTTCTTGTTTTGTCCCAGCATCCTTTTTATAATCATCAAAAGACTTTTATTGATAGACTTTGCTTGACCATTGGCTTGTGGATGATAAGGAGCTACATAAGAAATAGTAATGCCATACTTATCACAAAAGCTTTTGAATTCATCAGATCTGAAGCACATTCCATTGTCTATGATTATCCTCAATGGTGCACCAAATCTGGTGATAACATTATCCATCAGGAAATTAATCACTACCTTACTTGTAGCCTGCTTGGTTGGGACTATCTCCACCCACTTTGTAAAATAGTCAGTGGCAACAAGTATCCATCCATGTCCTCCACTTGACTTCTCTTGTATCTCTCCAATGAAATTAATTCCCCATTGATGAAAAGGGGCATCAACCTACAAATGTTGAAGTGGCAAAGCACCCTAATACATCGATTTTCCAGAAAACTTTTGGCAAGCCTCAAATTTTCTCACATGTGTAAGAGAATCATTAAAAACTGTTGGCCAATAATACCTAGCCCTGAGAATTTTGTGTGGAGTTGTCTTTGCTGAGTAATGACCTCCACACACTCCTTCATGTGCTTCTTTTAAAACGTGCTTGGCCTGTGATTCATCCAGACATAATAATAATATCCCATATCTATTTTTCCAAAACAAATCTCCATCAATGAAGACATAATTTGATGCTTGTAACTTTAAAGTTCTCTTTTGGTTGTCACTTAATTCATCTAGACACTTCATGTATTTAAGATAATGCATAACATCAGTATACCACGGAGTGTGTTCAATGCTTGTAATTGCAGCCCCTTCTTAAACATTACAGATCTGATTTTCCTCAATATTAGTTTCTACCATCAGCTTAGCCAAGCCTTGGCCTCTTACCAACTTAGTAATTTGTATTTCTATGTCAAATTCTTGAATCTTATTGATCCATCTGAACCTTTTCCGTATAATTTCATATTGTGTTAAAATGCCTTTGACAGCAGAAATAGGGACTTAAGCAATCACCTTTGCTCCAACAAGATACGGTCTAAATGCTTTTGTGGCATTTACAAGTTCAAATGCCTGCTTTTCCATTATGTCATATTTCAATTCAGACCCCTGTAATGATTTACTAAAGAAAGACACAGGCTGTTCATAATCATTTTCATTCTTCTGTAACATAATAGCAACAATAGTATGCATTGAGGCAAATGAAAAAATTTGAAAAGGCTTTGTAAAATTTGGAGATTTAAGAACAGGAGCCTCTTTGATAGCCTTCTTGATAGACATAAAAGAATCCAAAGCTTCAACAGTCCAATCCATTTTTTGTCTTTTCTTCAACATTTTAGATATGGGCTTGATGATCTCAGCAAAATTAGAAACAAATCTTCTGACAAAATTAATTTGACCAAAGAATGATTGTATTTCCTTGACAGTTTTAGGAATAGGAATTTTATCAATAGCTTCAACTCTCTCAGGATCTATTCTAATTCCTTCTTTTGAAACAATATGCCCCAAGAGCTTACCTTCTGTGACTGCAAAATGACACTTCTTTGGATTTAAACTAATACCATATTCAAGAGCTTTAATAAATACATTTTCAAGATGTTGCACATGATCTTCAGCCTTCTTCAAATAAGCAGTCAAGTCATCTTGGTATACCACCATGATAATATTAATCAAATCAGAAAATTCTACGTCCATGGCTCTTTGGAAAGTTGCTCCAGCATTGGTGAGACCAAATAGCATTCTTATGTATACATATGTTCCCCAAGGAGTTGTGAATATTGTTTTGTATTGCTCAGATTCCTTGACTTTAACCTGATTGTATCCAGAAAACCCATCCATCATAGACAATAACTCACACCTTGTCACCTTATGCAGTATAGCCTCCATATTGGGTAGAGGATAATTATCCTTGAGAGATGCCATATTTAAATTCCTGAAGTCCACACATAATTTGATGTCACCATTCTTCTTTCTCATAGGAACCAAATTTGAAACCCATGTTGAATGTCTGATTGGTTTAATAATTCCTCCATCCCTGAGCTTTGCCAATTCTTCCTGCATCTTAGGCTCCAGTGTTGGGTTTATAGGCCTTTGCTTTTGTCTAAAAGGCTTGGCGTCTGGCTTCAATGGTATATCATGCTGAAATAAATCCTCCCTGTATGCTTTCAGATCTTCATAAGACAAAGAAAAAACATGTTTATATTTTCTCAGCAACTCTATCAGCATTCTTCTAATTGTTGGGCTTATGTTCTTCCCAATGTACACCTTTCTTGGTGCAATTTCAGTCCCCAAATTAATTTCTTCAACATCTTCCATTTTGACTGGTGTTTGTTTCATGAGAGATCTATCACTTCCATCATACAACCTCTCCAATACCACCAGACTTTTGGGCAATTTATTTGTTTTGAGCTGCAATATTTCCTTTCCGAACACTGTTTGCTTCCCATCTACTTCTTCAACAAAAGCATTGAAGTCAATTTCCTGTGCTTCATATTGGTCTATACAGTGTAAATTTTTTGAAAGATCGGTATCATCATTAAAAAATTGCTAGCTGGAAATGTTATCAAGCACAACAGGCCTTGTCTTAAACTCTATGATACCCCAACCAGTGTGATATCATCTCTTTTCAGTGCTACATTTGCTAAAAAATCAGCCATTATGTTTTTTGACCTGTCAATCCACTCAATTGAAAATGCATCAAATAATTCAATTGTGTCCCATACAACATTCCTATATTGTTTTAATCTTTTGTGCTTTGCTGCATATTTTGATTTGATTTGTGAAACAACCAACTCAGAATCGCCCAAAACAACAAGCAACTTGATTTTATGTTTCACAGCCATGTTCAAGCTTGTCAATAAAGCTTCATATTATGCCACATTGTTTGTACATTCAAATGCTAACAGAAAATAATATTTAAAAGTAATACCTCCAAGCGAAACAAATACAATCCCAGATCCATTACCCTCTTGACTACAGGCTCCATCAAAATACATCTTCCATACGCCATTACAATTTTGTGCACCATTTTTTTCAATTGGATCACTATTAATTAATTTTGGTTGAGCTGGTTCTATTTTAAAATTCCCCAGATCAACATCACAAAAATAATTAATTTGATCTTGAGGCACATAATCAACAAGCTGACTCATTCTTGCCCCCCTGTGTAACTTCACTTCCTAGCCATTCACTGGTATTGTAGCATAAGATAAATCAAATTGAACATTTCCACCTACAGCTGCATTCCACTGCCTTGACAAAAGCATCCCAAATTGAGGAAGAGTATCAATAACTGTTATATCAATATTATATGTTGCCTGCGGATATGTAGCCAATTTTACTTCAACATCTTTTATAATACCAACCACAAGAACATGCCGATTATCCATAGCATAGCACTTGCCTCTAGTGATATCAACCCACATGCCAAGTTGTTTCATGACTCCTACAGGAATGATGTTTATAGCAGCACCAGAATCTATCATGCAGTTCCTTAACAATTTGTTATTAATAAGCAATGTAGTAAAAAAGGGATCACCTTGAGGAGTTGATAATATATTATTCAAGTAGACTTTAGAATTATTTATTTTCTCATGCCTATTGACTGCTTTAATAGTTATTTTATTTTTAGTATTCACATGTTCTCCATTTGTTATCAATTGAACAGCGGTATCCCTATCTTCTTTAATTTTCATCATCTCAAGTAGTGGAACAAACATTTTTACCTGGGACAATGCCTGAGTGAAATCAAAAGAGGAGCTCTCCACCTTGACAGTCTTTTTTAATTCTGGCATTTCTCTTTTGTTTTCTTCATTTTCTTTTTTACTGGACTAGTCAAGCATTTGTATTTCTTTATTTAATTCCTTCACTTCCTCTTTTTGGCCTGGTTTTTGTTCAATTTTATCATGTTATTTGTTTCTTGGCTTTTTTGCAATTTCCTATGTTGTCTTTTGATCTTTTATAAAAATTCCCCTAGGAACTCCATTTGGCTCATTTACTTTTTTGTTTCTCAACCAGTATTTACTTCGTGCTTCCTCAACTGTAGCAACAGTGATTTTTTCTATTTCATCTTCAGTAAGTCTCCTCACATTGCATTGAGCAGGCACCTCAGCAGGATGTGGCTTTGTGTAATCTTCATCAGAATCATAAAAAATCTGTTGTTCAGCCATATGGACATTATACTTCTGATTGAAAACATCATATTCATAGCCTTCATCCTCAGAAGATGAGTTTCTTTCCTCAGCACGGTGAAAAACATTTGAAGTCAAATACACCGTGTGATCCTCTCCACTCTTTTCCATCATCATTCCCTCCTCTTGCATCCTTTGAGCCATGACACAATAGTCTGGAGAATGTGGCTAATTGCAAACTTCACAAAAGTATTTATTACTCACCATGTAAGTTCCCTTCTTGCTCAATGAATCGGGGGTCTCTCTGTTTCTTGGCCTAGCTGCTATAGGTTTCTCATCTTTCCAATCCTCATTGTAAGGCATATCATGCAGCCTTGGCCTTTCACTTCTATCCTCATTCATGTACGTATTCTCTTGTCTGTACTGATAATTATTGCTTTGCCGAGGAGGCCTCAGGTTATCTCTCTTATTAATTATACCAGCAACCTTCCTGTTGTTTTCAATTGTCAATGCAATTCTCTGTGCTTTAGCCAAATCTCTTGGAAATTTATTTCTCAGCTCGTACCCTATTTTAGGATCAAAATCATTTAAATACACACTCAATGCAATAGAATCTGGCAGTCTTGATCCAGGTGGTACTTTAGTCTGCAATTTATTGAATCTTCGGTTGAAATCATAAATTGAATCATTTTGATTTTTCTGAATTCTCATTAATTCATGAAGAGTTGCATCTGGAGCATTTTGATTCCCATATTGCTCTAAAAATTTTCCTTGAAATACCTGGAGAGAATTGATTGAGAAGGCTAGCAGGCTATTGAACCAATCCCTGGCATCTTCAAGAAGTGACATCATGAACAACTTCATGTGTAAATCTTCATATGGCACATCTATATCTTGAATGAAAATATTAAAACTCCTTAAATGCTCTTCAGCTATGATTGCATTACTTCCTGTGAATTTAGGCACCATGTTCCTCCAACCGCCATCTATAGGGTAAGGATATAACTGAAAACCAGCTAAATCAAACTATATGATCATGGTTGTATGCTGGTGAGGGGGAGGAACAGGTGGATACTAATGCCGATGCATGAGATTATTAAACTGTACATTATGATGTGGAATGTAATGCTGACCTGGAGGTGGATGCATACCTATATGCTATGTGGGAATATAGGGTGGATAGTTTGGCTTCTTGTAATGATTCCCACTCTTATTGTAAGGAACATTCTATTGATTGGAGGGTCCTGCACCATGATCACCCTGCTTGTGAGGTGGAACATACTTTGAGCCACCAGTCGTCTGATCAGTAATTTGGGCTTTCTATAATTTAGCCTCCAACTCCTTTATCTTCCTCTCTTGTTGTTCCAATTGTTCCTTTACTTCATCAGAAATCGAGGCCTTATGGTTTCCTTTAGAAATTTCATGGTTACCCTCCATCTGTTGATCATATTCATGTTGAATTCTGATTCGTTTAACTTCCAATTCAACTCTAAACTCAGCTTGTTTCTGAGGATCGAGAAAAGAAAAGGGATTTCTTTGGTCTTTTGGAGTACAAGGCTCTACACTTGAATTATTTCTCCATGTATCACAGTGATCATATGGTTCATAATGTGCTTTTGATGCTTTATCTTTACCTATCAGATACATGTCCTCACATGTCCTTTTTCCTTTGTCAACATTGTCATCTTTGTGAGTCTGTTTACTGTTGTCAGTAGGAGCTCCATTATGACCTCCCCTGTGTTGAGATCTTCTTCCATTCATTATGAACAACTGCAAAATTTTGTGTCAGAGTCACCACTCACTTTCCTGAAAGTGAGAAAATGCTTGATACTTCTAGTTCCTAGTGGAGTCTGTGCAATAATCCTGAATCTATAATTAAGGCTTTGATTTTGATTGTTCTCCAGTAGAGTCACCAATTTGTTAGCTCTCAAAAATGCAAGTTGAATGCTTCAAGAGGTAGCCAATCTCTTAATACACTTTAGGGTAACAGACAAGGTCAAGAGAACTCAACCTTCTACTCTTTAGGTGTTGCAAACCTGGGTAGGTGTACCTTTCTGAACAATTGCAGACTTGACTTGAGATTATCTTTTGGAAATAATTTGTTCACAATGGCAATGGGAGGTGAATAGATGAAATCCAACTTGAAGACAGTGATAATACTCTAATCTAAAACCTAGAGTGAATGCTTGACTAATAGATGTAAAGAAAGCTGAATAAGTTCAAATAATGAAGTGCAAAGACTAGTGCCTTGTTGGGTATGCAGAGTCAAATGAGATCAAGATGAGCAACACTTACCTGAGAAAATTCAAGTTATCTGGCATAGATTATGCTTACAACTGGTATAAACATGTAAGAATATGATTACTAAGCTCTACTTGAATAATCCAATTGAATCTCTCTGATTATTGTGATTAACTAAAAGGTTTTAATCTTTACTTGAAAGAACGAATCAATCGATCACAAAAGTACAAGTGTGCACTGATAAATTGAATACAAACTTGTTATATCAATTTAAATAATTAGAAAGAATCCATCTTGGAGACAACTTAGCAATTCTTTTATTAAATTCAATAGATAACTGATACCAGACATGTGCAGAAACATCAATTGACATTCATAAATACCTCCATTTTAGAACATGCATCATAGCCTCTAATTTGATAAATTTACTGTTCTGCATCCATACAATTTTCCTACTGTATTGTATAACTCATAATTGGTTTTTTTTACAATTGCAAAATGCCTATTTATACACAAGCATTTGAAGAAAATATCATATTTAGATCTCATGTTGGCCCAGCACAAAATTAGGGCTCAAAATATGTCAGCCTACAACAGTCATCCATGCAAACTCATGTCATCCTCAATGATTTGTATTCTGTTATTCACTAGTGAACAGTCGACGAGACACAACAAATAGTCATGCCGAAGGAAATTCACTCGCTATCATCCCATAGACCAAATTACGTTTCATCAGAAGCTGACATTGTTTTCCTAGTCGCCAAGACATAGGAAGATTCTCATCGAAAAGCACTTTTTTTTAATCACAATTGCTGTGACCACACAACCTCAGAGAGACCTCTCATAGATTAGACCTTGTTTCACTGAAGATCCTCTTTCATTTCAAGTCACTGTGACATTTTGTTTGTTACACCGAAGTCGCGGAATTTGCCTATGTTCCTTCATTGTAACACTGTGGTATCAGGGAGACCATATATCGAGATCATTATGTCAAGCCGAAAGACATCATTATTCCCAAGTCGCCAACACTCTCACGAAGACATAATCCTTAGACACCCTCGCTAAGACAACACATGTTTGGGGAGAAGTTACATAGATCATTTTAAGTTTCAGCGAGCAATACCCTTTATAGTATTCAACTTCGCTAGGACCACAAGATTTTCTCACTAAAAAGAATGCACATCGGGCCATCGGCAAGAAAGATAATGTCGAGGAGAGGTCCCAAAGATTCCATTGAGTCATACCAAAAACCCCTTTATTCATCACTGAGTGTTGCTGAGAAAAATCAATCTTCATGTCGACAAAGATCCTCATGTATTCCATCGGCGAGACTGAAGGTCACTCGCTGAGACCTTACGGTGATCGCCCCAACTCACACCAATATCGCATCTCTTCATGTTGTCGGTTTATGAGACAATGTGAAGTCGCTATGACTTCCCCCCGAAGACCCTAACATATGCCGATATGTCAATCCTTCAACCTCTAGTGGGCGAGACAATAAGATATCACCAGGACCCAATGCCGATAAACCTAAGCTCTGCCAATGAATCCTCATTTGCTCAAGTCGGTGAGACCTGACCCATTCAGGGAGACCTCACCCCAGTGAAAAAATTATGCTGATAACTACCAGCAGATGAAATCTCCAATTGTCGTGACAATAAAAACATCTTGCTGATAGGCAATAGACATTTATCAACATAAAATGTGCAATGAATCGGGGAGACCCTGCTTTCCTCATGCCGATATGAACCCCGATGCAAATTCCAATCGCTATGACAATGAGAAAGTCCTACCGACCACCTGCAGCAAACAAATGTTAATAGACAAGCAACATGGGTCGGGGAGATCATCATGAATCTATGCCGATAGGGACTGCAATGTGGAAAATACATGACACGATAGATTCAATGGGGGAATATGGAAAAATATGAGCATAATGAAATGAATACAAACCTATGTGCATATGATAAGGACACCAATAGAAACTCAAGGGCGTGAAAATATGTGAGAACCTTCATAAATTTACAGTCCCAACAGACCACTTGGATTCATTTTGCTTCTACATTGTACAACCATATGACCAAATTTATTGCAAACAAAATAGTATACATTGAACTTTTGAGCATTGGTTTGTCTTACCGGATACCTTCTGGCATTGCTTGTCTGATTTCCTTTCCTAAATTTCCTTTGAAAAGATCTGAATCTTTCTCCCTTCTCATATCCAAGACCTCGCTTGTCAACTTCAATCCTCTAACTTTTAATTAGTTCATCAAGCTTGGCTGAGCTAATCTTGAACTTCTCCTTGTATTCATTTGTAGTAGCAAGTTCATCTCTAAGATTAACAATATATCTTTCAATCTCTTCTTCATTGCTTCTAGATTGTTCCAATTCAAGCTCCAACTGATTAAATCCATCATTAATTTTGCTACATTCTTTAGATTTTTATTTCAAGGATTGAGCAAGTTTCACTTCATTCTTCTTTTTTTCTTCACTATCCTTGGTCATCCTCATCACAATAGCTTTCATTTCATGCTTTAGGAAAAAATTATCTTTGGTAAGCTTTTCACATTCATCTATCTTTTCCTTCAAGGCTTGAATAAGGTGTTCATCTTCCATGCTTTTACTCTCTTTCTACTTGATTTGATCACATAGTTCCTTTCTCTTCTCCCTGGACTTATTGATTTGATCTTTCAATGATTGAATGAATTTATCAGCATTCAAGAGGTTTGCTTGCAATTCCTGGACTTCAAAATTGGACTGATCAAGATCATCTAGTGCCACCAAAAGTTGTTGAAAACTACACGAATCCATTGAATCACTTTCCCAGAACTTCCCCAAGCTTTTAAACTTCTTATGAGGAACTAGGCTTTGATACCAATTGTTGGAATCAAGGAACACTGAGAGGGGGGGTGAATTAGTGTTATGCAAAATTTAACTTTATTAACCTAATCTGCAAACCACTTATAGCATTAAACCAAAATAAAGATGCAAGAACACAAAGAAATCAACCACAACACCATAACACAAGGATTTTTTATGTGGAAACCCTATTAGGGGAAAAAACATGGTGGAGGTCAACCCATAATATGAGTATACTCAAAATAAGTGTTTACAAAAGGGAATGCACATGCATTCAGGCACACTTCTCAAATACAAGTCTTACTGCCCAAAGGAAGACACACTGTCTTACAATCACAAAGAGAAATTTGGAGAGGATGAACTATGAAATAGCATATGCTAATGCCTAAGCATAGTTGATCTATTTAGGATCTAAGGAAATTGCTTACAAAATGCTTAACGTAAACGATAACTTAAAACAATGCTTAAATGAGAAAATTAACATAATATGATTGCCAAGATAATGAACTAAAAAGAAAGAGAGAAAAAATAAGAGGATAACAAACACAATTGATAACGGAGTTCATCCGTAAGGACTACGTCTCTGTGCCCCTCTCCAATGGAGTGACCGATCCGATTATACTCCAAAAACAGTTACAATTGCTTCAAGACTATCTCCCTTAAGCACAACAACATGACGTTCCTCTGATGTGTGGAAATGTCTTCATAATTTCCTAAGCATTCTCCCGTTCTCACCACCTCGAATTGGGAAATCAAATCCATACCCCTCTTTTTATACATGAAATATGCCTAATCAGGCCTAACCATCAAAATAAATGCTTAACCCCCTCTAACAACTTGGATGCAACTCCTTTTATTATTGAGGACCTCTTTTGTTTCAATGGTTAGGGTGGTTTTGTTTGTTTTTGGCTTTATTGGCCTTTTTGTATTACATTCGGCCTCCAAGTCTTCAACAAAACAAATAGTGACCTATACATAGTTAACAATGTATTCGTGGTCTAATAGTGACACATAATTTTGCTAATTGAGTGGTCGGTGGTTCCAACCCCGCTGGCCATGTTTTACCACTAGCCACCAAAAAATATAAACAAAACCAACCCTTAACCCCCTTTCTATTGAAGTCTTGTGTCGGGCACAACAGCTAACCGTTCGGCTCTTTCCGTAGAGATCACAGGTTCAAGCCCATTATAGGAATTTTGTTTCAACAACATAACCCGCCGCCTTGCTGGTATGACGACACGTGTCAAGTTGTTATTCATCCAGAATGCCGACGTCTACTAACTTCGCTGCTGATGCATCTGCTGACTTCGCACCCGTACTCTGACTAGACCGCTGACAAAGCCGATGATGTGCAACACGGATGCCACATGTCACGCTGTGATTGGTTTGTACAAGATGATTCAACTGCCACGTGTCATGCCAGGATCCATCTATCTCATCATCTGTATGGTACAGATTGACACATCAGCCTACTAACGTCATCAGTTGTACCCTCAAGTCAACTGAACTTTGACTGCCAATATCTCGAGCATACGATGTCGAATTTTGATGAAACGAGTGTTTCCAGAATCATCTCAACAAGCCCTTCGATTTGATGCCACTTCCATCGATTTCTGAGATGATCATTTTTTTCACCTTCTGGACAACCCCTGATGGCAGTTTGACTAAAAGTTTGACTAGCCATAACTTGAACAAACAGACTCCTTTTTGCTCTGTTCAAGTTGCGTTGGAATCAGGACGTCGAACTCTTTTTGATGGTGCTTAATTTTGAAGTATTGGAGACACTTCAAATTTCATTGAAAAATGTCCCTCGGATTAGGCCTCCCCACTGGAGAGCTTTTGGACCTCCAAAAGCTTGATTACTTGGAAAGTAAGTGAGGGTAAAGTTCCCTCACTTTACTAATCTCCATCCATTTTTCCTTGCTTGGATGCATCCCCTTAAGTCCCACTCTGAGGTACTCAATTGCTCCTCTTCGTGAAGTTCTGACATTTTTGTTGAGAATGACATCTTCTGGAAACTCTGACATGTACTCTGGTGAAAGTTCATCAACTAATGGAACTTGAATTTCTGTGACTTCATCTAGGATCATTGGAAGCTCATACAGTTTCAAATTCTCAACATTGACAACTGAGTAAATATGCATGTATGGAGGAAGATTGAGGCAGAAGGCATTAGTACCAATCTTCTCAAGGATCTCAAAAGGACCATACCTGATTGGCTTAAGATTTCTACCTTCACCTTGCATCCTTTCCTTGCTAATGTGTAACCAAACTTGTTCTCCAACCTAAAAATGATGATCAGTATGATGCTTGTCATGGCGAACGTTGTATTTTGCTTTGCTCTGTTCCAACTGTGCTTCCACTGCCTGGTGAATTGCTTGGACTTTTTGGATGAACTTCAAAGCCTTCTCTGCATCATGGCATCCATCTTCAACATCATCTTTCCCAAAAGTGAAATCCATCGGTGTCTTGGGCACATAACCAAAGCATGTCTCAAAATGAGACCTCTTAGTAGAAGAGTGTGCTGCATGGTTGTAGGCATGTTGCACATAATGAAGATTCTCATCCCACAACTTAGGATGCTTGCTGCAGTACCCTCTGAGTACATGCACAACTATCTTGTTTACAACCTCTATCTGCCCGTCAGTCTGTGGATGGAAGGCTATACTCTTCTTCATTCTGGTGTCCATGAGTCCCCACAAAGTTGACCAAAATCCCCCCAAGAATCGAGAATCTCGATCTGATACAATAGAATTAGGTAACCCAAAATGAACCCATACAAATTGAAAGTACATCTGACCTATCAGTTCAACAGTGACCTGTTTCTTACAAGGCATCAAAATACACATTTTGCTAAACCAATCAACTACTACATACAAATAATCATGTCCCTTCCTAGACATAGGTAACCCCCCAACAAAGTCCATTGACACACTTTCCCATGGACGAGAAGGTACAGGTAGAGGTGTGTACAAACCCAACTTCCTATTACTAGACTTACTAGTTCCACACATAACACAACCTCTAATTTACTTAGTTACAGTTTCTTGCATATGAGGCCAACAACAATATTTTTGTACCTGAGTCAATGTTTTGTTTACCCCAAAGTGTCCTGCAATCAATGAGGTATGTGCTTCTCTAATAACCTATGCTTGTTCATCCCTTGGAACACATAATTTTCCCAAGTGATATAACAATTTATCGTGCACATAACAATCTTTCTCTTCTACATGTTTACCTTTCATTAAAGCTGCATAGATATCCTTAAAGTTCTCACCATTAGCATATTGTTCCTAAAAACTTTCATGAACCATAGAACTATTATGAAGGATTATCGAAGCATTCATCATAGGAGGCCTAGAGAGAATGTCTGCTACTTTGTTATGGGTACCTTTCTTATACTTAATAACCAAATGAAACTGTTGCAAAAAACCCATCCACTGAAAGTGCCTACTTTGTTGCAGTTTAGATTGTGAGTGCAAATCTTGAAGTGGCTGGTGATCAATGGATTACAATTTCTTTCCCCATTATGTAATGTTTCCATTTTTTAACACTCTGAACTAAAGCATAAAGTTCTTTATCATAAGTGGGATAGTTACTTACTACTCCTAAAAAAGTTTCAGAGTGGTAGCAAATTGGTTTACCTCCTTGCATGAGTACTGCTCCCATGGAAAATCCACTCGCATCTGTCTCGATCTCAAATGGTTGATGTAGATCTGGTAAGGCCAGAATTGGTGCAATGCTCAAATTTCCCTTCAAAGTGTCAAAAGCCTTCTACTGTGAACCTCCCCACTGAAAAGTTGCTCTTGTACTAGTTAATGCATGCGATGGTGATGCTATATAAGAAAAATTTGCAATAAACTTTCTCCAGTACTAAACTGCACCTAGGAAACTTCTGACCTATGTGACTATACTTGGCTTAGGCTAGTTTACAATAGCTTCGACCTTCGCAGGGTCTACTTTCAATTGACTATCCCCTATGACATAGCCTAAGTACACTAAGGATGTCTTAGAAAATTCACATTTAGACATCTTTACATAGAGTTTTTCTTTTCTCAATACATCATAGACTCTCTTTACATGACTTACATGATCTTCCCAAGTTTGATTGAATACAAGGATATCATCTAGATAGACTATCACAAAATCATCAATAAAAGGATGAAAGACATCATTCATGACTCTCATAAAGGTAGCTGGTGCATTACAAAGCCCAAAAGGCATAACCAACTACTCAAACAGTCCCTATTTTGTCTTAAATGCAGTCTTCCAAATATCATCTTCTGCAATTCTTATCTGCTGATAACCACTTCGCAAATCTAACTTAGTGAAATAAACTACATGTTTTAACTAATCAAGTAAATCATCAATTTTGGGAAGAGGATACATGTTCTTTACCGTTATCTTGTTCAAGGCGTGGTAGTCAATGCACATCCTCCAAGTTCCATCTTTCTTTGGAACCAACACAATTGGAGAACCACAAGGAGATGTAGGATGAATAACTCCTTTTTCCACCAACTCTTGAACCTTCTTTTTAATTTCCTCATTTTGCATAACAGATAAATGGTACATGCCGATATTAGGAAGTGGCACATCCTGTTGTAACTGATTTCATGTTGTATCTCTCTCTTGGGTGGTAACCCCTTCGGTTCCTGAAACAAGTCATCATAAGTGGAAATAATCTTGACCATTTCAGTTTTATGTTTTGGGTCACACCCCTTGAATGCCTCAGATTTATCATCTTCTTTGGCTTTTACAAGCATTAATACAAAGTTTTTACTTGAGTTGACCAACCTCTTCATTTGACTAGCATTAACTAGTGTAAGATTAGTCTTCACCTTATGTGCCCGTACAATGTATTCTACCCCATCTTTAAAAAGATGATACTTATTCTCCCCCCTATAAAAGATTGCTTTTCTATCATAAAGATAAGGACTTCCCAACACAAGCCCACAAATATCCAAAGGAACTACATCTACTTCTACCTCATCAACAAAGTTTGCAGTGATAGCAAATCTCAATTTACACTTGTTTAGTTACTTGCAATTGTGCATCATTGCAAACCCATCCAAGTGGATATGGCTTTGGATGAGGTGTTGTAGCCAAATTTAATTTCTTTACCACTTCCTCAGATATTAAGTTGACTTGGGAACCCGTATCAAACAATGTATCAACCTTAGTGTGTTTTGTTACAACACGAATGTGAAACAATTCATTTCTTTGCTTATCAACCTTAGGAGAAGATTCTTTACTTGTACTTGCACTGGCATTAGAAAAACTTGCATCAGATGAGAGAGATATACCTTTCCCTTTACCTTGGATTCTGGCAGCAACAATCTTTGTCTCATCTCCGGAGTCAGAACCAAGATCTTGTTGAATCACTGCAGTAGTCTTTTGCTTGCCTTTATTACCTCCATATCTTTTCGGCCTCAACTTAGGATGAAGCTTCCAACATCTTTGAATCATCATGCCCCTCTTTCTTGCAATGGGAGCACATGGGTTTCTCACCCTCTTTCTTAGTTGCAGCTGTCTTCTTCCCTTTGCCTTTATCTTTGTCTTTGTTCTTTCCCTTAGAATTACCCTCGAACTTAGATGGCTTCTTGGAAAAGTTATCACTAAAAGTGTTCTTACCCCTTGACTCTAAATGAGTAGCTTGAACAGACACCTCATCTAGATTGTTGGGACTCAACATCAAAATAGTGTGCCTAAGGTAAGAATGCAAACCACCTATGTACTTAAGTAATGTGTCTTGAGTATACAAGGGAACATTTAAAGCAATAGCCCGTTTTCTAAACTCATGAGTATAATCCTGGATAGACTGCCCCTTACCTTGCCTAAAGGTTTGCCAATTCATGGTTAACTATTGCATGTAACCTAAAGGATAGAATTGTTTCCTAAGGGCAGCAACAAACTCCATCCAAGACATATTAACATGACCATGGCGAGCAATTTCTTCCTGAGTCTTACTCTCCCACCAGGTGAGAGTTGTACCTCCCAACCGGAGAGTGGCTAATTGGATCCTAGAAGCATCTTCTACTAGGCCTTGAATCCTACAGTACACTTCTACTTGCTGGACCCAATCATCTAACTTCTCAGCATTTAACTCCCCACAGTATTTAGGTAACTCAAATTTTACATCTAGCTTAATAACAGGCTTAGACTTGCTCTTAAATGGATTTACATTAGAAGAAGGAGAAGGAGAAGGAGGAGAAGGGGGAGAAGAAGAAGAGGGAGAAGATGGAGGAGAAGGAGTTTCTGGAGTTTTCTCCCCTATTTTTTTTTTATCTTCCTGCTTCTTATGCTTTGAAGAACCTCCCTTTTCACGCTTCTTCTTTTCTACATAAAGTTCTTCCACCATCGCCTTCATATCTAGAAATGCCTTCTGGAAATCCTTCGGATCGAGCTCTGAACTTTTTCCACCTTCTTTTCCTTCCATCTGTGATGGTGGATTAGCTCTTCATCTTCCGATCTCAAGATTCTATTCTTCAAGCTCTCCTTCACCTCGTTGAATCCTGGATCTCGTTAGCATTCAATTTCTACAATACTAGCCACACACAAAGCTCTGATACCAACTTGATCTATTTAGGATCTAAGGAAATTTCTTACAAAATGCTTAACGTAAACGATAACTTAAAACAATGCTTAAATGAGCAAATTAACATAATATGATTGCCAAGATAATGAACTGAAAAGAAAGAGAGAAAAAATAAGAGAACAAACACAATTGATAACGGAGTTCATCCGTAAGGACTATGTCTCCGTGCCCCTCCCCAATGGAGTGACTGATCCGATTATACTCCAAAAATAGTTACAATTGCTTCAAGACTATCTCCCTTAAGCACAACAGCATGACGTTCCTTTGATGTGCAGAAATGTCTTCAGAATCTCCTAAGCATTCTCCCATTCTCACCACCTGGACTTGGGAAATCAAATCCATACCCCTCGTTTTATACATGAAATATGCCTAATTAGGCCTAACCATCAAAATAAATGCTTAACCCTCTCTAACAACTCGAATGCAACTCCTTTTGTTATTGAGGACCTCTTTTGTTTTAGTGGTTAGGGTGGTTTTGTTTGTTTTTGGCTTTATTGGCCTTTTTGTATTACATTCGGCCTCCAAGTCTTCAACAAAACAAACAGTGGCCTATACATAGTTAACAATGTATTCATGGTCTAACGATGAAACATAATTTTTCTAATTGAGTGGTCAATGGTTCCAACCCCACTAGCCACGTTTTACCACTAGCCACAGAAAAATACAAACAACAAAACGAACCCTTAACCCCCTTTCTATTGAAGGCTTGTGTCGGGTGCAATGGCTAACCGTTCGGCTCTTTCCGCGGAGATCACGAGTTCAAGCCCGTTATAGGAATTTTGTTTCAACAACATAACCCGCTGCCTCACTGGTACGACGACACGTGTCTAGTTGTTATTCATCTAGAATGCCAACGTCTACTAACTTTGTTGCCGACGCGTCTGCTGACTTCGCACCCGTACTCTGACTAGACCGCTGAAAAAGCCGATGATGTGCAGTACGGATGCCACATGTCACACTGTGATTGGTCCATATAAGATGATTCAACTGCCATGTGTCATGTCGGGATCCATCTATCTCATCATCCATACAGTACGGATTGACACGTCAGCCATCTGACATCATCAGCTGTACCCTCAAGTCAACTAAACTTTGACTACCAATATCTCGAGCATACAATGTCGGATTTTGACAAAATGAGTGTTGCCGAAATCATCTCGATGAGCCCTTCGATTTGACACCACTTCCATTAATTTTTGAGATGATCATTTTTTTCACCTTCTAGACAACCCCTGATGGCAATTTGACTAAAAGTTTGACTAGTCGTAACTTGAACAAATGGACTCCTTTTTGCTCCATTCAAGTTGCGTTGGAATCAGGACGTCAAACTCTTTTTGATGGTGCTTAATTCTAAAGTATTAGAGACACTTCAAATTTCACTAAAAAATATCCCCTGGATCAATAGTTCTAGTTAAGCACATAGATCACATTCTTCACACACTCTGTCTAATTCTACACTTGAAACTCTTCTACTTTAATTCAAATCTCAAATCTTTATTCTGCGCAAGTGAAACTGCACACAATTGATCTATAACCCTTCTGATGTTTGCATCATATTGCAACACACACCAAAATGATATAAGTAATCGATTATATGTATCTCCATCAAGAGATTACATCAATTACATGTCATCTTCAACAAAATATAGAACATATACAAATTATTGGCCCAAAACATAAGTAATTATCAATGTGAATCAGCCAATGTCGGCCACAACATAGTGAGGACGTAAAACAACATCCTCAAACACAAAAAACTTCAAACAATTATTCCTCGAATATCCACAACACTCTACAATCACCAAGTCAACATTTCTGCACTGTTAGACTAAAAATCATCAAATTGGATCTTCTAACTTGCACACCAATCAATATGAGGCTCTATGATTCAAGGATAAGATAGTTAATACATCGAGATACCTTCCTTGAGATCCACAACACAAAATGATAAAATGAAATTACATATGAATCGATGTACACAACTCTATTAGATTCCTTGTTCCAGCTTTGATCATTAACACTTATCTTCAATATGACTTCCAGTACAAGCAGATATTGAAGTGTATATAGGACTACTGACTAGCGTTGCCATCAATGTCTCTTGCCAACATCTTCAAATTTGAAAATTCCCTCCCAAAGGACTTGTCCATCCAACAAGGCATTAAAGGCCTCTTACATGTCCTTTTTCTTGAGCCAAGTGGCATTAACTCTCCTTTCTTCTCCCTCCAACATGTCACTTCTCCAATTTAAAATATCTACCTAATAGCATTAATGTGCACATTCATCAAAATGTGTTCCACCTCTCTCCATTCACATGTTGACAAGTGGAATTGTGCTATTGGTTGATATTTTATCCCACATTCATCCCTTTTGCTCGTTCTTCCATCATTCTCTTCTATAAATAGAAGGATCTTTTACTAATTTTGGATCCATAATTTTAGGCATTTGATCCACAACTTATGCAAAGTCATTATATTCATGTTTTCGAGAAATTTCATCCATTCTCATCCGAGTTTCATTGTTTTCATCAATTTCATAGCTAGGTTATGGAAAAAAAATTCAAGGAGCACCATTGATCATCTTCAAGCTTGCAAGGAGTTGGGAAAGGGCTATTTTCCAGATCAATATAGCACCGGTTCCCCCATGGGATCGAAAGTTTGAGCATTTGAATAAGATTTAGTTTGCTTTCATTTGTGTTTTTTACTTTATTTCTTGTTCTTCATGCTTCAAATGAATCTTATGGGGAACGATGGTTTTGATTTGCATAAGTGACTAATATTGTGTTTGTTGTTTATGTTTGGGCGGGTCTAGACCCACCATTCATAGGCAAAATATCTAATATGAAATGTTGTAGAGATCTTTTCTTAGGTTCTTTCTTTTTACATATGGTTTCACTCCTTTTAGGTGGCATGATTAAATTTTTTTGCTCCTACTTAAATTCTTTACACTTTCAAACTAAATTTTTTAACTCAATAGTTGTAGAATAGATTATATAGAATGTTTATGCACTTACCTGGTGATGAAAAGGTTGTATATCCTTCCTCCTTCAAACTCCTTAGCTCCTAGCATGATGAAAACTTTCAGCAAATGATTGTGAGAATTGAAATTGTGTTCTAAGTTTATCTTCCTCTGAGTTTTGTCATTTCGACATTTATGTCAAGCTCATGTAAAATATTTCATAAATTTCTCATACTTCAATTTTGAATATATTTCGCCGATCTTAGAAAATCGAATGGTTCGTGATAATCAACATAATTATTGCCATAATCAATATAAATTCCTTCAACAACTTGTAGTACAATCCCATTGCCACTACATTTGATTCCTGCAATAGGGTGGTTTTATATATACTCATTATAGCTATCCCACTATAATGTAAGGTTCGTGTATGTCACTTTACTTCTATTGTGGCATTGTGGTTTATTTAATCTTTCATTACCTACCGCATGTCACATATATGATTAAGATTTCCTTATTGTGGGATAGCGGGGGACTTATCGCTACACCGCAAATTCCTTCAATCCCTAAATATTCCCATCGTGAGATTGTGATTTGAAATAATGCTTCACCACCATACCACACATATTTTTCACAATATAACTTGTACATTACGGGGTGGAGGGTTAAGCCATTTGGTACCACCATACCACATGCATCCTTTTTCTTTGTATGTTTCTTTTCATGAGGTAGTGGTTTATGTAATATGACACTACTATACCACACATCTCTTTAATGTCATTATCTATTAACTATAATACAATGGGTTAACTTATGATGGTTAAGTTTGGATTATGCTGCTATACTGCATTACTTATTTTATGCCTTTGTAGTTTACCATGGGTATGTGGTGCAAGCTAATTCTTACTTCCAAGCCACATTCTTCTTGGATGAATGTTGTGGTATGTCAATGCTTGAATGTATCATATAATTTACCTTGCCATACTATTGAAATTCCTTATAACTAAGTGATCACTCCCACGAGAGTGCAGTAAATGGATTTTATACATATTAGTTATCTAAAAGTATGGCGGTTAAGCATATATGATGGGTTTTCTCAAGTATTTGAAATTGCATAAGGATTTTTAGTGGTATTTAGATTTAAAAATTCATTTATAGGGTAAGCTTGTTTGTGGAATTTAGACTTTTCACAAGGTTAAGGTTTCACATATTGTGCTCACAAATTTTGTTAGGGTGGTTTACTCATGCAAATTTTGGAGGTTCTAATAGTGGCGATAGCTAGGGATGAATGGTTGTTAAGTCATTCCAAGAATTTAGAAGTATTCTCTAGGACATAGACCATGGGTGGGGATAGTAAGAAAAAAGAAAAAAGGAAAAATCCTAAACTACTATGCATGGAAAATAATAATGATTTAAGAAAAGAATAACTTCAAGAATCATGTTTTCCAATTAGTATGAATCTTCACCACACTTTCAAGTGATGAAAAATGGGCTCGACCATAGTACTTCAAACTTTCAATGCTTTACTTTTTCTTGGTTTCTAGCATTCCACATGAGAACCATGTCATCAACCTTAAACTTTCTATCTATTACTTTTTTATCAAATGGATGCTTCATCTATAATTGAATCTTCTCATTTTGCTCCTATGTTTGGGACCTGATTTCATGTAGTTCTTCCAATTGTTCCATCCTCTCTTCCATGGGTTCAAAAATATCCATATCCTCTTGTAAGATGAATTTGTAGACTGGTAAGAGGTTATGCATTGGGATTCTAGCTTGGGCTCCATACACAAATTCAAAAGGCAATTTTCTAGTGGCATTATTATAGTAATTTTGTCTACCCATAATGCCAATATTAGTTTGGAATCCCATGCCTTCTTATTGTTATCTAATACCCTCTTGATTATTTTTATGATAAATTCATTACTAGATTCTTACTGTCCATTTTCTTGAGGACGGTATGGTGAATCATATGAGATCACTATGCCATATGAGACAAAAATTCTTGAATTCATCTTATCTAAAACACATACCATTATCTAGGATCAACCTAACAGGAACCCCAAATCTAGTGATGATGTTTTCTATTATGAAATTATTCACATCTTTGTTGGTAGCTTGTTTAGTCAATAATTCTTCTATCCACTTGGTAAATTAATCCATAGCCACCAGAATCCATCTACTTCCACCACTAGAATTATCTATAATCTCACCTATGAAGTCTATTCCCCATTGATGGAATGGTGCTTCAATTTGCATAGGTCTTAATGGTAAAGCTCCATGGTAATTCATTTTTCTAGAATTTTTTTGCATGCTTCATATCTCCTTACATATCTATCAACATCATTGAAGACTTTGGGCCAATAGTAACCTACCCTAAATATTTTGTGTGCAATGGTTTTTGCTAAGAAATTTCCCTCAAACACTACTTTGTACATTTCTTTCAATGCGTAATCAGCTTATGTTTCATCTAGGGATAGTAAAAGGATACCATCCTTGTTCTTCCAGTACAAATCCCCATTTATAAATACATATTAGATGCTTGGATTTTCAAAGTTATTTTTTTATTATTACTCAAATTGATAGGGAATTTCATATATTTGAGACAATATGCTATATCAGTATGCAAGTGTGTGTGCTCAATCCTTGATATTTTATTTTCACATCCTTATATATTGCACAATTGAGCATCCTCCAAGTTTGATTCATCCATCCATTTTTCTAGAACTTGACCTCTCACTATTTTGGTGATTTAAACATCAATATTAAATTCTTGAATTCTATTGATCCACCTACATCTTCTTCCTGTAACCTCAGTTGGCATAAAGGCATCTTTTACTGTTGTGTTTAGCATGTATGCAATTATTTGTGCCCCTACCAAGTATGAATTGAATACTTTTATTGCTTTTACTAGTTCATAGGCTTGTTTCTCTGTAGCATCATATTTCAACTTTTCCCCTTGAAGGGACTTATTGAAAAATGAAATGGGATGCTCATATCCTTCTTCACTTTTCTATAACATCATAATAGCTATTATGTGATAGGATGCGAAAGAAAATATTTGAAATGGTTTATTGAAATCAAGAGATTTCAATACAGGGGCTTCTTTGATTGCTCTTTTAATTGACATAAACACATCAATAGCTTCTACTGTCTGGTCAAATTTTTATCCCCTTTTTAGCATCTTTGAGATGGGCTTTAAAATCTTAGCAAAATTTGAAATGAACCTTAGAAAAAAATTTATCTGTCCAAAGAAAGATTGGATGGCTTTCACTATTTTTGGGATGGGAAATTTATCAATGGATTCTACTCTTTCAGGATCAATCCTTACCCAATCCTTTCAAACTATATGTCCCAATAACTTTCCTTTAGTCACAACGAAATGAAACTTCCTTAGATTCAAGGATATGCCATACTCTAGTGCTTTGATAAAAATATTTTCTAAGTGCATATAGTGGTCTTCCCCCCTTTTTTAATATGTAATTAGGTCATATTAGTAGACAACTATTATGGCATTGATCAAGTCTGTAAATGCTACATACATAGCCCTTTGAAATGTAAAACCCTCATTAGTAAGGCCAAAAGGCATATTTACATATACATATGTACCCTAGGTTGTGGTGAAGGAAGCCTTGTATTGCTCTGATTCCTTGACCTTTTCTTGGTTGTAACCTGAAAATCCATCCATCATAGACAAGAATTTGCATCCTATCACTCTTTGTAGCATTACCTCCATGTTAGGTGTTGGTTATTTTTTAAGAACCAAACATAATCTCAATCCTTAACTATCAATCTACCAGAACTCAATTATCAACAAGGTTGAGGATTGGACAACACCTAAGTGAAGCATTCATAACTTCACTTCTTCTCTTCAAGCTCTGCTAGACCCAGGAGGGTAGTCCTAATTATTCTTGTAAGATCTTAACTTAATCAAGAGCATTTCCTCACATATGTATTCCTTAAGAAACTAACATCACCTAGGGATTGGTAGACCTCTTATGAAATTGCTATTTGTTTCAGGGAATACGCTAATACTTGAAAGTTGGTACAGTGCAATTTAAAGTATATTTAAGAACTCATTTCCATTTCAAATCCTCAGCCAAATTTATTTTCTATCTCGATAAGCCATGAGATAAACTAATACATCAACCAGTGCCCTTTCAAAGGGAATAATGGAGTCATAACTTGAAATAAATCATTAATAAAATTATGATTGAACATTGGAAATTAATGGACTATTAGCATGCCACTTTGTAGCTTCTAACCCTTGGTGTTTTAAATATTTCTTCCTTACCAAATCCTATATCCCTTTCCTACAAACTGATGACCTCATTTTAGCATTTAATCAATACATTGAACTGAAGAAAAATAGCAAGTCCATTCATTCAGTGCAAATGACAAAAGACAAATGAAATTATGCCTAATAAATTCATTCATAATTTGAAAGAAAGATACACATGAGAACAATATTTTGAAACTAACATTCTTTTCATTGCTAATGTTACTTTGTAAAACCATATTTAAGATCTTCATATAGTATAACTCTCACCCTAGATTAGCTTCTGATATATTTGCTGATTTATATTTTCACATTATATTTTCTCTGAGAACATAACATTCACCTTGACCTATATTATACTCAAAATTTATGAACTCTCTCTTAACATTAGCCATGAAATCCCCTTTATAAACAAGGGAGCAACAAGCTTCTGACTGAGTTACAATTTCAATTTCATTTCATTTCAAAAACCTAATTTTCACTAATTCCTCAAAGAAATCCTCATGCAATTTTCATGCAATCATTTAGGAGCAAGGGAGGAAAAAAACAAAATGCATGTGCAGGATACCACTAGTCATTGTCACCACGTCTATGTTGAACAAAAAAGATTCCATACCATATCAATCGAAGGAATTCCACATCAACATTGAAGAGTAAAAGAAAAACCATGAACATGTTGAAACAAATAACTCATATGCAAAGACCATGGTGTCATCAAAAATAAAAACAAGAAGGTGACCTTATTCAGAGTCATTGACATCAGAGAATTCCTAACTACTCCTTGTCCTCAATGAAATTGGAGGGACCATAACCACGTCATCATCAGAGCTCCCATATGGCACTAGGGAAAGAAGGTACTAGCCATATCTTGAGTCAGTGTCACCTTCAACATTTGAAGGAGTATGAAAATCACAATAGGAGAATTGTGTTTTCCCAAGCAGGCCCTATGACTTTTATCTTTTTTCCTAGACCTTTTCACTAGATGAACTAGTTCCTTGCCTTTGAACTTGACCATTTCTCTCAGAATGGTCTTATTTCTCAATTTTTACATACTTTGCATAATTGATTTCTTCTTATGACCTCTAGCCCTCATTTTACCCTTTGAAACCTCAAGAGAAGCTTGGACTTCTTTCTCAGTTATATCCTCATGACATTCAAATACATTGAGTCAGCTAGAACTTCTAATAGGCTGAATGGTCACACCAATTTTCCCCATCTCTAGAATAAAAAAAAATTAACAATTCAAGATAGAGCTATAGGGAGACACACCTACAAACCCAGACAATTGTAACCCACCCAACACATAAATTCCTAACTAGACTAGAGAACCCAATTTAAAACTAACTTACACGAGACAAGAACACTTAATATTCAACTCACAACAAACAAACAACCTCTCACTCTTCTTCACACTATGCCTTACATTTACTGTAGACTAGAAAGATGGTTAAAATGAACAATGATCCACCTCCATTAAATAGAAAATTTTGAGCATGCAAAACTAATGATTCAAGAACTCCTCTTGCGAGCAAGTTGATAACTTAAAAACTCAACTTTGAATCTGGCTCGTTGATCTTAAAATAATTAAAACTTCATCAAAGGTGACCATGAGCATCATTTCTTGACTATTAGCAACTTGCTCCTAGAAAACAACGATGTTATCTCAAATGTTTCCATGTTCTTTAATCTTGATTAATCATACATGATCTAAAAATGATCATGTATCACCAACCTAATCTGTGCTCCTTCATTAATATCAGTGAAGTACATAAGACCAGTTTTCTTTTTAGAGAAAATATTTCCTTGTGCACTTCATCGCTCATCACTGATCTTCCCTAGATTTTACGGTGCAATCAGTGATGAAATTATTAGGGCGATGAAGTTTAGTCTATTGGATCGTCCTATTTTAAAACCGCATCAATGGTTCTCCAATCATCTTGTTACTTTCTTTTATATGATGTCCTCAGGATTTTCCATGTTGCCTTCTCTAGCAATAGCCATTTCCTATCGCGGATGCATCTCCTCCTTGTCCAACTCCATCAGTGATGTAAGTGTTGTATGTGATGAAATATTAGCCCTTGGATCTGCGACCTGTCCTTTGATCACGTTCATTTCCCATCGCTCCTTGCTAATTCAAACTTTGCACCTTGGATCCTATCAGTGACATGAGATGCAATGAAGAAATCAGATTTAGACACATACACTTGCATGAAAATCAATGGTACAAAATACATTGCACATAAGATATTATCACATTAGCGAAAGAAACCTTTTAGAGAATCTCATCGCTCATCGCGGTTGTGAAACTTAAGCTCAGGAATGAATCCGTGAAGTGCGATAAAATATAGAAACATCAGGCCATCACTCATCACTAATTATCCTCATACAGTTTGCAAGCAATTAGCAATGAGAGATCTTCATAGTGACATTTGTGTATCGTGCATTGCTAATGTGAAACTTAGCACTTAAAACATATCTGTGATACATGATAAAAATAAGAACATAAGGTCAGGGGAATCTATCATTTCTATTACAATACTGAAGGATCAAAAGCCATTAATGATAAGCCCTCAACAATACAAGGAACATTGCACATCATGCAATCAAGTTAAGAGCTTCGATAACTATTCACATTGAACGAAAAAAAGATGTTGCTCATCGTTGATCACCAATTTAAAACATACATTCAAAAAATAATTAGCGATGGGCAATAAAGATATGATGGCCATTGGGACTTGAGTGAAAACATTAAGCATGTGAACTTAAGTTGTTTTTAGGAGGGGACCCTCTAGGATGATGTGAGAGAAGGGGCTCAGAATTTTCTAAGTTACAAAATGCAAAGGATGCAAAGGCCAAAATGGGTCCCCAACCTAACCTTATAAAAATTATGAGACTCGGACCTAGGCGAGAGGGATCTATCACTTGACAATAGTGATAAATATAAATGGTTTTTAAAGTGAATGACAACAAGCAATAATAAGTCAATGACCAAATAGAATGTTACAAGCATATATAATGCATAAAACCCTAAATCCTCAAATATCAACTCTACATCCAAATGTGACAAGGGTTTTTTGATGGAACAAAAACAATTTGAGGTTTCCATCAATGGATCCAACTAGGAATGTATGCCCCTTGTGGGTATAGAAAGAATTCAAATCCTTTGGAGAAGAAGACTAGATGCCTACTTCATTGGGCGATATTTAAATCAATAGGTCATCTTTGCCCCTACCAATTTCTTTTGACAAGTCAAACCATACCTGATGGACCAAGGCCACCAAAAAATGTAGGTTTCTTCTTACCTTTGTCATAGAGAAAATTTTCATATCACTTCACTAAAACCAATCTGAAAATATCACTACAATATGCCTGATTAAAAATTCTAGCATCTCCTAACAACTCATCATATACAACATTATAAAAAAATTCAGACCTATCATGCATCTAAAAATCAGGCATACTCTTAAAATCTTGATTATCATGTGGGAACAACTTATGATATTTACTATATGTTCAAATCATTTTCAAGCTGAAAACAACATTCTTCAATGCTTTGCATGTTACCACACTGTAAGAAAACTTCATCCAGCTAAATAAAATGGAAATCATATTCTACCACATGGCTGCTACTATCAAGCTCAATCTGATTAGTAGTTTGCATGTCAAAGGTGAAACAGTCATAGGAACAAATCAAAATATTATGTTCATCATGCAAACTATCTCTGAGTGTACGTAAAGAGATACACTCACATTTTGGCACATAATGTAACTGTGCCCCAACATGTTGATATAGAGAATCACCTGGAACCTCTAACTCATCCTTATTCTTGCTCATTCTAATATCTTCTGAACATAACATATCAACATCTTCAACATTCATATCTTGTTCAAAAGTGAGCAATTGTGGTTAAAAAAAATTCTATTTTTCTCTGAAATCGGCCTCCATATCCACATGAAAAGACTCATAACTAGGATCATCTAAATTAGGAAATAGATACTTATCCAAATCTACATTAAAAATCTCAAAACTTGGCTTATTAGATACACAAACTTCATGGTTATCTGCTATCTCTAACTCACCAAAACAAATTTTTAAACTTACATCATCCTTCATACTTTCATGCTCATCATACAATGCATCATTAAAATCAAATGGTTGTTCATCTTTACCCACATTATCATCATGTTGAACAACTGGTTCATAACTAGAAGGAAAATTAGATACCCGTGCATCATATCTCACATAATGAAGGTTATCATCACTATCAAAATCAATATGAGCAACACACAACAACTGAGGGTTACTCATATGTGTATATTTATGATATTCAGTGGTCAATAGATTTGAAATTTGTTCACTGCTTAATAGAGCATTGTTTTGATCTATTATTTCAACTACTTCCTCTACTTGACTTCCACTAGAACTACATGTATTATCAAGTTGTAAATCAGGGTATACCATGATATCACTATCATCAAAGTCTGAAAATCAATGGAATGATCACAAACTAGGTTTTCCCAATCATAGGAGATTGAATTGCTAACAACCTTGTCAAAATCATGGCCACAATCTATCACAGAGAATAGGTTGTTCATTTGTTCATTCTTACTTACTTTTGGGCTCTCATGACAACAATCTACATCTTTCTTCATTTTAGCACTGGACTAGGTGCCATCATTGAGTTGGTCACTTACATCCTCTTGGGGATAGACACAAACATTTTCATTTTCATGAACAACAATGGTAAACATTGCACCACTCTTAACTTCTTCCTTCTCAAGTATGCACTTGTTTGCATCTAAAATTGAAAATATATGATCATTTGTATTCATATAGCTGCTAAGTTCATCAACATGCTTATCCACCATTGAAGACAATAGAATTTTCACATATTCATTTGTCATTTTTTCCATATTATCTAAAGATATGTAAGCCATCTGCATACTCAATATTTTAAAATCCTTTAATAGTGCACTAAATCCCTCCTCAAAAGCTTCAAAGTACATATGAATGCAATCTAAGGTACTAGGTCTGAATTTTTTAGGGATTAGTGTAAGAGCAACAACAAATCTATTACTGAAAGCAATGCTTGACTCTTCATCTTGTTTCTTAAGAGTCTTTAACCCTGTGACAAGGTCAGAAGGTTCTTTTGTAAATTCTTCTCTATAAGCATCCACTAATTTGTCCTAGTAGGAAAAGGACTTCTTAGGAAAACTTAAGCACCAATCCCTAGCTCTAGCTTCAAGAGATCTGACAAAAAATATCATCCACATATCTTGATCTCCAAATGAATGTTTCACCATGAAACTATAAAAACTTTGGACATGTGTGTCTCCACACACATTGTATCCATTAAATATAGGAATCTACTTATAGACTCGAGATGATATACTTTTAACGTTGTAATCAACCCATGACAAGACTAATTTGTCATACAATGGATCAAAAGAATTGAAAAAAGGTGTAGCAATTTGTCTAGTAGATCTAGTATGATTATCTCTTAACTAGGCTTGTAGAGACATCAAGTGCCTTTTGTTCATCTCTTTAATTCCTCTTTTAAACACAACTTTCCATTATGGCCTTATCCTAGGCTTGTTCATACTTGGGTTCATGCACTTTTTGGTGTCAACTATTTGAGCTTTACTATACTTCTGAAGCTTCTTGACAATATGCATTAAGGTTTCTAATGGTATGGCTATTTCCCTTTGGTAATCCATAGATACATGCAAATATGGGTTTAACTAATTTTTCATAATCATAACCATGACAATATGAAATATCACTAGGATAATTGCTAATATGATGGTAACTAGGGCCTGAAACATATGATAATACAAATGGATAGAAATTCCTAGGATATACAATTTCATTCTAACCATCCATACTAGAAATTTTTTGAATACTCAAACAAACACTTTAAATGGAAAAATAATTGCATTCAATATGATAGGTTCAACAAATGAAATATGCATAGAACCTGTAGACACATAAAAATGATCTAGGCCTGCAAGTTCTATTTTACCACTTTCGTCCTAACATAATTTAATCATGTCCTTGGTCCACATTCGACTATTAATTAAATAATTTATAATTGTTTAATTAATTCATGTCTCTTATCTTTTTCATGATTATTAGAGAAATAAATTTTATTTATTTATTCAATATGTCACTAAGCGTCTATTATCTTCTTACAATTAAATAAATTTATTAATTTATTTAATTATTGGTCATATCCTCTAAATTAAATAATTATCTTTAATTATTTAATTGCCAAATTTAATATTTCCCTCATTTTAAATTAATGAAATTGTTTAAAATGATTTCATTTTATTAACTGTCAATTCATTTTGGTAAATAATCTAAAAATTGATTATTTATTGTCACACAAAATCCATATTTTGAATTATTTTAATTCAAAATGGTAATCTTCTTCCAAAAATCAAGTAATTGAGAAAATTCTTGATTTTTCAAATCTGCTTTTCATTTCAACTTTTATCCTCTTGATTTTTTGAATCTCACAAATCAAGTAGTCTTTATCTTCTTTATTTTTGAAAATCTTTATCTTTTTGACTAATTGTCACATTTATTCTCGACTACCAATTCAATTTTCTCAAATGACATCTTGACCACTCGTTTAATGATTTTTCCCTAACCCTGATTAGGGATTGTCACATGAAATCTCGTCCACTAATTTTAGGATTTTTTAGCTTTCAATCTTGTCCATCTGCTAAAAATTGTATTTTCTATAAAATGCCAATTTTTCTCACATTTTTGACTACTCATGCTCATACTTACATGTCGTAACATTTATGATATTTCTCATATTCGATTTCATTAAGTCTTAGGAATTTCTTGGCATAGTCATTTGTCATAGTCATAGGCATAGTCATAGGCATAGTCATTGTTTGAATCCTTCAAAGCTTGTTTAGGACATTGTCATAGTCAAAGATTGCTCACACACTCAATCTGAGGGCAACATTTGCAGCAAGTTAGAAGGTGCTATGGAGGTGAATCATGGAGGCTTCGTAAGTGATATGGTATAATTGTTTTATTTCTTTTTAGCTTTCATTGTGCTCTATAGCTTCTTTGGGTTTTATTTTTATCGATCTAATCATGCTAACCTACCGAAAATTAACCCATTGATACAAAACCATGTACCTTCAAACCTCCAGTTGCTGCAACTTTGAATAGAGCACTTTTGGGTTACAATAACAAAAAAAATCCCTTCATGTGTATAAACTGTAGAGCAAAGTCACCACCTTTTCAAAAAGAGGAAAACTTTTGATGCAAGGATATCTTTCTTTGAGTTCTTCCAATAGAGTCACTTCATGGTATTTTGAATTTGGGGCTGCTACGAATCAATTTGTAGATCTAGAACTTCTTCAAATTCTAAACCAGTCATTTATTCTTTCTGACTCTTTCCAAATGGACTTCAACAAATTTTCGCCGGAGATTCAAAGTTGTCCCCAATAGAGTTGCCATTTCTGTTGATTATTTTTTAAGAACCAAACTTAATCTCAATCCCTACCTATGAACCTGCTAGAACTCAATTATCAGCAAGGTTGAGGATTGACCAACACCTAAGTGAAGCATTCAAAACTTCACTTCTTCTCTTCAGGATTTGCTAGACCCAGGAGGGTAATACTACTTATGCTCATAACATCTTAACTTAATAAAGATAATTTCCTTACAGATGTATTCCTTAAGAAACCAACATCACCTAAGGCTTGACAGACCTCTTATGAATTTTTTTTTTTTTCAGGGAATACATTGATACTTGAAAGTTGGTATAGTGCAATTTAAAGTATATTCAAGAATTCATTTCCATTTCAAATCCTCGGCCAAATTTATTTGCTAGCTCCGTAAGCCATGTGATAGACTAATGAAACAACCAGTGCCCTATCTGAGGGAATAATGGAGTCATAATTTGTAGCAAATCAGTAATACAATTATGATTGAACATCAGAAATTAATGGACTATTAGCATGCCACTTTGCAACTTCTAACTCACAATGTTTTAAAATATTGCTTCCTTGCCAAATATTATACCCCTTTCCTAGAAACTGATGGCCTCACTTTAGCATTTAATCAGTTCATTGAACTGAAGCAAAATAACAAGTCCATTCATTGGGTGCAAATGACAGAAGAAAAATAAAATTATGCTTAATAACTTCATTCATAGTTTGAAAGAAAGATACACAAGAGAGCAATATTTGTAAACTAACATTCTTTTCATTGCTAATTTTACTTTATAAAACCATATTTAAGATCCTCATACAGTATAACTCTCACCCTAGATTAGCTTTTGATATATTTTATAATGTATCTATTCACATTCTATTTGCTCTGAGAACATAGCATTCACCTTGACCTATATTGGACTCAAAATTTCTCAACTCTCTCTTAACATTAGCCATGAAATCCCCTTTATAAACAAGGGAGCAACAAGTATCTAGCTGAGTTACAATTTCAATTTTATTTCATTTCAAAACCCTAATTTCAATTGATTCCTCAAAGAACTCCCTAGGCAGTTTTCATGCAATCATTTGGGAACAAGGGAGGACAAAAAGAAAATACATTTGTAGGATACCACCAATCGTTGTCACCACATCTATGTTGAACAAAATTGATTTCATATCATATCAGCCGAATGACTTCCACATCAGTATGGAAGAGTAAAAGAAAAACCACAGACATGTTGAAACAAATACCTCCTATGCAAATACCATGGTGTCATAAAAAAAAAAAACAAGGAGGTGACCCTATTCAGAGTCATCAACATCAAAGAATGCCCGACCGCTCCTTGTCCTCAATGAAATTGGAGGGACCATCATCACATCATCATCAGAGCTCCCATATGGCACTACGGAAAGAAGGTACTGGCCATATCTTGAGTTAGTGTCACCTTTAGCATCTGAAGGAGTATCAAAAAGCACAATAGGAGAATTGTGTTAGCCTAGGTAGGCCCTATGACTTTTTATCTTTTTTCCTGGCCCTTTTCACTGGCTGAGCCAGTTCCTTGCCTTTGAACTTGACCATTTATCCTAGAATGGTCCTATTTGTCAAGTTGTTGTAAGGAAAGCTTAGGTGCGAAAAAAACTCTTCTAATGTCAAAACTGAGAGGAGAATACATATATGTCTTTAAATTTTATAATTACAATTCATTAAGATGCACATGACAAGGAATAACATGATAGAGAAATAAACACATACACAATTGACACCAGATTTATGTGGGAAAACCCTTACAAGAGAAAAACCCACCACACCAAATAAAATCACTTGTATTATAGTAAGTGAATGACATACAAGTTACAAAATCTCCTTTCAAATGCCAATATTACAGTAGCAACATTTCCTTGATCAATCTCATACAGAATGGATTCTGATCAATCTACGTTATTGTCTCACTGTTACAATGCATATACAACATACAATGAAAAAATTTAATAGATCATTCTATCATCCAACCATCGAACTCTCTAACCCCTTCACAGTTACTATATGTTACTATGTATAGTGACAACCATGAATCAAATCATTCTCTATACAACTGATTCAATTCAACTTCCTCTATAGAGAAATTATTAAACTTCCTAGGAATTCAAATGGCAATCTTCCAAGTCAGCAACGTCCTCCACTTAATGACTTACACCTGAACATTTCAACAAGTCCGTGCTCTTCACCTTACACCATGCTGCTATTGTGTAAACGATAGGCTCCCGCGGGGTGGTGGTAACCGCGCTACCTCCAGATAGGTCGAGGGCTCCAGAGGTATGGCAGTAACCGTACTCCCGCTATACTATTGACAAACCTCCGTGGTATGGAGGTATACACCATACTACCGCTACACATCAGATGAACTCCTGTGGTATGGTGATAACCACGCTATCACACCTCAGTGTAAGGTCAACTATAGTATGGTGGTATCCACCGCACTACCGCTCGACAGCAGAGAGGCTCCTATGGTATAGCGGTAACTGCACCACCACTAGACTATCAGAAGCCTCCTATGGTATAGTGGTGACACTGCACTACCGCATCTCTGCTAGAAGGCTCCGACAGTATGGAGGTAAAAGCACTAGAGGAACACTTATGTCATTTTGAACTGACATGTGATCGAACTAGAATTATACTAGTGATTTTGAGACACATTTCTGAACAATCTCCTACTTGACGAAGAACTCACTAAACCCTTTTCAATGAAGTCACTGAATATTTTGGACCTTAAGGCCCATCAAATTTTCACACCACCAAAACTTATATGTGCTTACTAGATTTTTCAATGCATCAACAACATTCTTCAGAGTATCAACCTTCTCCAAATAGACGTTTCCATCCTCCACCATATCTCACACAAAGTGGTATTGCACATCAATATTTTTTTTCCTGGAATGGAAAGTAGGATTTTTTGCCAGACAAATGGCACTCTGACTATCATAACAAATAATAATCTACCCTGCATCAAAACCAATATTAGAAAACAATCTCCTAAGCCAAATGGATTCCTTACAGGTGTGAGTTGCTCATCTAATTAACTGAACCACCATTCATCATGAAAATATATCCATTGGTGGACTTTCTACTGTCAATGTCCCCTACCCAATCAGAATCCACATATCCACGAATGATGAGAGTCCTCTGTGATTCAACCAAATTTCCATGGAAACACAAAGCATATTCTGAAGTACCCTTCAGATATCTAAACACTCTTTTCATAGCATCCCAATGCGTCCTTCTTGGATTCACCATAAATCGGCTAAGAACTCCCACTACTTAGGAAATGTCTGGCCTAGTACAGACCATTGTATACATTAGACTGCTAACTGCACTAGCATAAAGAACTTTGGTCATGTCCTCCATCTCAGAAGGATATTTTGGACAATCTTCAACATATAGCTTCCTTCCCTGCAAAAATGGAGCAACTAGATGCTTGCAATCAGTCATAAAAAATCTCTCCAGAATAGTTTTAATATACTTACTCTAGCTGAGTCAAAGCTTTCCACTCTTTATATCTTTGGTTATTTCCATCCCCAAAATATACCTGGCTGCACCCAAATCTTTCATTTTGAACTTTGCAAAAAATTGAGATTTTAGATCAGAAATCATAAACTTACTATTGCCTATGAACAACATATCATCAATGTAAAGGGAAATAATAAGAACACAATCATTTTCAGTCTTGTAATATAGAAAATGATCCAATTTTGATCTTACAAATCCCAATGAAAAAACAAAAGTGTGAAATTTCTGGTACCACATTCTAGGTGACTGTATCAAACCATACAGAGATTTCTTTAACTTGCAAACCAGATTTTCTTTACCTTTTTCCACAAAGTGCTCAGGCTAGGACACATAAATCTCTTCTCCATAATCAATTCCCTCTACTTGGGAATATCTCTTTGCAACCAACCTCACCTTATACTTTTCAACACTGCCATCCAGACCTTTTTTTTTTAAATACCCATTTTTAGCCCACAGGATTTCTACCTTCAGGCAATGGAACCAGATCCCAAGTATCATTTTTCTTTAGTTATGCCATTTCTTCATTCATTGCTTCCAACCAGGAATCTGAATTAGACATTTTAGTTGCATCTTTTATAGTCCTAGGCTCATGAGTGTTAGTAATCAAAGCATAGGCACAACTAGAATCCAACATACAGAACCCATACCTATCAGCTTGCTTCTTCTCACCTGTAGACCTCCTCACAAGTTGGGGCTGAGGTTGTGGTTCTTCTTCATAACTCTTAGAGCTACTCAAACTCTCCACAGTTTCAGGTACACTATCAATGTGTTGTTCCTCTTTTTTTGGAAGTAGAGGTATTTCAACAACATCATTTTCCTCTTTATTTTCTTTTATCCCTGACTACAATTCGACTAAAGAAGGTTTTAGCTCCCGAAAGATTACACTTCTACTATATACAACCTTTTCAATCACAGGATTCCAAAGCTTGTATCCTTTCACACTAATGTTGTAGCCAATGAAGATACACTTAACAACTTTGTTCTCCAATTTAGATCTCTTCACATCTACCACATAAACATATTCTTCATATCCAAAGAGATGAACATGTCTTAGAGAGGGCTTCTTACCAGACCAAGCTTCCATAGGAATTTTTTCAACAAGTGCCAAAGAAGGTGATTGATTTACCAAGTAATATGTTGTAGCCATAGTTTCAGCCTAGAACTTTTTGCTCTAGACTAGCATTGCTCAACATACTTCTTTCCTTCTCCATCAATGTCTTGTTCAACCTTTCAACAAATCTATTTTGCTACGCAGTGTAAGGTGTTTTCTTATGCCTTTTAATTCCATGGTCTTTACAATACCTTTCGAACTCATCAAAAGAAAACTTTCCACCATTGTCAGTCCTTAAACATTTTATTTTCCTTCTAGTCTGATTTTCCACAAGGTTTATAAATTCCTTAAAATGACTCAACACTTTTGTTTTACTTTTCAAAAAATAAACAAATGCCCTTCTTAAATAATCATCAATGAATGATACATAATATTTTGATTTTGATTATGAAGGAACGTTTACTAGACCAAAAACATCGGTGTGAATATAATCTAAAACACCAAAAGATTTGTGAGAACTAGAGTAAAATGAAATGCAGTGTTGTTTTCCATATATACAATGTTCAAAAAATTTGAATTCAAGGTTACAATCATCAAGCCCTTCAACCAAGGTTTTATTTTTCAAAGTTTTTAAACCTTTTTCACCTATGTGACTGAGCCTTTGATGCCAGAGCATAGTCTTCTCTGCATGAAGTTTAAGTTCCAAAAAATTAGCCCCTATAAGAGCTTCAGTCTCTTTTGGACGAACAACCTTTTGTGACTTTGTAGAGACATTGTTGCATTGAACAACAAGTATGTCTAGCTTATGCAAAGTACCAATACGAGCACCCCTAGCCATCACCATTGATCCTCTAGTCATTTTGCAACCTTTTATAGAGAATGAGACTTGCACTCCAACATCATTCAACTTACTAACAGAAAGTAAATTTTGAGCCAGACCTGGTATATACATTACATAATTGATTCCCTTAATTCTTCCATCGGGAAACTAAATTCTAACTCTTCCATGACCAACAATTTCTATAGATGAATCGCTTGCCAAGTACACCTTTCCACCATCATATTTTTCATACTTTGTAAACCAGTCTCTATGAGATGTCATGTCGAAAGATGCTCCATAATCAATCAACCAGACATCATTAGATGCCTAAGTTGCCAAGGTTACAATAAGGCATTGGCTTCGCTTTGAGAAGAATCATTATTGGAAGAATTCTTCTTCTTCTTCTTTTTCTCCTCTTTTCAATCCTTTCATACATGACTAGGTTGCCCACAATTCTAGCACTTCACCTTAGACTTCTTTCCAGGAGAATTTGATCTCCCTTCTGATTTCAGTTTGGACTTCTTGTCCTTCTTTTTTCCTTTGTATTTTGATCTGCCTCAGACAACGAGAGCCTTCTTTTCCATCTCACAAGATTTCCTTCTCATCTCTTTTGATAAAAAAGAAGCAATGTCATCTTCCATCTTAAAAGTGGATGTCGTACTCCCAATAGCCATCACTAAGTGATCCCAAGAATCTAGCAAATAACATAACAATAGCATACAATGATCTTCTTCATCAATCTTCACACACATAGATGCTAACTAAGAAATCAACATGTTGAAAGCATTCAAATGATCAACAACAGATGCTGCATCCTCTATCTTCAAAGAGTATAACTTATTTCTTAAGAACAACTTATTCACCAAGGACTTGCCTTGATAAATGTCTCCAAGATTCTTCCACAAAGAAGATGAAGTCTTCTCTTCATGAACATTTAGGAGAACAAAGTCTACCAAATAGAGTCTTATCAACCCTTTTTCTTTTCTATCTATGAGATCCCAATCTTCTTACTTTATGCCAGAAGGTTTTGTTCTAGAAACAACAAGACAAAGATCACAATCCACCAAGAGGTCCTCCAGTTTGAGTTTCCACAAATTGATGCTATTGAATTTCTCAATTTCAATCTTTCCCAATGTGCTTTCCATCTTAATCTATAGTTTAGCTTAGTAGACTTCTACAAGACTCCCACTGAATAGAATCAATACAAAAAACCCAACCTACCCACAAGGGTAACACAAATGGCCAGGCTTTGATACCACTTGTAAGGAAAGCTTAGGTGCAGAACAAACTTCTCCTAATGTCAAAACTCAAAGGAGAATATAGATATGTCCTTAAATTTTATAATTACATTTCATTAAGATTCATATGAAAAGGAATAACACAATAGAGAAATAAACACATACACAATTGACACCAGATTTATTTGGGAAAACCCTTGATGAGCTTGAAATATGCTCATAATTTGAATATTATGATGTATTTTTAATACCCTTACACTTATTGCTGATATTTGTTTTAACTCTTTGATTAAAGACTTTTTATCTAAAATTGGGTAGTATCCTGTAACAACACATTCCTATATTCCTGCAGCTTAACATCCCTATGCATCTGTATTAATTGCCCTGTTTGACCTCCTTAAATGACTGATGTAATGCATGTAGTTTTTGGATAATGAAATGGATTTAATGTGATTAATGAATGTGTATCGTGTTATTTTTCATGCATGTTTTCTTTCACTTTTTTCACCATGTGCATCGCAGGTTGTTGAAGGAAGCATGAATGAGTCAAAGCGCAGCAGATCTCAGCCCTACAGTAAAGTCCATTTCCAGCACATCATCGAGGAAGTTGTTCCAGCGAAGACTCCCTGACCAGGTCATTGGAAGGAAATATAAATGATCATTAATCTAGGAAGAGTGGAATACTAAATTCTCTCTGAATCGTGTTGAACAGATATGCCTTCATTTATGAGAAGTTTGTTCCTCGGTTTCAAGATGCACTTATGTCCACATCTTTCTCTGATAGAATTAGGTAGTTAGTTTCTTTTCTAATATAAATAAGTTCTCCTCCTACGTGAGGGAGAAACAGAGTTTGTTAGAGTTAGTATTATAATAAGAAACAGTGTTTTGTGTTAGTTTTCTTACAAGTAGAACAATCAATGTATTAGATTCCAAGTTTATGAATAAAAGTTGATGAAGTTCTGAGTTTAATTCTTCCATAAACTTGTTGATGCTTGCTAAGGGGGCCCACTTAGTGAGTATTTGTAGTTAGTTATTTATTTCCTATTGATTATAAGTTAGATTTCATCTTTGAAAGTTTCAGCACAAACTCAGTCTTATATTGTTCCTACAGCATTGGGAGTCCATCCCTATGTTTGTTCCTGCAGCATAAGACCAGTTCATAGTTTGTTTCTTAGTAATATTTTTCATGGTTTATGCTTTGATTAAGTTATGCTTAAGTTAAAAAAACTTTACATTACATTCATGTAGCATAAGTAGAGTTCCTTCCAAGCATTTATTTCTAGTAAATTGTGACTGAAACTGGTTCTTAGTGCACATATAGTGTCGCTCCATTTCAAGTATACGTTCCCTAGTTTGACAATGTAAATGAATGACCAGAAAAAGATGTTAGTCATCTGCTGGAATGTCCAATTCCTAGGTTAGGATTTTCCATGAATTTTATATCCTTTTGTGGAATAGATCATTTTTGGCGTCGTTTTCGGGGATGGTGTCAAGCTAAGAACCTGTCATAGTCATTGTTAGCAGTAGCTTAGTGTGTTCATTTATGCATTTTCAAATTCCTTAAATATATAGTTAATTTTATTGCATGCATAGAAGAAGAGACGCTCTAGGAAGATTCCTCCCTAACCTTCCATTCATTGATAATAATCCTGAACCATCTTATAATGTATTTGAGGAAGGAGGAGACCAAGATATCAATCCATTTGCTGAAAACCTATTTTTTGAATCGCTATTTTCCCTAGCTGACGAAGAACCTCAAGAAAATCCATTTGATTTGATACTCAATCAAGCAAATATGGCATGTAATCCACCTAATCGACCTCTGCTTTTGAATTTTCCATCTTTGCTCAACAAGATAATGACAACCTTAAAAATGTTCCTTCTTCATTACTTCCCAAGTTCTATGGACTAGTTACAGAGGACCCAGAAACCTTCTTGTTTTAGTTTGACATCCTCTGTCACAGCTATGATTACACTTCAGATGCTCATACGCTGAAGTTGTTTCCTACTACCTTGAAGGAGAGAGCTCTTAGATGGTTTATGAGTTTGGGAAGGGGTGTTGTTGATAGTTGGGCAGCCATGCAAACAAAATTTCTTAAAAAATACAAGCAATATTGAAAGAGTGGTAGTAAGGGTGATGATATATTTAGAATTCAACAAAAGGAGGATGAAAGCCTGAAAAACTATATCTCAAGATTCTTGTTTTCCCTGAAAAAGAATTCAGACCATACTCTCAATGAAGAATCTCATAAACTAATTTTTTTAAAGGGAATCAGTGATACCTGTATAGATGCCCTGGACCTAATGGGAGGAGGAGATATAACCCAAGTGTCTTGGGATGATATGAAGAAAATATGTCTCAACTACTCTCGAGCAATTGTTAAGAAGGGAAGAGGTTATCAAGCCACAATGGGAAAGTCTTCTACTAATGGAGTTTCATGGATGGAGATCACAAATTTTTTGTTTGATTTCAAGCAGGATATTATAAACAACATGGATACACAGCTGGATACTATGCAAGCTCGGAAGAAACATGAGGAAGCTGAAGCAATCTTGACTGAGTTCTTTCCACATTGACAACAAAAGAAATGTGATTGTAGATGTAATATGGTGGCTAACTTGGAGGCTAAGAAATTACCCACTGATTTTAAGATGGTAGAAGGTGATGATGACCAAGTATTCTTTCTTGCATAAAGGCAACCATGGGCTCAAAGACAAAGTATGCCTCAAGATCCTTTGACTTTTGATAATCCTTATTCTAATTACAATAACCAATGGCAACCTACATATGACCCATCACCACCTTGGAATACTTCTCAACCACACTGGCCTAACTATCAGAACCCTCAATGGAAATCTCTTCAAGGAGGTTGGCAGCAGTCACAAGGACAATGGACTCCACCTCCAGGTAACTAGCAGCAAAATCCTCAATGGAGAGGTTCTTAGCAATGGCAGAACCAATCCCCTAGATTTCTGCAGCTTCAACAACCACAACCTCTGGCCTTCATGCCACCTCGTGCAACACTTGGAACAAATACTGGCCCTCTAAAAAAAATGCCTATTCCTGCTCAACCATTGCCAAATCCTAATAATAAGCAGCAACAACAACAACAACCTATGTATTCTGCAAAAGCCAATCAGTATCCAGCTTATGCCCTAAATATTAATGATATCCATCTTAGGTTTGGAACTACTCTTCCTACTCCAAAACCGCCTATAATTACAGAGATTCTAGATTCTGCCTTTGAACAACCTACTGGTCCTGCAGAACATATACTTGTATCATAGACTATCTCTAAGGAGCATGTCCTACAGCATCAGACCAAACTGCCTTTTCCTCAGAGATTGCAAATTACTACACCCAAGTCTATGGAAGAGCCTACCTTTGATATTTTGGATCAGCTAAAGAATATACACATTCAAATTCTTCTTTTTCAAGCCATTAAAGATGTCCCAATTTATGAAAAATCTATTAAGGAGGCATGTTTAAAGAAACCAGGAAGAAAGAAAAAGGATCCCCAAACTATCCATGTTCTAGGATAGTTGGAAGATATTATGTTAGGGAAGGTAGTCATTCCAAAATATACTTACCCTGGGAGTTCTATGGTAAAAATAAATATTAATGGCTAGATAGTAAATAATGTTTTGATTGATGTTGGTGCAACCATTAATGTAATGACCAAGCACACTATGGAGTGTTTGAATATCCTAAACATTCGGTCTACACCTACTGTCTTGCAGCTTGCTGATAGTTTTGTTAGCTCTAAAAAATGCAAGCGGAAAACCTCAAGAGGCTGTCAATCTCTTGGTATGTTTTAGGGTAATAGATAAGGTCAAATGAATTGAACCTTCTACTCTTCAGGTGCTGCTAGACCTAGGCGGGTGTACCTATATGAGTGAAGCTGACTTGATGTGCTTATCTCACTTGAAATGGTTTTTCCCACAATGGAAGGTAGGAGTGGACAAATGAAACTAAATTTGGTATAAATCGTATAGCAATATTCAAAGCTAAATCCTAATATGCTCAGTTAATAGATGTAAAGAAAATGAATGAATCTAAATGGTGAAATGCAGAGACTAGTGTTTTATTGGGTATGTGGAGTCAAATGAAATAGAAATGGGCAACTTCTTCCTGGCCGAAACTCAAATTGTTGGCATATGTTTTGTTTATAACTTGTATAAACATGCAAGACTGTGATTTCTAAGCTCTTCTTAATAATCCAGATGAACTTCCCTAATTACTGTGATCAACTAAAAGGATTTAATCTTTTCTTGAAAGAACCAATCAATTAACCACACAGATACAACAAATGTGCATTGATAAACTAAATATAAACTTGTTATATCAATTTAAACAACCAGAAAGCATCAATCATGGAGACAACTTAGTAATACTTTCAATAAATTCAACAGATAATTGACACCAGAAATGAGCTACCACATCAACTAATTTCCATTGATATCTCCATTTGAAATCATGCATCATAGTCTCTATTCTGAGAATTTTTATTCTACTGAATCCATTTCTAACCTACCTACTCTCTAATCTGATTTCTCCATCTACAATTGAAAATGGATATTTATACATTTGCATCTGAAGAGACACATTTCTTTGCATTCACATGTCGACGACCAATTGTATTCGGGCTTCAATTAACAACTGTTGAGACATTCGTTGAGACATTTTGTAGTCATTCCAATCCTCAATGTTACACCAACAGTCATCCCTCTGTTCATCACAATGAAGTCATGTCGTCCTATCGACACTTTAAGTCTCACCAAGATATGTTCTTTTGTCTCATGTGGGTTGCTGTAACATTTTGTTGTCAGCGAGACGTCCCATAGATACCTTATGTCTCACCGAGAAATCTCCTTAAGTTCACATTTTGTCGCCATGAAAATATCATTTTCTCACCGATGAAGCAATATGTCAGCGTGACAAAACAGATCGGAAAGACTATATAACCTTACCCCGATAACCTTTGATAGGACTCCCTAGCACATGTTGGCAAGACTGGAGCCATTTTCCAAGACCCTATTCTGATGCACCTTAGTCTTACTGAGATGTATATCTTTATCGTCGGTCAGTAAGACACTATGAATTCACTGAGACTTCACTCCGATGAAAATATTTTTCGCCGATACGTTCTTTCTGTTGCCAATCGGCAAGACATAATGTATTCGGTGAGACATCACCCAGAAAACCCTTAGTCTGGTCGATACATCGATTTGTGTGCTATTCGGTGAGATAAAAGATTTTGCTAAGACCTCAATTTGACAACCTGACTTCTACCGAATAACCTCCTTATGCATTATTCGGTGAGACACGACCTATTTGGTGAGACCTCACCCTAGTGATATCACTGTCGCCGATATGAATTTTCTTCTGTTGCCGAAACAATGTTTATGTCCTGCTGATAGGTGCCTGTATATGATTTCTGATTGGTGTGACATCCCTGAGGTCTTGCTGATAGGCAACAACAAACGTATATTAATAAGAATGCATTATGGGTCAGGGAGACCTTGATAATCTCATGCCAATATGGACCATAATGTGAATTATTCAAGACTAGATGATTTTATGGGACTACATGGCCAAATATGGGGAAAATATGCTCATGGTAGGACTAATTTGGAAACTTATGAGTATGAATCAATATGTAAAACTATCAAAATTTTGCAGTTCTAACAAGTTCCACAGTAACACCTGATGGAGTGGTAGAAGATGTCATTGTCACTCTTGTGTCTTGGGAATACCCAGTAGATTTCACCATATTGTTCACTAAGGAAAATTTGGGAGGATATCCTATCATCCTAGGTAGACCATGGTTAGCCACAACTAATGCTCTTATAGGATGACGTTCAGGAGACATGACAATATTTTATGGTCAGTCAAGAAAGAAATTGGCTTTATACCCACCTGCCCAGCCTCAACTAGACTTGTCTCAACCAATTTGGCTAGATTTAGGAGAGGAAACTGAAGAAGTCAATTCATTGGCACAACTAATGATGCTGCAAACTAATCCATTTTCCCAGCTTCAGAGTGAGGATGGCTTACTTTTACACATTTTGCAATTCAACTCTGATCTGAGTAGCTCATCTGTTTCATATAGCTGTCTTCAACAGTGTTTCCTGCAACAACTAAATCCTGAGAGCCATCACAATTTGCTTCTATATGACATACAGACACCACCTTTATCAGTAACCTCAATAAATTATCTTACCAAGTAAGTAGAAGTGTCTCCAGGCCGCTGTCTAAATATCAATAATAAGCTACCTCAATCTCAACAAACTACCCTAGTCACAATGCTACAAGATCAACACAGAGCTTTTACAAGGTACTATGGGGATATGAAGGGAATAGATCCTCAACTCTGTACTCATAGGATCTACATCAAGGAAGACTATTCACCTATTAGGTAGCCTCAAAGAAGAATAAACCCAACACTCAGGGAAATAGTTAAACAAGAGCTCCAAAAATTGCTTGATGTTGGTTTTATCTATCCTATTTCAGACAGTCAATGGGTATCTCCATTGGTGATTGTTCCTAAAAAAGGTGGAAAATGGAGAGTTTGTGTAGACTACAGGGAGTTGAACACAACAACTAAAAATGATCACTTTCTACTGCCATTTGTTGACCAAGTGCTAGACTCATTGTCTGGTAAAAAGTATTTCTCCTTTTTGGATGGATATAGTGAGTATAATCAAATTAGAATTGCCCATGAGGATCAAGACAAAACAACTTTTACCAGTCCATGGGGCACTTTTGCCTACTTTGTCTTAACTTTTGGCCTATTTAATGCACCTGCAACATTTCAAAGGGAATTGATTAGTATTTTTGCTGACATTTCTCATGATTCTATGGAGATCTACATGGATGACTTTGCCACTTATGGAGCTACTTCTGAAGAAGCATTAGAAAATTTGGAGAAAGTGTTGAAAAGATGTAAGGAGCATAATTTGTCTTTGAATAGTGAGAAGTGCTTTATGATGATGCAAGAGGGAATTGTTTTAGGCCATCATATCTCTTAAGTAGGAATTCAAGTTGATCCTGCAAAAATAGAAGTCATTCTAACTTTGCCAACACCTATGAAACAAAAGGATGTTAGAAGTTTCCTAGGACATGCTGGATATTATAGAAGATTCATCAAAGATTTCAACAAAATAGCCAGTCCATTATATTCCTTATTGACTAAGGATTCTGATTTAACTGGACTAAGGCTTGTGACAAATCTTTCCTGCAGCTTAAGAACTTACTTACTCAGGCACCTGTTCTTCAAGGACTAAAGTGGAGTATGCCCTTTCATATACACACAGATGCTTTTGATTATGCCATAGGAGAAATTTTAGGACAGAAAGAGAATTCCATAGAGCATGCCATATATTTCATTAGCAAAAACCTTCAAAGCCCTGAATTAAACTATACTGTCACAGAGAAAGAATTGCTAGCAGTTATGTATGCCCTAAACAAGTTTCGACATTATGTCACTGGTTACTAAATATTTGTCCATACAGATCATGCAACAATAAGGTACCTCATGAATAAGTCTGCCATATCTGGAAGATTAGCAAGATGGCTCCTATTGTTGCAGGAATTTGATTTCACGGTTATTGATAAGCCAAGCTGGGCTAATGTGGTGGCTGATTTCTTGTCAAGACTTCAAACAACTACACCTACCACCCCTGAGGTACTTGATGATAGCTTTCCTGATGAACATTTGGTTTATATTGCTGCTCGAACTCCATGGTATGCAGATATTGCAAATTATTTAGCAGCCAATAAGATCCCAGCCCACTTCTCACCAAAGGAAAGATAATTATTGGTAGAGAAAAGTTTTAACTTTTCATGGATTGCAGACTGTTTATTTTACACAAGACCTGACCAAGTCATAAAAAGGTGTGTTAGGGAAGATGAGACCTATGGCATTTTGCATGCTTGTCATGATGAGCCATGTGGTGGCCACTTTGTAGCCAAGAGAACATCTATGAAAGTGCTTGCTACATGATACTATTAGCCCACATTACACAAAGATGTTGTAGCCTACACCAGAAAATGCGATAGATGTCAATGCATGGGGAGACCAACAAGTTCTGATGAAATGCCTCTGTATCCTCAAGTGGTAGTCAACCCCTTTGAAAAATGGGGCATGGATTTTTTTGGGCCTATTGATCCTCCATCCAATGGGAAATCATGCATTTTGGTTTGCACTGATTATGTAACCAACTGGGTGGAAGTGAAAGCAATGGCACATGCCCATGCCAATAAAGTTGTTGAGTTCCTGTATGAACAAATTTTTACTTAGTTTGGAGTCCCAAGGGAACTTGTTACTGATCAATGAGCTCAGTTTACATCAAACTCAATCACTGCATTGATGAATGATTACAAGATCAGGCACCGAAAGTCTAGCCCCTATCACCCTCAAGCCAATGGTTAGGTAGAGGTTACCAACAGAGAAATTGAGGCAATCGTTACTAAGACAGTACAATTACACAAGAAGGATTGGAGAAGTCACCTTCCTGAAGCAGTCTGAGCCTATAGAACAACATGGAAAACAACTATAGGGTTTACTCCTTTTGAGTTACTTTACAGAAATATTGCCATGTTGCCAATTGAGTTTGAACATAAGACCTTAAGGACTGCTATCCAGCTTAACATTGATATTTCAGAAGCCCGAAAGGAACGCCTCCTATAGTTGAATGCATTGGATGAGATAAGAAAATCTGCCCTACAGCATACTAAAGCTAAGTAGTCAAGATTTCTGGATAAAACTGTGTGCCATTTTTTTCATCAACATTTCGGCTCTTGTCTTCTTGTATTGGATGTTTCATTTGTTTCCTTCATGTTCTTAATATTATTTTGTCCTTTCAATATCTTTTTATAATTTTTTGTCTCCTATTAAATTTCTCTCAATTTTTTTTTCACTTATTGTTTTCTTATTCTTTTCTTTAACTTTAGGGTTCTGATGTGCTTTGTTAAATTAGTTATGTGTTTTTCTAGGTTTTCTCATTAATTTTCTTCTTTGCAATTTCTCCAAAAAAAATTTCTCCTCCCTTTGACTTGCTCATCTTTTTGGATTGGGTGCCTCTCATTCTCCCCTCACCACCATTTCCCCTATTTCTGTCCAAGTCTGCTATCTATTCTTCATTTCTCTCTATCTGCTAATCATCCTGATGATGGATCATGGAGTATGATCTGAAACGTTGATGAAAAAAATGGCACACAATTTTATCCAGAAATCTTGACTACTTATGATCATGGACTATGGAAACATAATGTTATTAATACTGAAGCTATCCAACAGCAAATAAAAAAATGGCATGACCACCATATCAGAACTAAGAAATTCTCTGTCGGTGATTGGGCGCTGCTCTATGACTCCAAGTATAAGGAAAATCAAGGTAAACTCACCACAAGATGGCTTGGTCCTTATGAAATAGAACATGTGTTTGATAATGGTTCAGTTCAAATAGCTACAATAGATCTTGTCCGATTCAAGCTACTAGTTAATGGACACCGTCTTAGGTTGTATCATAAGCCAACATCCAAAGAAGAATTTATGAAGCAGTTTGTTTCATATGCGTCCACTGATCGTCCTGCAACATCTCTTTAAAATTCAATATTGCATGCCCATAATAAAGGTTTCGTTTTAAGGAAGCCACTTTCTCCATTTTTCATCCATTAGCACCATTCATTTCTTTTTCTTCCACATCATCCATCCTACCATACTGCCCTCATTTATGGTTTCAATTCTAGCCATCATATCATGTTGAGTTGTGATCTTTCCTAGAATGTATGAGCATTTATTACAAGGTACATGATATCTTTTATTGTCACATCGTTTATTTATTTCATTTATTCATTAATTTCTATGCACATATTAGTCATCATTTCATGTTCTTCACCTACCCTTTCGCACATGTGTGGACACATGCCAAATTTTAAGTAGGGGGCGGGGATAATCCATTTGTACTTTTTCTTATGCCACTGTCACAACTGCCAAGATCTTTTTTTATTATTTTCTTGTACTTTCCAAATATGACTGTGTGTTTTCATCCTAAACAACAATTAACTACTTTATTTAAGTAGTTTTTAGCAATCATTTCATGCAATTGTCCTATGTGTCATTCTTGGAAAAGTAAAGAAAAGTGATGGCAACGTAGAAAGAAGAAGGGTAGAAAAAGTTTTTCAAAATTTCAGAAGAAGTTTGAATTTCAGGAATCTCAGCAGGGATAATTTGTGAACATGGGTGGCCAGTTAGTAAGACATGAGCCTGTAGCTCATGAACTCTTGACACAATATCCTCAAACGATTCAGACATTCAACAATTATGGTTGGTTGAATTACTTTTTGAGGGTAGATTCCTTTAATGAGGAAGTTGCAGGTGAGTTTTTGAGAACTCTTTCAGAGGGAAAAGCTACAGTGTGGGGTTTGACAATAGTCGTTACAGAAGAGTGGATTGCAAAATTAATTGGGCTTTTGGTAGTACGAGAAATTTTTTCTTTAGATGTTGTCTCTGCTAGGGCAGAATTCATAATACCAACAGATGGACCCTTGGAGGATTCCAAACAAAGATGCAAACAAGTGTCATTGCCTCCTCCATACTTAGAATATGTTGCCTTCATAATCAAGTACTTGACTTGTGAGGGACATTTTTCCTATTTGTATTCCTATCATTTTAAACTATTGAGTCATATGAGGCACAGTTTAGCTATCAATGTTCCAATTTTTTTGTTAAACCTCTTGAAACAATGTGCCCATGAAACCCAAAGGGGTAGGGACAACTCTATCACCCATCATGCCCTCATTAAATTCTTGATTGAGTGTTCCCTATGGGATGTATCACCCCTTTCTTGGCAAGAATTTGTTGCCCAGAAGGGTCTACAACCTCTAGAGCCTCCTAGAGCACTCCCTGCACAATGTAAGAAAAAGAAAAAGAGAGTAAAACCTACAAGTAGGGAAGCAGAGCAAGAATCATCTGCTCCTGTAGCACTTAGTCCTGCAGCCTCCACACCAGAGCCCTCTACCCAAGTACAAACCAAGTCTTTTGTTAGAAAAGAAAAAGGGAAAATGAAGGTAGGAGAGTCATCTGGGGCAGAACAAACCCTAGAATCTGGCCCTCATGCTCAAAAGCAAAAATGTTCTACTCCACTCTTTCCTATAGTACCTTTCCCTGTAGCAGTTTCTCCTACAGCAACACCAACTGCCACTATAGTTTTGCCATCATCTTCTCTTGCTGATTCTGAATTCTCTAGACATGTTAGAAAGAGGAAAGCCACGAAAGTATCTTCTACAACATTTCCAAAAAGAGCTTCATCAAGGAAATAGCGTAAAGTTACCTCAACCCCTGCTCAACTTGAAATTATAGTAATTTTTGAGGAATCTTAAGAATTCAGTTATTATGTTTCTCAAAATGTATCTGAGAATGTTCCACAAAATCCATTCGTTATTCCTGGGGAAGTGCAAATTGAGACAGTGGAAGTTGAAGAAGCACAACATGGTAGTGGTAATGAAAGGGGGATGCCAAGTCTTGATGACTTGGCCAAGGTAGTTAGGAAAGTTTCAGAAGAAGCACAATCTCTTCCTGCGCAGCAACATGAATCCATCCTGCAACAAAAGGAAGAACAGCTTAGGCAGCCTGAAGTGTCCATGAAACCCCATTACCCCTTGAAACTTGTCCAGCATTGGTTGTTTATAAAAGGAAATTGTTGATTGAGAATTTGGAATATCTTAGGACTACATGGAGGCCTGTTACATTTCAAACTTTGAGTTTCCGCCATTTAGCTAAAACTGAAATTCAACAAAGTCTTTGGGAGGAAGAAAAGAAGAAATTGAAAGACAAAAATAGGAAATTCAAGAAATGAAAGAGAAAATGGATGAAATGATGAAGATATCTGGTAAGATTATGGAATGTAGACCACCGCTTAGGGTATATGCCATGTGTCTTAAAGAGAAATTTCTTTGGTTTCAATTGATGAGAATTTCAAGAAATTTAGACCCTTTCATTCACATAGCTAAGGAATTTTATGATGCATATCAAGTAGCACCCAATTGGATGAAAAATTCCTTATGTGAGTTTTATTTTCATGGTTTGATAATTCCCTCTAAAATAGAGTAGAATCCACTTCTCTATATTGGTGGCATTCATTTGAGGTCACTCATGTCTGGGGAAGCCAATGAAACTATGGAAAAAAATTAGAGGGTTATGAAGAGGATAAAAGGAATGAACCTATTCCATTGTGACCTGAAAATTTAGATCCCCACAAAATTATGAGAACTTGGCTTAATGTTGTGTATGGATTCAATGATTAGATAGAAAGAATGAAAATATTTGATATCAGGAAGTAGGTGTATGATGAATTCAAAGGCCAAACATATCTGTTTTGGAAGCTCTCATCTTCCAGAATTGAAACGAGATGGGAAAAACTGACTATTGGTCTAAGGAAATCTGAGCATCATAGCCCTCTGAACTTTAAGGAAGCCATTAGGACAAAAAATTACATGTAGCTTGGTCTCCAGAAGAGGTTTGAGTTATGGTTACCATTAACATTTTGACCTCCAGTTCTGATGTGGCCACTTTACCCTTATCGGGCTACAAATGTTAATGAGGATACAGAAACCTGCAGGTATGAGAGGTGGCAAAGTTTCAGAGGTTTCTACTACAAATTTGGAACTTCATTACAGGGCTATACTAATCCTGATTTCAAAGAAACAACTAGAAAGCTTAATGTTGGAGGACCATCATTAGGATAAGTAGGGGGCAAAATGATGAGCTCATAATATGCTCATAATTTGAATATTATGATGTATTTTTAATACCCTTACTCTTATTGCTGATAGTTTTTTTAACTCTTTGATTAAATTTTTTTTATTTAAAATTGGGTAGTATCATGTAACAACACATTCCTATATTCCTGCAGCTTAACATCCCTATGTGTCTGTATTAATTGCCCTGTTTGACCTCCCAAATGACTGATGTAATGCATGTATTTTTTGGATAATGAAATCGATTTAATATGTGATTAATGAATGTGTATCATGTTATTTTCCACGCATGTTTTCTTTCGCTTTTGTCACCATGTGCATCACAGGTTGTTGAAGGAAGCATGAATGAGTCAAAGCACAACAGATCTCGGCCCTGCAGTAAAGTCCATTTCCAGCACGACATTGAGGAAGTTGTTCCAGTGAAGACTCTTTGACCAGGTCATTGGAAGGAAATCTGAATGATCATTAATCTATGAAGAGTGGAATACTAAATTCTCTTTGAATCGTGTTGAATAGATATGCCTTCATTTATGAGAAGTATGTTCCTCAATTTCAGGATGCACTTATGTCCACGTCTTTCTTTGATAGAGTTAGGTAGTTAGTTACTTTTCTAATATAAATAAGTTCTCCTCCTGTGTGAGGGAGCAACATAGTGTGTTAGAGTTAGTATTATAATAAGAAACAGTGTTTTTGTGTTAGTTTTCTTACAGGTAGAACAATCAATGTATTAGATTCCAAGTTTATGAATAAAATTTGATGAAGTTTTGAGTTTAATTCTTGCATAAACTTGTTGATGCTTGCTAAGGGGGCCCACTTAGTGAGTATCTGTAGTTAGTTATTTATTTCCTATTGATTATAAGTTAGATTTCATCTTTGAAAGTTTCAGTGCAAACTCAGTCTTATATTGTTCCTACAGCATCGAGAGTCCATCCCTGTGTTTGTTCCTGTAGCATAAGGCCAATTCATAGTTTGTTTCTTAGTAATAGTTTTCATGGTTTCTGCTTTGATTAAGTTATGCTTAAGTTAAGAAGACTTTACATTACATTCCTGCAGCATAAGTAGAGTTCCTTCCAAGCATTTATTTCTAGTCAATTGTGACTAAAACTAGTTCTTAGTGCACATACAGTGCCGCTCCATTTCAAGTATACGTTCCCTAGTTTGAAAATGTAAATGAACGACCATAAGAAGATGTTAGTCACCTGCTGGAATGTCCAATTGTCAGGTTAGGATTTTCCATGACTTTTATATCCTTTTGTGGAATCGATCAACCCTTACGAGAGAGAAACCCACCACACCAAAGAAAATCACTTGTATTACAATAAGTGAATTACATACAAGTTATAGACTCTCCTTTCAAATGACAATATTATAGCAGCAACATTTTCCTAATCAATCTCATATAGAATGGATTCAGATCAATCTACGTTACTATCTCACTGTTACAATGCATATACAACATACAATGAAAAAATTAATAGATAATTCAATCATCCAACCATCAAACTCTCTAACCCCTTCATGGTTACTGTACATTACTATGTATAGCAACAACCATGAATCAAATCATTCTCTGTACAATCGATTTAGTTCAACTTCCTCTATAGAGCAATTTTCAAACTTCCCAAGAATTCAAATGACCATCTTCCAAGTTAGCAATGTCCTCCACTTAACAGCTTATACCTCAGTAGTTCAACAAGTCTACGCTCTTCACCTTACATCGTGCTATTGCTATGCAAACAACAGGCTCTTGCAAGGTGGCGGTAACCGCACTACCTCTAGATAGGTCAAGGGGTCTTGAGGTATGGCGGTAACTGCACTACCACTAGACTATTGAAAGACCTCCGCGGTATGGTGGTATACACTGTACTATCACTACATGTCTGATGAACTCCTGCGATATGGTAGTAACCATGCTACCGCACCTCACTGTAAAGTCACTCGCGGTATGGTGGTATCCACTGCACTACTACTCAACAACTGAGAGGCTCTTGCGGTATAGCAATAATCATGTCACCGTTAGACTATCAGAAGCATCCTATGGTATAGCAATGACACCATACTACCACACCTTTGCTAGAAGGCTCCCACGATATGGAGGTAAAAGCACTAGAGGAACACTTATGCCATTCTAAACTGACATGTGATAGAATAGAGTCATACTAGTGAGTTTGAGATACATTTATCAACAGTCGTACGTACTCTACACAATTGATTTCTTCTTATGACCTCTAGCCCTCCTTTTAACCTTTGAAATCTCAGGAGAATCCTAGGATTATTGCTCAGTTATATCCTCATGACATTCAAATACATTGTCAACTAGACCTTCTAACAGGCTGAATTGTCACACAAGTTTTCCCCATCTCCAGAACAAACAAAATTTAACAATTCAAGACAAAGCTACAGGGAGACACACCTACAAACCCAAACAATTGTAACCCACCCAACACATAAATTCCTAACCAGACTAGAGAACCCAATTCGAAACCAACTTACTTGAGACAAGAACACTTAATATTCAACTCAGGAAAAACAAACAACCTCTTACTCTTCTTCACACTATGCCTTACACTTAATGCAGACTAGAAAGGTGGTGAAAATGAACAACGATCAACCTACATTAAATAGACAATTTGGAGCATGTACAATTAATGATTCAAGAATTCCTCTTGCGAGTGAGCTAATAACTTAACAGCTCAGCTTTGAATCTAGGTCGTTGATCTTAAAACAATTAAAAATTCATCAAAGGTGACCATGAGCATCATTTTTTGACCATTAGCAACTTGCTCCTAGAAAAAAATGATGCTATCTCAAATGTTTCCACGTTCTTCTTTAATCTTGATTAATCATATGTGATCTAACAATTAGCATGTATCGCCAACCTAATATGTGCTCCTTCATTAATATCAGAGAAGTACATAAGACCAGTGTTCTTTTTAGAGAGAATATTTCCTTATGCACTTCATCCCTCATCGCTGATCTTCCCTAGATTTTAGGGTGCAATTGGCGATGAAATTATTGATGCGATGAAGTTTAGTCTGTTGGATCATCCTGTTTAAAAAATACATCAATGGTTCTCCAATCATCTCATTACTTTCTTTTATACAATCTCCTCAGGATTCTCCCATGTTTCCTTCTCTACCAATAGCTATCACCTATCGTGGATGCAACTCCTCCTTGTCCAAATCCATCAGTGATGCAGGTGTTGTATGCGATGAAATCTTAGCACTTGGATCTGCAACTTGTCCTTTAATCATGTTCATTTCTCATCACTCATCACTAATTCAAAATTTTCACCTTGGATCCTATGAGTGATGGGAGATGCAGTGAAGAAATCATATTTAGACACGTACACCTACATGAAAATCAATGGTACAAAAAACATCACATAAGATCTTATCGCATTAGCGAAAGAAACATTTTAGAGAATCTCATCACTCATCACAATTGTGAAACTTAAGCTCATGAATGAATCTGCGAAGTACAATAAAATATAGAAACATCAGGCCATCACTCATCACTAATTCTTCTCATACAGTTTTCAAGAAATTAGTGATGAAAGATCTTCATAGTGACATTTGTGTATCACACATCACTAATGTGTAACTTGGCACTTAAAACATATCTATGATACATGATGAAACTAAGAACATAAGGTTGGGGGCATCACTCATTGCTATTACAATAATGAAGGCTCAAAATCCATTAGCGATAAGTGATCCCTCACCAATACAAGGAACATTTCTCATTGTGAAATCAAGTTAAGAGCTTCGGCAGCTATTCGCGATGAGCGAAAATAAAAAAGATCACTAATCGTTGATCACCAATTTAAAAAATACATTCAAAAAATAATTAGCAATGGGAGATAAAGATATGATGGCCGTTAGGACTTGAGTGAAAACCTTAAGCATGTGCACTTAAGTTGTTATGAGGAGGGGACCCTCTAGGATGATGTGAGAAGGGGTTCAAAATTTTCATTCACAAAATGCAAAGGCCAAAATTGGGCCCCAACCTAACCTTATAAAAATTATGAGACTCAGACCTAGGCAAGAGGGACCAGTCACTTGATGACAATGATAAATATAAGAGGTTTTTAAAGTGATCAGCAACATGCAATAAGAAGTCAATGACCAAATAGAATGTTACAAGCATATATAATTCATAAAACTCTAAATCCTCATATATCAACCCTACATCCGAATGTTACAAGGGTTTGAGATGGAACAAAAAAAAATTGAGGGTTCCATCATTAGGAAGAGGATTGTTATCTTTGAGTGATGAGACATTCAAAGTTTGGAAATCTACACACAACCCTATATCTCTATTTTTCTTTCTTATAGGTATCAGATTTGAGACCCACGAAGAATGTATAATTGGTTTGATAAACCCACAATCTCTAAGTTTCATTAGCTCTTCTTGCATCTTTGGTGCTAATGTGGGGTTTATGGGCCTTTTCTTTTGTCTAAAAGATTTTGCATCAGGTTTCAATTTAATTTCATGTTGGAAGAGGTCTTCTTTGTATTCTTTTAGGTCATCATATGACCATGCAAACACATGCTTATACTTCTTAAGCAAGGTTATAAGAATTTCCCTGATTTTTGGCTTGACTCTTCTACTAATGTATACCTTCTTGGGGGCCATCTCAATCCCAAGACTTTTTTCTTGAATTTCTTCATGTTTAACTGGTGTTAGCTTCAAATTAAATCTATCATGCCCATCAAATACTCTCTCCAAGGCTACAAGGCATTTTGGAATTTTTTCTTTTAATTGCACTACTTCTTGACCAAAAACACTTTCTTTACCATCTATTTCCTCAAAAAGAGCATTGAAATCTATTTCTTGATATTCATATTGATCTATGCAATTGAGAAACTTAATTAAATCTTCATCATCATTGAATACTTTTCAATTGTAAATGTTATCAGGGATGAACGATTTGGTCCTGAACTCAACCTATGAAATACCTGCTAGCATAACATCATCCTTTTTCAAGGCCACATTTGCAAAGAAATCTTCCATCAATTTTTTTGATTTGTATATCCATTCTATGGAGAATGCATCAAAGAATTATATTGTATCCCATACAACATGCTTTTATTGTTTGAGTCTTTTTTTATTTGAAGCACATTTATCGCTAAATTTTTAGACAATCAACTCAGAATCTCCATACATCATTACTAGTTTGATCCCATACTTAGTAGCAATGTTTAGAACTAACAATAGTGTCTCATATTCTGCAATATTGTTAGTGCATTAAAAGGATAACAAAAATGAATATTTGAATGTTTTACCACTAGGTACAATAAAGAATACACCTACCCCATTGCCTTCCTTACTATAGGCACCATCAAAGTGCATATACCAGATGCCAATTTCATCCTTGTGAGCTATAGTACCAATTGACTCGCTATTTTGCAACTCTAGTTGTGATTTTTCAATTCTAAAATTTCTCAGATCCACATCACAAAAGAAATTAATCAGATTAGGATCAACATGTTATGCCACCTACTCTGACTATGGTTCTCTATATAATTTAACTTCCCTACCATTTATGGGTATGGTTGTGTATAACAAGTCCAATTGTACATTTCCTCCAACTGCAACAGTCCATTGTTTGGATAATAACATTCCATAGTATGGACATGTGTCTACCACAATGATATCAGTCTTATATGTAGCTTCAGCATAGGAAGCTAACTTAAATTCTACATCCCACATGACTCTAACAAGAGGGACATACCTATTATCCATTGCATAACATTTTACATAGGTAGTATCCACCCATAAGCCCAATTCTCTTATGATTGCATGTGCATGATATTTATTGTTGCTCCCAAAACATTCATGCAATTTTTTACCAATTTATTGTTGATCAATAATGTAGTATAAAATGGGTCTACTTGAGAAGGATTATTTGTCAAAGTGTCACCAAGATAGACTATAGGAGTCCTTATGATTTCTTGACCAATTTGGGTTTCACCTTTTTTTGATTTATTTTGTATTTTTTTCTATCTTTGTTGTTTGTTGGGTACCTTTGAGATCAATTTAATGGAACTATCTCTATATTCATCTACCTTCAACATTTCCATTAGTGGCACTGACATATTGATTTGAGATAATGATTGTGCTATGTCAAATGAGGGAGAAGTCACTAATTGTTCTGATTTTTCTACTTTAGTGTAGCTTTTCTCCTCAATTTTTTGTTTAGCATTGTCCTTCATCTTATCCTGATCAATTTTTATTTCTCCCTTTGGTACATATTTTTGATTTTTTTTCCTTTTCACCTTTCCTTTGGCTATCTGAAATGCCCTTCTCATGTTTTTGTTGATCCTTTATGAATAAGCCACTAGGTGTTCCTTGATCTAGATTTATGGTTATATTCCTTAAGTGATAATTACTTATACCTTGAGCCACAACAACCATTATAAGAGATTTTATCAATTGGTTTCCTTAATTGGATTTGGTTTGACTATTGTCTAGTGGTACCAAACTGATAGTCTTCTATATTATCATTCTCTAGGTCTGTAAATATCTCTTTTTGGCCCATGTGAGCATTGTATTTCTGATTGTTTACATCATATTCAAATCCCTCCTCTTCTAAAGATGAGTATTCATCTTGGACTTTATAAGGTCCAAAATCCATCATATTTACCACATGGTCCCCCTTTTCTTGCTCATATTGCATCTCATCTCCTTGAATTGATTGTGCAACTATGTAACATTTAGGAGCATGGGGTAAATTACATGACACACACCATGGAGTATTTTCCACCATGTTGGTATGATGCCTCCTTAATGGGTATGTGGTTTCTTTACCGATGTTTTTCCTTTGATCATTGATGATTGGCCTTCCATACTTCCAATTTTTCTTATAAGGCATATCATGTAGCCTCGATCTATCATTCTTGTACTAATTATGTTGCTTATGTTGATGGGTTCCTTTGTTTTGTAATAATCTAGCATCATCACTTCTTCCTATCTTCCCTAAAGATTTTTTGTTACTTTCAATGTTCAAAGAAACTCTAAAATGCTTTGAAAGAGTAGGGGGATTTCTAATTTTGAGTCCATACCCAGTCTTAGGGTCAAATTCATTTAGGTAAAATACTAGACACATAGGGTCTGGAGGCTTCAAATCAAATGATATTTTATTGAATGTTTTTGTAAATCTCATGTTAAAATCGGAAACTAACTCATTATAGTTCTTTTGGATATTTTTTAATTCATGTAAGGTAAATCTTGGGTCATAATGATTTCCATATTGTTCCTTAAATTTCCTTTTGAAATCCACCCAAGAACTAATTGAAGCATCTGGAAGGTTCTCATACCAATCCCTCACATCTTCAATCAATGATTGCATAAATAAATTCATGTAAACATCTTCATATTGTACATCAAAATTATCCATGGTTGTTTTAAACGCTCTTATGTGATCTTCTCCTAAAATATCATGATTCCCAAAGAATTTTGGGATTGTATTTCTTAGGTCATTATCAATTGGATTTGGATAGGCTTGAACTCTAGAAAAGTTGAGTTTTCTAAGCCTATATATATTCATGGGTCTTCTCATAGGTGGATGTTTCCTATGGTGAGGCTAATAATGTTGGTATTGGGGACCTTGTTGTTGATGATATGTTCCTTACTGCATACCTTGGTTATGATTTATAGGAGGATTGGTACTTCCTTGAGTATAATGTTGTGAGTTTTAATGTTGATATTTATTGGACCCTTGATTTTGATTGCTTACCACTTTCTAGCTAGGGGGAATATGATATGAATTTCCTCTTGAGCTTGAGGTGGTTGGTGCCAAAGTATTATGTTATGGATGGTGAGTACTACCAACCTTTCCCCCTTTTTTATGATATAGTTTTTGTGAGCCCTTTGTGTTTGGATAGCCAACCCAATGATGGGGAGGCACATATTGTGATCCACTTGTTGTAGGATAAGCATTGCCTTGGAGAAAATTTTGAACCAATTCCTCTACATTTTAATAGTTCTTTCCTTTCAAGTGCCTCTTCCATTTCTTGTATCTTTTGTTTTAATTCTTGATTATTCAACTCTTTTGTTGTGGTAGGACAAGCACGAGCTTTTGTGAAATGTGCCATTCATGGTGTACCACTACTTGGATTTTTTTGTATATTTTTTAGTTACCCTTTCCTGATAATTTCTTTATGCTTCATTGTACTTCATTTCTTGGTCAAGTTGTGCCTCAAACTCAATTATTTTTTGAGGGTCAAGTTCAAAAGAGAGAACATTATTTTATAGAATACCAAGCTCAATTTGTTTATGAGGTTCTCTTGGTGGGAATTTCTCCCCATTGTGTATTTTATCTTCAAGTGAATGGATATTGTATACATTGATTTGTCATTCCATGATATTGATTTTCTCTTTTTGTTGATTGTTTTGTGACTCCATGTTTGTAGTTGCATTTGTAGTAGTACATTTAGTCTTTGAGATAGGAGGGGATCTAGAGTTGTCCTTTTCTCCATCTATCCAACTTTTATCTTTATTTGATTGGTTGTTTTGATGCAATGACCTTCTACCCTCCATGTTATGAGAAACTGTGATACTTTGACGCCTAGAATTCACCCTTTCTGATGTATATTTCAAACTTTCACTCATGTAGTAATTTCAAAAGATTTGGTAGAGTCGCTACCCACTTTTTTGAAAAGTGAGAAAATGGTACCACTTTAGTGTTGAGGTCTAATTATGATTATTCTTTGGTTCATCCGCAGTAGAATCCCCTAATCAATAATATGAAAGTGTAATTACATGATGCAATACTTTTGTGACTCTATGATGAAATGGTTTGGAATCAAGTTTTACTAAGCTACTCCCTAGTAGAGTTTCGAATCTGTTGGTTCCCAAAATTGCAAATTGTGAACCCTAAGAGTATGCTAGGCTCTATGGTTAGGTTTAACAATGTTTTGGCCAACAGACGAAATTAACCAATGTGGTTAGAATTTCCTACTTTTAAACTATTCTATGCCTAGGCAGGTGTACCTTTGATAATTAAACAAATTATGAATTTAGAGGTTTTGTGGATTTTCCATTTTTTTCAATTAAATCATCCTCTAGCAATCTATTCCAAAACAACATGTAAAGGTGAAATAGATACTAGACTAACAGCCACTCCTAATCCTAATGTTTGAGATTAAGGTGTATAAATTAGGTTTTCATGAAGTATTGTTTAATAACTAAAGTGGATCAATGTCTTTTATTGGGAAATGGATTCAAGATGTATATGATATATGTGTCCTCCTTCTGGATTAACTCAAATTGGTTTGGTACTTTCAGATGTTTATACCTTGTATAAATGTACAAGGTTGTTAGTTACCAGGCTCTTCTTAATAATCCCAATGATATCTCCCCAAGTTACTATGATTATTTGAGAGGATTTTAATTCTTGCTTGAAGGAAAACAATTAAGATTACTTATTTAAAAGGATTTTGAGTTTTTTAGAAACCAATTAAAATGAATGATTACATAAAAGATTTTAATTGTTTCTTGCAGAAATCAATCAAAATGAATCACACAAAGGCAACAAATGTGTCTTGATAAATCAGATATATCCCTGATATTGTGATTTAAATAAAAAGGAAAGACCACTTTGGAGACAGTGGATAACATCTATAAATTAATATCAATAAACAATCAAACGCTAGAATTGTAGCCACCAGATTATAATTTCTTCTCCATTAAATTACTTCAAAATATGTTATAGTTCATACCATAAGTGTTTCTTCAAAATGACTTTTCTATTATATTCTTCTATCTCCACTACCTACTCGCTAATGATTCAAAATGTGGTCTTCGTTTCCTTCTTATGGATGAAGGAAGCAATAAGATTCAAACCATTTCAAAATGTCTTTTCAATTAACATAAACTAAAGAGTTAACTATCATTGTTTAAGTGTGATTACATAAAGCAATTAGATAAGAAATAAGTGAGAATTATCAAGTAGTGAAGTTTGAAGTGCTTGTAAGACACTAAATTCCATTAATCACCATAAGATACCCATAATTATTTAGATCTGGCAAGGTCCTTTCTTCATGATAATATCTCTAATGCTTGGTGCTTCATAACTCATGATATCAAGTCTATTCATCTGAAGGAGACAAATATGTTTGCTCACATGTGAACACTATATAATCATTGGTCCATTTATACTCTTGGATCTCTGTCATGTTGGATAGGTGACTCTTCCATCTGCCATTCATCAATCCTCTAGCTTCAATAATGAATTTTGAATATCTAGAATCTAATGCAATCATTCCATCCAACATTAGATTGAAGCTATGAATATTTATATAATCATTTTATTGTAGATGAGCAATGCAGTCAATGACTACTTGGTTGAATTCATTTTTCCAGTTGGCATAATCCTTTACTTGATCATCTTCTTTGAGCATTCTTGGTATAAACCACTGCTTGATTGTATTAAAGGACTCTTCCTTGCCTTAATCTTTTGGCTTTCCCCTGAAACATACAAAGATTCATCACTCACCATAATCAACATCCTTTCTATTGGTTTCAATGTTGCAGGTGCATTGACACTTCTTTGCAAAACCTTGCATAATGTGCTCAGTGTATGATGGACAAGTTGCCACCTCTTGAACAAATGATCAAAGGTAAGAGCATGAATCTTCATTTGTTCCATTGCTTTCGCTAAGGAAATTTAACATTCATGTACAATTTCTATCTTTTCCATCACTGTCTTGATTCTATGCTCTAAGATCTTCTCTAATGTACCATAAATTTGCTCCCTTACTTCCTTATTGGCCTCTTCATTATATCTCTTCAATTTTTATATTCAGTGATAAATTTAAGAAATCCCTCTCAAAAAGATATAATATCTTGGAAAATATTTCATTTTTTAGGAAAAAATATTAATTTCTATTGGCAAATCTGTCCTTTTTTCAAAATGATATTAATTTTATTAATGATTTGCTTTAAATCACTAAAATTTTGTAATTTTTTTTGGGGAATCTTGAAAAATAATAGGAAAAAGCATTATTTATGATGGAAAATCTATCAAATCTAAAAGTAATTCTCATGGAAAAGTAGGGGCCCAAGGGTGGAAATTATCGATGGGTTTAAGGGGAAGACTATAATATGTACTTGCCACCATTATTTTAAAATATAATAAAATGACCTTCATTGTATTATGTAAGGTAAAATGTACCCATGATCTTTAATTCTCATGGGCTTGAAATTTCTTTTAGATCATTTATCTAACAACCCTCATACTCTATGAGGTAAAATGTACCCATAATCTATACTGCTCATGAGACCTGAAATTATGGGCCTCATGAGAATTATCATGGGCACATTTTACCTAGTGGAATACAACAAGGGCCATTAGATTATAATATAAATAAATGATGGAAACTAAAGATTAGAAATGTGTTCCTAAAGCAACTAATAATTATGATATACTATTGAGGAATTAATATAGATTTCTACTATAATTTATAAAATTTAGGTGAATCTAATATAATCATGTATCGAATATTGTGGCAAGTTTTCAAGTTAATTTTTTTAGTAAAATATATTCTTTGGCGATTTAAATAAGACTACAATAAAATTTTATAAAAATGTGGTGATTCAAGTCACGTTATAGCTTGAACTATTAGCCAATTTTGGATTCCCAAATTTCAAGTATTAGCCAATTGGAAAATATTAGCCACTAAAAAAATAACTATTTTTTATTTTTTATTTTAAGGCTTCTACCTGCTTAGTGGAAACATCATCAAACTTTTGGTACACTATCATTCATTGCTCTGAGAGGGGCTGCTCCTTTCAATTGCTACTTCAAATTCACATTTTCTATATACAATCTATTTACTTCATCATTCATACCTGTTTGAATCTTATCATATTCTACATGAGTTTATTTTCCAAGCCTTTGACGAATTCTCTTGTGAACATAGCAGAGTGCATAGTCATGGTGACTACTTCTAAAGTTGAGGTGTCCTTGAGGGTTTTGACCATAGCACCCCCCTTCATTTATTGCATATGTCGAACAACTTAGGCTTCTCTGTATTCTTTTGCTTAGCCCAAAAGGACAAGGTTTCAATTCTTGGAATGTAGCCTATTCCACTCATGCCCTCTTCTAGAACAAACTTAGCCATTAGAATGGGGTCTTCCTGATTTATCACTTGATCAAGTAAAAAAATTCTCTTCAAATCCATTCTTGGTATGAGCAAGATATTACTTTCTAGCACTATTTTCCTAGCCTCCTCTAGGATGATATTTATCTCATTTATTCTAAGTTCATTAAAGGTTTGTGAAATAATTTCATCATGTTGTGACTCATCGACACCCATCTTATTTAATTGAACCCTTTCCTCAAACTCTTTCATTTTTATTTTAATCCAAAAATCCTTAAATTTAGGGGTCTGAATGAACTCATCATTCTCTATGAATCTGAGGGTTGCTACCATTCTTTCATCATCTTGCATATACTATTCACCTTGTGCACATACATCAATTCTTTCTTCAAGCCTATGAGCTTCTATTTCATGGAGAAGTTGATCAGCTTCAGTGTCACCTTTTAGTTGTGTTAACACACAAGGTACCTCTTTAGTATCCCTGACCTCCTCACTCGTTTCATATGGCACCAAGGGGATTTGTTCCTTACCTTTTGGATTTTGGCTTTTGGCTGCTAAGGAGGTGAATCTAATAGAGCATGTTCTACTGAAAGCCTCATCTTGGGGATCTCATCTCACAACATCGCTTGGCCTTTAGGTAGGTATCTTGATAGGCTTTTCCAATTCCATTTTTTCTTTGCCATACAATTTTTTAAACTTTCCAATCATTAGATTGATCCTCTTGAGAGGATATGCTTCTTCAGTGTAAAATATTAAGAAGTCATTATCCATCTTCTTCCTTCTATCCTCCAATTTTATCAATATCTCCCACTTTCTTCTTCTCTGGTATATGTCCTGGGGAGTGAGATAATTCCTTGTCACATCCTCCTCATAGTCCACCTCATGGGTGATCCCAATTTTTGTGAGGATTGTCTATTTGAAAAAATTCATGTCACCCTCAGGGTCAAAGACCCTCTCTTTCCTAGATTTTAAAGAATATTTCGTCTTCAAAAATTTCTACAGTTCCTCAAGAGTGTCTGATCCAATAGAAAAATTCCCACATATTGTTAAGTTAGGAAAAAAGATGTCTTTATTCTATATGTGCATGAATTCCTTCTCCATCCACATCATCTGACACATGAACTCTAGGAAGGCTAACCAAAGAGGAACAAATTTATGAAAGATATGTGGGGCTTGGGGACATCCATACACTTTCATCACCATGATATTGGGCAAGAAAAACCAATCACCAAAATTATGAGTATGCCCTTGTTATGGTTTGAGTGCCAAGGGTATTAACAATTGTAAGATTGGTGCATGTAATATTGGATATCCTTGGCCAAGGAGTGCCATAATTCTAACTACAAAATCCTCATAGAAAATCACATAATCATTTTTCTTACACCTACTATCCCATATGTAACACAAGTCCTGGACAGATAGTTGATTACCCTATTGATCTATCATACCCAAACACATTCTTTGATTCCATATATTTTTGTTTTGATATAAAATCAAATGGAAAAACAAGGAGTAACACCTAAAAGTGATGGAGGCTCTATCTTCCTTTACTTGCAAGAACCCATCATGTAATTCTTTCTCAACAAATGAAGTAAAATCATATTCAATATTAGTTTTAGGGTTTTGAATTCTCATTGCTAACATCATAAGGCTAATTGGCATATTTTCTTGAGCATATATCCCCAGAATTTGACATAAAGCAAAGTAAGTTCTTTTAAAATACACCTGGAAATCCTCAACAAGAAATGGCTCAACATGAGAAGAGGAGATATGTATTCTTCTATTGTTCTCTCCTTTCTTCATGTGCATGGGGAGCTCGTCGCTCCTATAAGTCTTCCTCAGACTATTATAATCCTCTTCACTCTTATATAGATCAACTTTTAGGTTGAAACACTCCATAATGGAAAACATGGTAAGTACTTCTAATGGTGAACCATTTGTCATTGTTACTATCCTAGTCGTTGGATGATAGTTTCATGTCAATACTCTAATGAATTCAACATCTATGAAGACATTTAGGACAAAATTTTTGGCCAAAGCTAGAGTCCAAGGGTTTAATATTGGAATCTTATCACCTCTCTTCTTATACAAGTACCAAAACAAATCCCACCTAGAAACAGGAATGGTTGTATCTTGACACCTATGAGCCATGTCTCTAAATAATTTCTTAAATCCATTGTCTATTGACTTAGGAAAAATACATAATAAGGACTATTGTAGAGATATTTTCTTAGGTTCTTCCTTTTTACTTTTTCTTTCACTCCTTTTGGGTGGCATGATTAAAAATTTTCTGCTCCTACTTAAATTCTTTACACTTTCAAACTACAAATTTCAACTCAATAGTTGTATAATAGCTTATGTAGAATGTTTATGCACTTACCCGGTGACACAATAGTTGCAGAGTCTTCCTCTTTCAAACTCCTTAGCTCCTAGAACTATGGAAATTTTCTACAAATGATTGCAAAAATTGGCACTGAGTTCTAAGTTTATTTGCCTCTAAGTTTAGTCATTTCAACATTTATGTCGACCTTGTGTAAAATATTTCATAATCTACTCATACTTTGATTTTGAATATATGTCATCGATCTTAGAAAATTGAATGGTTCGTGATAATCAACATAATTACTGCCATAATCGATATAAATCCCTTCACCAACTTTGTACTGCAATACCGGGGTCACTCCATTTGATTCGTGGGATATGACGGTGTTACATTATATACTCATTATAGCTACCGTGTTATACCAGAGGCTTCATGTATGTTACTTTACTACTATTACGATATTGCAGTTTAGTTAATCTATCACTGCGATACCGCATGTCACATATATGATTAAGATTTCCTTATTGTGATACAGTGGGGGACTTACCGCTACACCATAAATTCCTTCAAGCCCTGAATATTCCCATCATGAGATTGTGGTTCGAAATAATCCTTCACTTCCATACCACACATCATTTTTATAATATAACTTGTACATGCAGGATGGCAGGTTAAGTCCTTTGGTACCACCATACTACATGCATCCTTTTTCTTTGTATGTTTCTTATTGTGGGGTAGCAGTTTATGTAATATGAAATCGCTATATCATGCATCTCTTTAATGTCATTATCTATTAACTGTGGTACAATGGGTTAACTTTTGATGGTTAAGTTTAGAGTATGTTTCCATACCACATGACTTATTTTATGCCTTTGTGGTTTACTGTGGGTATGCGGTGCAAGATAATTCTTACAGCCAAGCCACGTTCTTCTTGGATGAATATTGTTGTAGGGTGACACTTGAATGTATCATATACTTTACCTTGCCATACCACTAAAATTCCTTATAACTGAATGATTACTCCCACGGGAGTGTAGTAAATGGCTTTTATACACATTAGTAATCTAAAAATATTATGGTTAAGCATATATGATGGGTTTTCTCAAGTCTTTGAAATCACATAAGGCTTTTTAGTGTCAGTCAAATCTAAAAATTCATTTACAAGGTGAGCTTGTTTGTGGAATTTGGACTTTTTTGAAGGTTAAGGTTTCATATATTGGGTTCACAAAGGTTGTGTAGTCGTGCAAATTTTGGAGATTCTAACAGGGTTTAGGGTATAGGGGTTAATATTTAAGGTATAGGATTTTGGAGACTGAGAGAGAATGTGTAAGAGAGAGAGGGAGGGATAAGTAGAAAGGGAAGAAGAGAGAGAGGTGATAGGAAGAGAATTAGAGTGTGAAGGAGGAAGGTAGAGATATTGAGAGAGAGAGAAGGAAGGAGGGAGAGAGAGAGGTATAGGTTAGATTGAGAGAAGTAGAGAAGAAAGGTTGGTGTGAGGAAGGAAGGGAGAGAATGGGGGAGATATAGAATATTAGAGAGGGAAGGATAGAGGGGGGGAGAGATAGAGTTGAGATAGAGAGAGGAGATGGAGGGAGGGAGGGGGGACAGACAGAGAGAATGGTGCTTGATAAAGAGTAGAGAGGGAAGGAGAGAGTGAGAGAGAAAGATGAGAGAGAGTGGGGGAGAGAGAGGGAATGAG